>PIJE02000026.1:607384-719355 GCA_002895965.2 Coryphaenoides rupestris
GTATATTCCTGCTCAGGTGACGGACTGAGTCCTGTGTGTCTAGCGGTATATTCCTGCTCAGGTGACGGACTGAGTCCTGTGTGTCTAGCGGTATATTCCTGCTCAGGTGACGGACTGAGTCCTGTGTGTCTAGCGGTATATTCCTGCTCAGGTGACGGACTGAGTCCTGTGTGTCTAGCGGTATATTCCTGCTCAGGTGACGGACTGAGTCCTGTGTGTCTAGCGGTATATTCCTGCTCAGGTGACGGACTGAGTCCTGTGTGTCTAGCGGTATATTCCTGCTCAGGTGACGGACTGAGTCCTGTGTGTCTAGCGGTATATTCCTGCTCAGGTGACGGACTGAGTCCTGTGTGTCTAGCGGTATATTCCTGCTCAGGTGACGGACTGAGTCCTGTGTGTCTAGCGGTATATTCCTGCTCAGGTGACGGGGCTTCTGAGCGAAAGTCGTCGGGCAGCAGTACTCCTCTCTATTGTTTGGTCAATATTTCCACACAATAGACGAATGACCAATGAACCTGCCGTAAACTAGCCCACTACGTCTTACGTTTCAAAATGTCTTGAATCGATATGGCATTAAAATAGTTGTTAGAAGCGTATCCCGCTAGCTATGCAACAGTAAAAAGCCAGTAGAAAATCTGATTCTGAATATAACTCAGATCGACAGTACAACGGACAGGTTAAACGGACATTCGATGCGTGTACATCAGTGGAAAAGTATGTTTTATTGCAAAAATACAAAGCGAGTGCGCTAGTGAGATGTGGAAGCGTGTACACTATGACATCGTTTTGGTATTTCTTCTTCTCGACCTCTACACCCAGTCGCAGCGGCGCTATACTGCCCCATGTGGATAATACATTGAATGTAATCCAAGTTGTAATGAAATAAACATTTGAAATAAGTCTTTAAAATGTTCTGTGTTTGGAGGAATCATTACAATGTATATTCGATTAATAAATTAACTACAATTTTTTCTGTCACCGCCCGTCAGTCAATCAAGCTTCGGTCCGGGATCGTTTCATTTGAAATATTACAAGATTTTTGGTATACTGTACATGAGTGATTGTATAGATCAGGGGTTTTCAACCGGGGGTCCGTGGCCCCCTAATGGTCCGCGATGGCTATGCAGGGGGTCCGCGACACGAGCCTATGTTGATCAGTTCACCATTGATTTCTTTTTATTTTATAAATTCGCTTTGATATTTTAACACATTTCCAGATTACTCTTGAATATCGTGAAAAATATCTAAAATAAGAAAAACATGTCTAAAATAATCTAAAGGAGATTCACACTGACAGAATGTAGCCTTGCACCTATCCAGTCTATGGTAGCCTGTGATTTGCTCATGTTAATGCATTGCGTCCCTAACATCACGCCATACGCATGTTATTCAGAACGTACAGTCTGGTGCTCGAAGTTGACAAGCATCTGCGGTTAAGCATAGCCTACGTGTTCTTTTGAAGTTGAGTATGAGGCTGTCTACCATTTCGCCACGAATAGACAGGCTGTGTGGACTTCACCATGCCATCACACTGACAGGTCTCCCCTCTCCCCACACGCGCACGCACGCGCACACACACACGCACACACACACACAGTTGTAGCAGTAGATCATGTGATCATGAGGTTAAACTTGAGTCGGCCTCAATTGTTTGTGTGATATTGTATGATAATCATTTGTGACATATTCTGCATTACTTTGTCATCTTCCCTCTTCAGTAGTAGCCCCAGTTTATGTTGATTGTTATTGATCACGTTACTCCATCAGTTATATTTAAAAAATTTCATCAACATATCAGCTACATGTCTGTACATTTAAGTCATGAACGTTATACAGTGTAAACCGCTTATAGTGATCACGTTTGTCCGGGTCAAATTGATCAGTCAAATTGATCAGCGGTTGATTACTATAACCGAAATTTTCAAATTTTCTTTTTTTATGCAGATTACCATCATTTGTATATATAATACATTAATACATGTATAAAGTAATGAAACGGACAGCTTTGCTATTTACTGGATTTTATTACAGCAAGTTAACTGAAAAATACTGTACAGTACGTACATTAACGTTACAGTACAGCTGTTTGAAACGCGATTCAAATAGCAAATTAAATTACAGCATTGCACTGTGTAGCTATAAATCAAATACACTACAGTAGGCTACTGTATATGAACAAACAGCTTTGACGAGTCTCCGTTTTTCGTTCAGAGAAAGTTACCCGACATGGTGAGCAATGTGCTGCACATGAGAACTACTTCTGTTCATTTTTAACAATGTTATTCAGTATTTCAGATTGTAAAATGTTTTGATTGCTACATTTTCCTTGGGTGCCGCAATTGTTTATTTTGTTATGCAGCAGACTGTCACGCTCCTTGCTCGTCAGCGACAGGCACTGATTGGTCCTGGCATTTTGCAATGTTTGCAATTTCCAACAGGATGGAGGCCAGACCGATCTCCAGAGAGAAACAGAATGTGAACTCTGAGATCAGACCTGACGTCACGAGGCGAGCGTATCGCAGCAGACCTCAAGTAACTATTAACCATCTATTACCATCTATTATTTTTAAGCCATCGTCTAGAACACTTCTAATAACACAATATTTGTATGTTATGCTAGACATGGGAAACATTGTTAACATTCTTGACGGCCCCCCAACAACCTAGTGTGTAAAATGAGTGTTGATGCCAACATGGTGGTGAGCGTGGTGCTAGCTCTTACGCAGGGAGGGACGAGCTGGATGTTGGGAGCCAGACGTCTGATTCTGGCCAGGGGAACGTCCTCCTCATTGCCGAAGTCGATGTACAAGATGCTGGCCGTCTTCTGGTCCATGGGTACCGACTGGACCAGGCCTCGGTACCAGTTCTACAAGGGGAGGGACAGACGTACAAGGAACCTCCAGCCATGTGCCAGCAGCTTACCACGAACTAAGACAAGTGTCAGAAAAACGATTTAGCGATATGGACAGAGCAGTTAGATTATGTTCCCTACAAATGGGAGGCAAGAAGATTGCACACGAAATGACATAGCATAAAAATATGATGGTACTCATAAAGTCAATAAAGTTACTTCCAATGAAATCAATAGCTTATGATAGTTTTTAAGAGAAGAGTTTAAGAGGACTGGCCCGGTATTCCCCCAGGGTAGGCCATGCCCACGCCCACTAAAAGAGTCTGGACACGCCACTGACCATGTCCATGGAGAACCTGGACGGCGCAGACCTCTCCTTGGCTGGGCAGGTAGGTGGTGGTGGTGGGGCGGACTGCCGCTGTAGGTCTTCTGCAGCTCCGTGCTGACCGTCTGCAGGGCGTCCTGCACGGGATGGAACACGCACAAAGAAACCTGCCTGGGCTGTGCAGCTCCATCACCAATGCCTGGTTTCACAACACACCACACAAATAGCACAGTAAATGTATGCATGAATCAATGCTTGCTCGAAGGCAGAGGCAATAGAATAACAGGAGTAGAAAACTAAACAATATAAAAAAAAAAAAACGTACTGCAAATTACTGCCGCAAACAATGCTGCCACAAGCACCCACACTGGGTGGATAATCATTTTACCTCTACTTCCGATCCTATGGCCATTTGGTTCTTCGGTAAGTTCACCAAATAGACACTGGGGCCAACGGATGCATCGCTGGCACTCACCGTTACCAGTGTAGGCACCTGATGAAAATGGGCACAGATACAGGTAATCTATTCATTAATCAGGCACATTTATCCAAACCAACTGAGTGAATTCAGATACAAATAGCCACTATAATGATATTACTTTTAAGCTCTATATTAATACTATCATTATTGAATACTACATTTAATAGAGCAAAGCACAGACAGGCCACAGGAGATGAATGATGTAATGTCTTGTAACAAGTTAACCATACTCCATACAGAGAGAATGCCCTGTGTTGCAGTTCATAGCATGTACCGTAGCGGTCCCAAGTTGACCTGTCCTCTGTGTCGATTAAAAAGACCGAGACACCAGCAGTGGTAGTGTTTGCTCTTGGATTGGATCAGAAGTTGCATAGTTTTTTCCGAGGTTAAGATCAACTGAACAGCTGTCATCTTTTACCTGTGGTATTCTGGCTGGGTCTGGGTCTGACTGGTCCATTTGTACCACGGGTAGAGATCTGCTTCTCCTTGGCCTTCTCCACTACATTTTATGAAAACACCATTTTGTCGTTTATGCATTTAAATTTACTGCTGGTCATCAGACATGACTTTATGGTGTAATGGGCGTGAACCAGAGCTTGGGCTTACCCTTCTGGTTTAGATTTGCTCATCAGGCACATGTGCCTGTGGGACCTGCCAGTCGTCATTGGACACGGCGGGAGCCAGGATTAGTACAGTCTCCATGCAGCCTTTGCAGAGGAACCTCCCTGCAAAGACAGCTTTTACTTGTCCAGACAACCTGAGACTGAGTGGGTCCTTACCTGCTTCATCAGGTACCTGTATTTTTATGAGCCACTCAAGTCGCATAACTTAATTGCATTCTACTTGCATACATACCAGCAATGTTGTTTTAACTGTAGAGTTGCGTTTTATATTTGTTTATCAAAGCTGCGGTCTAGCCATTTTTCATGCATTTATCAGAATTTGATTGCAATTTCGTTACAAAGGTTACATAATCCTACATTAAATGTCGCCAGAGGTCCTGAGAGTAAAAAGATCTCATCATATAATTAGCTTTAAACTTCATTGCTAACCCATTACTATTTTCAGTAATAAGGGTTCCTGGATGATCTACTGGTCTTGCCAGAGTTGTGGGAAACACAAGAGGGACTTTTCAGATAAAGAAAGTAGGCATATACTGTATCAATCTATAAAAATACCCAACTATTAAAACTATGCCAAATGCCACCACTGCCTAATTTTCTTGGGACAGGTCATCTTGATTGATGAACAACTGTACAAATGGGTTTCGGAATTGTCTTGGTTGTACACACTTAAAAAGGACATGAATAATACTGTAATAATACGATAAACAAACCATGAGTTATCCTGATGTGATGTAGACGTGACGATCGAATGAGAGTCAACCATCATACAAGACGTGATTCAGCAACACTCTGAGAAGTGAGTCCCGTCCCCATTTGGAGGGTCGGGGAGTCGCTGTTGCGTTTTACATTTATTTATTAAAGCTGAAGACTATTATTGATGACTTTTTAATGCATTTTGATGACAATTTCATTACACAAGTTACATAATTCTGCATTAAATGTTGCCAGAGCTCCTGAGAGGAAAAAGATCTAATCATATAATTACAGAGATTAAAGCAAGAAAAAATAATTTGACAGAAAAAACATTTCAGGCCAAATCATATTCCCCAGCCATCTACACACCACACTTTAACGGCTCCTTTTTTTCTGATGAACGCTTGAAACCTGCTCTATTCTTATCTTTATGCACCACAGCGATATATTGCTGTATGCTGTCTCTCTTTCGACAAATGTACTCTTTGTAAGTCGCTCTGGATAAAAGCAAATGCTCTAAATGTAAATGTACTCTTTCATGTTCACGAGGCTGAAGTTGGCTACTTATACAGACTGGCATGCAACGTGAAAATTATGATCCATAAACACTCACTAAACTACAAATGAGGACCTCAGAAGGTTAAACGGTCGGTGTCGTTCTTACTCCGCCAAAACAAAATAATGAAGTAACTAAGTCATGACATAAGTAATAAGTATGTTGAAAAAGAGCGAATTACATTTGTGAGTCACCACAAAGGTTTCACGTACTAATGTGCATAGAATGTATATACACAAGCATACTCCCCGCACACACACTCTCACACGCCGAACAATGACTCATGTGCGTGAACAAGCAGAAGTGGGTGCAGCAAACGAATGAGAAACTGAGAAAGACAAGAGAGGGCGGCTTTACTATTCAGAAGTGTGCCATCAATCAACAAATGTTTCTCAAAAACAAAACCAGGATGAAAACGTTGGTAATATTAATGTTACTTCAGTCCATGCAATTCCCATTCCATGCGGCCGAGCTCAGGAAACACCTCCAGGACCTTATCGTCCCGTAGGACGTCCATGAACTCTGCTTGTCTCCCTTTGAACACAATGGTGTCCACCAGCTGGACTGCATGATCCTCCATGGTCCCCTTCTTGATGTCTTTCAGGTTGACGTAATCGCGTTCGGTGATCAGCTTCCTCTCGAACACTTTGTCCAGTATGAATTGGAAATCTCTCGCCAGGATGCCCTGAATGGTTGTCTTGTTGCGTACGATTGCGTCTGCGGACTCCATTCTCTGAGCTTAAGGACAGACCACTAAACTGAGGAGAATTACATGGATTAAAGTTCTCATTCTCCAGACTGAGAACTCCTCTCATTTAATGAAAAAATGAGAGGAGAAAAAAAAAACAACAACATGCGTTTGTGTTGTGGTACGGTTTGGGCTATCCCATCTAATCATGTCCGTGGCATTAAACTGAAACAGCTCTTAACCAATAAGTGCTAGCCAGAGCCTTGGTATTAGCCAATCAGAAGCATAGCAGGGCGGGTCGCTCTAGCGCACTAGCAAATTAAGAAGGAATCCCTTGTATGGTGGATCCTGCGAGTAACGTAACGTTGCTGTGTGAAACTTATTGAAGTTTGGAAGAACATCAGAAACAGGGGAATGCACGAGTGGATATTATGATATGACGGTCTATCTGTGAATATATATATTACTTACTTAAAATGGATAGCTGATGATGGATAACGTTATCTGAGAGCAGCTTCTTCGGTAAGTCAAGTGTCTCTATTTGCTGTTAATGTCACCGCGTCCTGTTGCGGTTTAGGGTTAGGATTAACGTCATTTGTAATCTCTGTAATTTGAACAGCTGTTATTGTCATCTATGTTTATTCCCTCGGTTTCGGTAACACAATTGAGATGCTTGTACTGGTAACGTAACGTTACGTTACTAGCTGATGATGGATAACGTTAATTCCTGTGTAGAAGAAGATCTCTTGTAATTGTGATATTGGTCATTTATCTTGTTTAAAACATGAAGAAGAGCAACTTGGAAAAGATAATGTTAATTTGTACACTTTACTAGGGTGGCTGTGTGGTTCTTCAGGTAGCCTGAACACTAACGTTAACGTTAAATTAGCATGCCAGTATGGACGCGCTATTGCTCGAGGAAGGCTCCGACGTATCGCAGATAGAGAAATCGGTCAAAAATACATGGAAATGGGCTTGGCTCAATGAAACGGGGGGGAAACGGCAAGCCCTTTAGTTCGTGGTGCAAAAAAATCAAACTTCCCAGGCGTGTGTATGTGCGTGGTATGCCACAAACATATTCAATATGGCAGTAATGGCAAAAAAACGTCCTGCAATGAGGAGAAAGTGACTTCTTTTGAGAGGTATAAAATAATTTAAAGGAGAAGGAGAAATCAGCAAACAGAAGGAAAGGAAACTGAGGGAAGCAGTAAAGGTTCTGTCCTCAGTTAGGGTTAAAAAGGTAACAAAAGCCTCCTCCTTCACTGTTGGAGTTGAGGCCCTGCAGCTCCCAAAGCCTCCTCCTCAGCCTCTGGAGTTGGAGCCCTTGCAGCTCCCAAAGCCTCCTCCTCAGCCTCTGGAGTTGGAGCCCTGCAGCTCCCAAAGCCTCCTCCTCAGCCTCTGGAGTTAGAGCCCCTGCAGCTCCCAAAGCCTCCTCCTCAGCCTCTGGAGTTAGAGCCCCTGCAGCTCCCAAAGCCTCCTCCTCAGCCTCTGGAGTTAGAGCCACTAAACCTGCTCCAGCCTCCTCCACTCTTGGAGTTAGAGACACTGCACCAGTAGATCGTTCCACAGCAAAACCCCGGAAGCATGGCTACAATCAGGTGTAGCCATGCTTGAGGCATATGGTTTCAAAGTGAAAAGCACTTTAGAGACATTTGCACAACAATTGCACATATTGTTCTTTAATGCTGGTACAATTGCACTTATTGTTCATTTCTTTTTGCTGGTGCTGTTTATTTTTTGTAAGTGATAACAGGCTCACATAAAACAAAAGCCTTGTTTTGTTGGGTGTTTATTAAGATAAATAAAAACATGCACTGAAAAGTTATGCAGATGGTTGATTATTTGTAAGTCTTAATAGATTGAAAACAACATTGAAATTACATAAAAGCAAACTGACAATAGAAAAGCTGTTCAAAATGACCTTCCTTCTAAATGCAATTGGTCTTGAGAATTTAGATTGCGTAGGTTAAAGCCTTCTTACAACTTGAATGCTGTATTGGGAGCAGAAACAGAAGAGCTGTTGGGCTAAGGGCATGTACACAATATACTCCTGTTTACATGAAAACACTTTGTTGCAGAATCTGTGGTACAGCTGAAACCCCATTGAGATGCATTGGAGGCACCTTATGTCAGTTGTGTATGCAAGAATGCACAAATGTGAATAATTCCTTGTTACTGCACAGATATTCTATTACATCGAATGACGAGAAAACTTTTGCTCCTGAGCTGATTTAGCCCTATTCTAAACAAAGGGGACAAATACTTTTTCACACTAACTACGGTTTATCATTTTTAGTTAATATTTGAAATTTAGGGGAATTCTTCTTTTGATGTGACATGATGCTCAAGACTTTGAAGATCAGTGGGGAAAAGTCCTAATTTAATCCATTTCAAATTCAGGATCTGAGACAACAAAATGTGAAGAATGTGTTGGGGGGGGGCAAATACTTTTTCACAGCACTGTATATAGTGAGACATTTACTATATGGCTAAATGAGTATCACCCTTAAGAGTTATTAACATTATTTTCTTCATGTCTTTTTAAGTATTTATCAATCCCAAGGTATGAGACAAAGCTTAGTTGACCTGCCTCCCAACTAAGCAACATACCAATATTGGCGAAACCAATGATTCAGTGTTAGTTGTTGCATACAGGATTGACAGTTTCTTAACCTGCTTATAAGTATTGATTACTAACCACCTGTGACAGCCCAACCCCCCCCCCCCCCCCACACACACACTTTTTTTTTTTTTTTTTTTTTAAACCATCCAATACTGTTTTATCCTGAAAATAATGAAATCTGACCAGAATGCACCAGTAACAGTAACAACAAAAAGGGGGAAAAAAAAGTAGAAGAAAGGTAAGCTGACACAATCTTTGAAATGAAATAGTCTTGTTTGAATATGCCAAAAATCAAACTGCAGCCTTCTGGTTTCCCTATTTATAACATAATTTATCCATGTAAAAGACTGTGCCTTGTTGATCACCATGATCTTAAATTTGAATTATTCTCCTCCTCAGTTCATGGTTTACATGGCCCTTGAAGGCCGTTGCAGGTTCAGTTTTTAAGCTAACCGTGGTATAAGGTTCATCTGGAGATTGCAATGAATCCGTTGATACCAAACATGCCATATTCAGCTTACTAGGAAAGGGTTAAATATTCCTCCAAACTTGAACTGTGTTTACTGCGATGTCCGTGACACACCATCCATCCATCCATCCATTTTGCGTCCGCTTATCCAGGGCCGGGTCGCGGTGGCAGCCGGCTAAGCAGGGCCCCCCAGGCTTCCTTCTCCCCAGCCATGCTCTCTAGTTCCTCCTGGGGGATCCCGAGGTGTTCCCAGGCCAGACGAGATATATAATCTCTCCAGCAGGTTCTGGGTCTGCCCCGGGGTCTCCTCCCAGTTGGACGTGCCCGGAAAACCTCCAAAGGGAGGCGCCCGGGGGGCATCCTAATCGGATGCCCGAACCACCTCAGCTGACTCCTTTCGATGCGGAGGAGCAGTGGCTCTACTCCGAGCTCCCTCCGGATGTCTGAGCTCCTCACCCTATCTCTAAGGCTGAGCCCAGCCACCCTGCGGAGGAAACTCATTTCGGCCGCTTGTATCCACAATCTCATTCTTTCGGTCACTACCCAAAGCTCGTGACCATAGGTGAGGGTTGGAATGTAGATGGACCTGTAAATCGAGAGCTTCGCCTTCCGGCTCAGCTCCCTCTTCACCACAACGGACTGGTACAGCGCCCGCATCACTGCAGACGCTGCACCAATCCGTCTGTCCATCTCCCACTCCATTTTGCCCTCACTCGTGAACAAGACCCTGAGATACTTGAACTCCTTCGCTTGAGGCAGCAACTCACTCCCAACCCGGAGGGAACACTCCACCGTTTTCCGGCAGAGAACCATGGCCTCAGACTTGGAGGTGCTGACTCTCATCCCGACCGCTTCACACTCGGCTGCAAACCGCCCCAGTGCATGCTGGAGGTCACGGTCTGATGTAGCCAACAGAACCACATCATCTGCAAAGAGCAGAGATGCAATTCTGAGGTCCCAAACCGGACACTCTCCTCACCTCGGCTGCGCCTTGAGATTCTGTCCATGAAGACCACGAACAGAACCGGTGACAAGGGACAACCTTGGCGGAGTCCAACACCCACTGAGAACGTGCTTGACTTTGTGCCGAGAATACGGACACAGCTCGCACTTCGTTCGTACAGGGACCGAATGGCACGTACCAACGGCCCCAGGTCTGTCTGGCAGCCTCCCGCGCCATCTGATCCAACTCACCACCAGGTGGTGATCAGTTGACAGCTCTGCTCCTCTCTTCACCCGAGTGTCCAAAACATGCGGCCGCAGATCTGCTGATACGATTACAAAGTCGATCAGCGACCTTTGGCCTAAGGTGGTCCGGTACCAGGTACACTTGTGGACCACCGTATGTTCGAACATGGTGTTTGTTATGGCCAGTCCATGGCTAGCACATAAGTCCAATAACAAAACACCTCTCTGGTTCAATCACTCCCCTCCAGGTTTCTCCATCATTGCCCACGTGTGCGTTGAAGTCCCCCAGTAGAACTATGGAGTCCCCGGATGGAACCCTTTCCAGGATGCCACCCAAGGACTCCAAGAAGGCCGGATACTCTGAGCTGCTGTTTGGTGCGTAGGCACACACAACAGTCAGAGCCTTCCCCCCAGTGACTTGCAGTCGCATGGAGGCGACCCTCTCGTCCACCGGAGAGAACTCCAACACAGCGGCGCTCAGCCGGGGACTTGCGAGTATCCCCACACCCGCCTGGCGCCTCACACCCTGGGCAACTCCGGAGAAGTAGAGGGTCCAGCCCCTCTCCAGGAGTTTGGTTCCAGACCCGGTGCTGTGCGTGGAGGTGAGCCCAACCATATCTAGTTGGTACCGCTCCACCTCCCGCACCAGCTCAGGCTCCTTCCCCACCAGTGAGGTGACGTTCCACGTCCCTAGAACCAGTCGGCGATGACGGGGATCCGCACGCCCAGGACCCCGCTTTTGCCTACCGCCCGGTATACAACGCACCCGACCCCAATGACTCTCCCTGCAGGTGGTGAGCCCACAGGGAGGTGACTCCACGTAGTCTTTTCGGACTTGGCCCGGCCGGGCCCTGTGGATCCAGGCCCGGCCACCAGACGCTCGCCGACGAGCTCCCCTCCCAGGTCTGGCTCCAGAAGGGTGCCCCGGTTTCCCTTGTCCGGGCGAGGTGACTGTGTTCTTTGGGAGTCTTTTCATGGGGGTCTTTGAATCGCTCTTAGTCTGGCCCCTCCCCTGGGACCACTTTGCCTTTTTACAGCAGAGTCTGCTTGCCTGGACCAGGTGAGGTCATCTTTGATGAACACAGAGGAGCTTGAAGCAGGAGACTTTCTCCACTTCAGCTCAGTCGATGTGTAGGGGAGCATGACACCTTGTCGCTTCCTGAGATCATCCGTAGTTTTGCAGACGTTGAGAGAGGCTTTTGCCCTGGCATCATGTTGCCAAGTCCCTGACCTCCTCACTGTAGGCGGTCTCATCATTGTTGGTGATGAGACCCAGGATGGTGGTGTCGTCCGCGAACTTAAGGATGGTGTTGAGACTTCCGTGGGTTTATTCTTTTAAGAGCTCTCCTCACGTCCGCCATGGTTCAGGACAGGGTGGTAAGGGTGGTTTGGAGTGGTGTTGCTCGCCTCAAACTGTGTAGAAGGTTTTGAGCTCATTGGAAAGAGAGATGACGCGCTGGGCATCACTGCTATTATAGTCGTGATCGCTCACAATCCACACCATGTGTCTGGGGTCAGTAGACTCCAACTTGTCTCTGTAGGCTCTTTTGGCATCTCTGATGCTCCTCCAAATATCATATTTGGACCTCCTCAAGGCCTCAGGGTCCCCACAGCCATAGTCAGAGCAGCGTGCTTTTAGTTTAGCACGGACACCACCATTAACCTAGGGCTTTTGGTTGGGGAAAGTCCTGACATTGACCTTCGTGACATCAATGACAATTCTAATCACGAGGCTAATCGCTCACACCTGGTGGTATAATGGGGCCCCTTTAGGAATTTGTGAATTAATTCAAACCTTTATTTTTGAGTACAGTGTGGAATACATGGTTGACTGAAGGATGGCAGAGAGACTAGTTTCTTAAGTTGCAAAAGAAAAATAAATCATCCCCCTCCCGCGCAGTACTTTATATAGACCTGGGTCACTTTTCAGTGGGTAAACCTTGGCTAATTTTAACTGAACATTCATTCCTGCACGGGTCTGTGATTTTTCAGAACCGCTTCCCCGCCCCCCCCACAACCCGCGACGTGCCAGAACCCGCCATCCGGCCACATAACCCGGAACAACGACAAGACCCGCAGCCCGAAACCCGAACCATCCTCATAATAAACTATGAATATAAAACGGCACGATTCGAACCCGCATGCTTCTAAAATAAGGACCAAAATCACAAACCCGCCAAATCACTTTCTTTTTTTGGCACTCAGTATGGGACCACTAAGAGAACACCGTAGTTTGGAGCAAGTACGCACGCGCAGTGTTACCGGTCTAACCTGGGTACATCTCCGTTACCTCGTTATGTGTAGCCTGTGCCTACACGGCTGTGTAGGTTATGGTTTAACAGGACTCTTCACTCAGTTCAACACAGACGCTCAACCATGGCAAATTATTTGCAGTAACTAAATAATATTTGTTGGACCAATAAAGTGAAATTGGATAATTTCCCGCCACGGCACACCTGACGACCTCACGGCACAGTGGTTGAAAATCAGTGATAGACCTACCGCTTGTCAGGTTCACTGCTACGGGTCGTCCACCCAGGACCCCCCCGGGGCCAGTGGACGGTCTCCTCAGCGGCGTGTTGGGTCCCGTCGGGGGCCAAGGAAATGCGCTCATGTCGACGGTGGGCGACGTCGATGCAAATGGTTCTTCTGAGTGAATCATGGCACACGGTTCACAAATGACTTCTATGATTCAGTAGACATGTAATGTGTGTGTTAGTGGAGTGTTTCTAACGTATGGTGTGACGTAAGAATGAATGCAGCTCGTTTGAGAAACTTGTTAACTTCGGCCAACACGTGGCACGAAGTATATCGTTAATAACGAATAACGAAGTACGTCAGCTAAAATAGGTTCATTGTAAACGACTAAACACGAATAGAGACGACACAATCTCGCATGTGAATTACGATTCAAATATGTACAAACATATACAATCAATTCAACAGACCTGCACGTCGACCTGCTTCCACGCGTGACGATTGATCCACAACGCGCATGCGCAACCAGCTGAGGACTGGATAACGTCATGACCTTTTCGTTCTCGATGACATTATTTTAATAAAAATGTTAAAAAGTTCCCTTCATATTTTGTGCTTGCTTTTTAATCGATAGTTTATATACTGTTAAATAAAACCCGAAAAATT
This sequence comes from Coryphaenoides rupestris, assembly GCA_002895965.2. Lineage (NCBI taxonomy): Eukaryota > Metazoa > Chordata > Actinopteri > Gadiformes > Macrouridae > Coryphaenoides > Coryphaenoides rupestris. Next base: position 621,029 of record PIJE02000026.1, read on the forward strand.
AATGATATACTGTGTGTGGTGTCAGTGTTTTATTGTCACATGTACATCAGAACACAGGGCCAATTTCTATTTTAAATATACACATATATATAGCACATGTATCCAGAGTATTTAAATATAACATTAAAGATTGGGGGGGCCAGCTAGGGATGCACCGATACCACTTTTTTTCAGACCGAGTACAAGTACAAGTACTTACATTTGGGTACTTGCCGATACCGAATACCGATACGAGTACTTAATAAAACCATTACAGTTCTAATGACTTTGAAAACATGTTATTTTTGTCTGGGGGGGGGGTGCTCTGTTAATTCGCGGTTCTGATGGGGGAGGGGGTGCTCTGTTAATTCGTGGTTCTGATGGGGGGGGGGGGGTGCTCCGTTAATTGGTGGGGACATGTCCCCAGCCGTCCCCACTAAATTCTACGCCCATGCTCGGTAACCATGCGCAGTTGCTATTAAACATCCATAAACGACAACTCGGTTGCATCTCTTTATTTCAATATTCCTTGGCTAAGAATATTACAAGGTTAACGTTGCGTTGCCAAAGTTGTATCGGGTGCGGTTGTATCGGAGTAGTTGAACGAGTACGAGTACGAGTACATGAGCACAGTATCGGACCGATACCGAATACTGGTATCGGTATCGGTGCATCCCTAGGGCCAGCCATGCCAAAATGTTACCAGCGGAAACACTGATGTTATAAATATACATGTCAAGTGATCAATATGATCAATGAGATTGGTGTTGCTGGTTGAGTAGCCTGATGGCCTTGGGGAAATTCTTTGGAGTCTGGTAGTCCGTGCCTGGATGCTCAGGTAACATCTAGACGGCAGCAGCGTGAACAGTCCACAGCCTGGGTGGCTGTGGTCCTCGAGGATTTTCTGTGCTTTCCTAAGGCATCATGTGTGGTAGATGCTTTGCATGGCTGGGAGATGGCAACCGATGATGCACTCCGCTGTCTTCACCACCCTCTGGAGGGCCTTGCGATCAGGGCGGTAGTCATTCTGGCAGGTGATGGAAGGTTTCTTCGGTACGGGGACAATGGTGGTCTGTTTGAAGCAGGTGGGGACTGCAGACTGGTACAGGGAGAGGTTGACTATAGAGGTGAATACCTCTGCGAGCAGGTTGGCGCACCCTCTGAGGACACGGCCTGGATTGCCGTCTGGCCCTGGTGACTTCCGTGGGTTTATTCTTTTAAGAGCTCTCCTCATGTCAGCTGTGGTTGGGACAGAGTGCAGTCGTCCTGGTCCCCAGCTAGCCTCGCTGTAGGAATGGTGTTGCTCACCTCAAACTATGGGTCGAAGGTGTTGAGCTCATCGGGTAGAGAGGTGTGAGCTGGGCATCACTGCTATTTCTCCCTTTAAAGTCTGTGATGGCTCGCAATCCACACCACATGCGTCTTGGGTCAGACCTGTGGTAGTTCTACTCTAACTTCTCCCTGTAGTCTCTTTTGGCATCTCTGATGACCCTCTGAAGATCATATCTGGACCTCCTCAAGGCCTCCAGGTCCCCAGAGCCATAGGCAGAGGACCATGCTTTAAGTTTAGCACGGACACCACCATTAGCCTTCGCCAGGGCTTTAGGTTGGGGAAAGTCCGAACACTGACCTTCAGGAGTGCTTGTCGATCATACTGGATGAGCGACAGTGCAGTATGCGCAAGAATAGAAACAATAAAAACAAGAAACTAAAAAGTATGAACTGAACGCAGAGCCATTGTCAGTGCGACCGTCTTACAGCGCACCGGAAGCAGCGAAAAAGAAAATAAAGTGTGTGTGTGTGTGTGACTTTACTGAGCTGTGAACTTTAGAAAGCATAACAAGTGGTCTACTGTGTTGCACTACCACACACTAAAACAATACAACATGTATTCAACCTTTCTAGGTACAAAGTTTACAGCTTTGGATGCACACAGCTGGAGGGAACATACACACTCCATGTAGATGAGAGTAGAGATTCGGGGCCTGAACTTTGCTGAGTTGTTTCTCCCACATATTGCGCTACAGCCATCTGTAGCCGTCACGCCAACATATTGTCAAGAAACGTGCGGAGGGTGTCGGCAGTTCTTTGTGACTTGCCAGCTGTGAGGATTAACGACCCCTGTGCTGGTTATTGGTCTAGCTTGCAACGCACAGTTGCTTTTTCATTGTGACATCGTGAATACGGTCAATAAGATAAGATAGAACTTTATTAATTCTGAAAAAAATTCTCTTGCCAGAGGTTGCTCAAAAATACCAACAACATAAGAATAACAACAACAAAATAATTAAATGAACAGTGAATAAGCCTAAAAGAAAAATAAACAAAACAAGTTGGCAATGGTATTGAGAAGTCATAATGTGAAGTAGTACTGCCCATGATATGAGGAATATTGCACATGATGAAAGGTAATATTGTCTGCTATCAGATATGCATATGAATAACCAGCTCAAGATTCAAGAAGTTTAATTGACACGTGCACATACAGGACATTCACCAGAATGTCAATGTGTGTAGTCCAAGTCAGATCCTCTGTTGTGTGGACTCCCAGGCACCTGTAGCTGCTCACCCTCTCCACAGCAGTCCAATTAATCCCCAGTGGTGTGTAGGTCCTCTGATGTTGTAGTGTCCTCCTCAAGTCCACAATCAGCTCCTTCATTTTGGAGACATTCAGCATGAGGCTGTTGTCCTGGCACCAGGTTAGCAACTTCCTCTAGGTAGGCCTTCCCCTCGTTAGATCAGGCCCACCACCACTGTGTCATCTGCAAACCTGACGATGGTGTTGGAGCTGAACCTGGCCACACATCATGTGATGTCATCACATCATGTGTGTACAGGCAGTACAGTAGGGGGCTGAAGACACAACCCTAGGGGATCCCGTGTTCAGGGTAAGGGGGGGGGGGGTTTGGACGTGGTCCTGCCCCACCCTGACCAACCTGGCCCTGGCGGTCAGGAAGTCCAGGATCCAGGCGCACAGGGGGGTGTTCAGTCCCAGCTCAATCAGCTTGCCATCCAGTCTGGTGGGGACTGCTCATGGCGGTGTCTGCATGGTGGGCTCTCATGTTAGACCAGAGCCCACCATAGTGATACGATTGTGGTAGGATTTTTTCCCCAGTCTCCTGAAATGGTTTTGATCTACTCCTTAATTTCTTTTCCACTCTCCTGTTCATTCTCTGCCATATTTGGCCCATTTGCCGCCTGGTATTTGTGGCTTTAGATCCCTTGCCGGCTGGATTGTGTCCTCACAACTCTCAAATCTGCCGCTCGCTTCTGTCAGCTCTTTCTATCCTATCCTATCTTTCCAGCACCTCCAACTCTTTTATCTTATTTGCTTTTGTATTCTCCTTTTGTATTCTCCGTTCAGAGAGACACATCCATGCGGCAGCCGTAAAAGAAGACTAAACATTACACAAACAAAAAACAAACAGCAAGGAGCTTTGTGAATAAATACATAAAGCACCGATATCCACACAGACACAGACACGTCAACAAAGCCATGAAGATCGGCACAGATCCCTTCAACAAAGTTCCTCCATCCTGTCCTCGTCCTTTCCTTACCTGCTGCTGCTGCTATTTAACAGTTTGATTGACACAGGGATTAATAAATTAATGTTTAAATCCATTGAATCTGCTCCAAGGGACTCTAAGCGTCCTCCCAGAGGGCAGAGTAGAACCATCCTTTTGGCTTAGCTTAGGGTCCCCTGTTCCTACGTCGACTACAAGGATGGATGCTGTCTTACCCCTCGTGTCCTCCATGCAGTCTGCATCCATCAGAATACTTTGGACTTTAGTTGTGCTTTAGTTGTCTCTCTATTTCCTCCATTTCACTCTCTCTATCTCTATCTAATCTCTATCTCGATATCTCTTTCTCTCTCTCTCTCTCATTTCGTATGCAAGTATCCGGCATACTCCAGTGAGTGAGTATCGACACATCAAGAGAGAGCGGTTGTTGTCCTGTAGGAATGTGCACCCAGCGGAGAGCCTTCTGATCGCGGAGGAAAGAAATCTCTGCTATTTTGTCTCAGGGATTCCCCAGTCATGTTGACAGTATGCATGCAGAATCTCTCCGTTTCCCTCTCTCTGTGCCTCTGGCCCAGTGCCTCTCTCTCTCTCTCTCTCTCTCTCTCTGCTCTCTCTCTCTCTCTCTCTCTCTCTCTCTCTCTCTCTCTTTTCCGTTCTTTCCGTCTATTTCATTTTCAAATTTTCTCACACATACACACATATACACATATTTCTCTCTCTCTTTCATATACACACATTAATACACACATGGACACACACACACACGCACACACTCACGCATGTACACACACACACGCACACACACACGCACACTCATGCGCACACACACACACACACACACACACACACACACACACACACGTCAATCGTCCTGCCACAGCAGCACAGCAGTAGCGGTGGTGGCAGCAGTGGAGGCATTTGAAAAGGGCCATTGTGTGAAGGTCAGGAGACTGTGTGGTATGAAGGTCTACGCGCTGACATTCTGAGCGGGCCCAGCGCAGACCCCCCCCCCCCCCCCCCCCCACCCCCCTGCCGACTGGGTTAGCAGCCGCACGATGAAGCTCAGATACACGGAGGGACAACACTCCGTATGGGCCGAGGCACGACCAGCGGGAGGCTACAGAGCAACTGAGTCACGCTAACTGTCAGATTCAGAATGCAAGGGGCGGCTATCCTCTGATCAGGTAGCTATTCTATAAAGCAGTAAACCTTGGTTCATTAGGATGTAAACTGCAGTTAGTGTGGGCCAACTACCACAGCAATCCCTATCCTCGAAAGCTATCGAGCGATGTAATAGTAGTGCTCAATGGCTGTGATCGTTAGATCGCTTGTCTAAGTTTCGGGTGTCTTACTCGTAGGCGTTAAAGCGCTGACATCAGCTCGTACACTGTCACGTTGTCGCTGTGTCGCCTCACCGATCAAATGTAACATCCGCTACTGGATTACGGAGTCTCTCGTTAGATAAGGATTTTGTTGTCCCGTGCGCGGTGTGCTGTCCTGGAAGGTTTGTGGGGATGTTTGTCTGCTTAAATTGCTTTACTCTCGCTTGGTTTGTTCATTGCTTCTGCCGATAAAATTTTTTGGTCCTCATTTGCTGCGCTTTGCGTAACTTGTTTCTAGATGGGATTAGGAATCCTTGCGCGGCTGGATTGTGTCCTCCACAACTCTCAAATCTGCCGCTCGCTTCTGTCAGCTCTTTCTATCCTATCCTATCTTCCTGCACCTCCAACTCTTTTATCTTATTTGCTTTTGTATTCTCCTTTCAGTTAGCCCGTCTTTATTTCCTTTGTGTACTCCTCCTATCCTCACCTTCACTATTCAAATATGTGTGCATGTGCACGCACGTGCCATCATTCTCTGTGTTAAGGTGTCCCCGTTTACCCTCCACCTCACATGAAACGCCACCGCCATCAACCAGGATGTACAAGGACATCCCACCTCCAATCGGCTCTGAGCAGGAGCATGCACCCCTCCCACTGCCCCCTCCCCCCTCTCTGTCTGTGCTAATGCACAAGGTGGATGATGATCACCGGCACACACACACACACACACACACACACACACACAGTAGATTCAACAGCTCCTGTGTTTCCACAATACCCTTACATTCTTCAAGTGATCCAATAATTTATTGCAAAATTTTAAAACACGCTTACAAAACTCCCTGAAGAAAGGCAAATACGACTTAATTAAAATGCATGTAAAAGTATTTATGAGGGTTACTTGAGACATTGAAACTAACATTTAAAATGTACGGTATAATTAAGAGATTCTCATTGTCATGATTGCTTGTGTAATTGGTCGAAGTAAGACTTACGTTGGATATCAGACCCTAAATCCAGTTCAACTTTAAGCGCTCATTATTACTATGGTAACAACATTCTGGTCTGGTACCCTGAACCCTACACATATGTTTATGCCACGTTATTTGCTAATGTTCTGGCAGATGTACAGGGTCTTTCAGCCATCAAAATAAAAATTCTACTTCATTGAAACTGTTAATGTTGAAAGGAATGTAAATATAAAGAGATTCCATATGTAAACCTCTCATGACGCTGTATTTATGGATTATACTACAGACAACCAATGATGGATGAGCGACAGTGCAGTATGTGCGAAAATAGAAACAATAAAAACAAGAAACAAAAAAATATGTACTGAACGCGGAGCCATTGTCAGTGTGTGTGTGTGTGTGTGTCTTTACTGAGCTGTACCGTTGTCGTGGACCTTAGAAAGCAAGTGGTCTACTGTGTTGCACTACCACACACTAAAACAATACAACATGTATTCAACCTTTCTAGGTACAAAGTTTACAGCTTTGGATGCACACAGCTGGAGGGAACATACACACTCCATGTAGATGAGAGTAGAGATTCAGGGCCTGAACTTTGCTGAGTTGTTTCTCCCACATATTGCGCTACAGCCATCTGTAGCCGTCACGCCAACATATTGTCAAGAAACGTGCGGAGGGTGTCGGCGGTTCTTTGTGACTTGACAGCTGTGAGGCTTAACGACCCCTGTGCTGGTTATTGGTCTAGCTTGCAACGCACAGCTGCTTTTTCATCGTGACATGTGACATCGTGAATACGGTCAATAAGATAAGATAGAACTTTATTAATTCGTAAGAAAATTATTTTGCCAGAGGTTGCTCAAAAACACCAACAACATAAGAATAATGACAAAATAATTAAATGAACAGTGAATAAGCCTAAAAGAAAAATATAGGTACTTGTTTTCGTAAACAAAACAAGTTGGCAATGGTATTGAGAAGTCATAATGTGAAGTAGTATTGCACATGATATGAGGAATATTGCACATGATGATGAAAGGTAATATTGCTTGGTAATATTGAGTAGTATTGGCGTCCATAATCACAGTGTGGGGCTCACTGAGCTCCTGGTGAACCACAGGCCCCATCACTGCATTCGGAAGTGCTGCACACTTTGCTGAGTGGATATCGCTCCCCTTCTTTTGTTGAAGTTCAAACTTTGCTAAATCCCAGAGATATGCATATGAATAACCAGCTCAAGATTCAAGAAGTTTAATTGTCACATGCACATACAGGACATTCACCAGAATGTCAATGTGTGTAGTCCAAGTCAGATACTCTGTTGTGTGGACTCCTAGGCACCTGTAGCTGCTCACCCTCTCCACAGCAGTCCAATTAATCCCCAGTGGTGTGTAGGTCCTCTGATGTTGTAGTGTGCTCCTCAAGTCCACAATCAGCTCCTTCGTTTTGGAGACATTCAGCATGAGGCTGTTGTCCTGGCACCAGGTTTAGCAACTTCCTCTAGGTAGGCCTTCCCCTCGTTAGATCAGGCCCACCACCACTGTGTCATCTGCAAACCTGACGATGGTGTTGGAGCTGAACCTGGCCACACATCATGTGATGTCATCACATGATGTGTGTACAGGCAGTACAGTAGGGGGCTGAAGACACAACCCTAGGGGGATCCCGACCAGAGCCCACCATAGTGATTTTTTCCCCAGTCTCCTGAAATGGTTTTGATCTACTCCTTAATTTCTTTTCCACTCTCCTGTTTATTTTCTGCCATATTTGGCCCATTTGCTGCCTGGTATTTTGTGGCTGTAGATCCCTTGCCGGCTGGATTGTGTCCTCACAACTCTCAAATCTGCCGCTCGCTTCTGTCAGCTCTTTCTATCCTATCCTATCTTTCCAGCACCTCCAACTCTTTTATCTTATTTGCTTTTGTATTCTCCTTTTGTATTCTCCTTTCAGTTAGCCGTCTTTATTTCCTTTGTGTACTCCTCCGATCTCACCTTCACTATTCAAATATGTGTGCATGTGCACGCATGTGCCATCATTCTCTGTGTTAAGGTGTCCCCGTTTACCCTCCACCTCACATGAAACGCCACCGCCATCAACCAGGATGTACAAGGACATCCCACCTCCAATCGGCTCTGAGCAGGAGCATGCACCCCTCCCACTGCCCCCTCCCTCCTCTCTGTCTGTGCTAATGCACAAGATGGATGATGATCACCGGCACACACACCACACACACACACACACACACACACACACACACTGTAGATTCAACAGCTCCTGTGTTTCCACAATAGCCTTACATTCTTCAAGTGATCCAATTATTTATTGCAAAATTTAAAAACACGCTTACAAAACTCCCTGAAGAAAGGCAAATACGACTGAATTAAAATGCATGTAAACGTATTTATGAGGGTTACTTGAGATATTGAAACTAACATTTAAAATGTGCGGTATAATTAACAGATTCCCATTGTCAAGGTTGCTTGTCTAATTGGTCGAAGTAAGACTTATGTTGGATACCAGACGTTATTTGCTAATGTTCTGGCAGATGTACAGGGTCTTTCAGCCATCAAAATAAAAATTCTACTTCATTGAAACTGTTAATGTTGAAAGGAATGTAAATATAAAGAGATTCCACATGTAAACCTCTCATGACACTGTTTTTATGGATTATACTACAGACAACCAATGATACAACAGTCATATCCTTTCAGTCATATAATTTTGCATGTTCTGGGATATGACAAACCACTGTAAAATAAAGTTAAAATAAAGTGTGCGCTTTCTAAAATATACTACCATGCTGATCTGTTTAAATACAATTAGGGTTCTACATTCTGGTCGTTAAAAGGCCAAACCAGGTGTGATGTTGATGAGACATAAGGAGCTATTTCATATGTGACATCATCAAGTGGGCGTGTCCATGGGGGCCCCTTTAAAAGTTTTTAGCGCTCAGCCTTAGCCTCTGTGAGCCACTCGCTGAAGCACCTGTCCATGGCCTTCCGGCTATCCCGGCTGCCGTTGTTCACTGTGGGGACAATCTTCAGGGGGCGGAGCCACTGCACAAAGCGCTTCAACTCCAGGAAGCCGCTGTGCTCGCTGTAGGGGACTCCTGTGAAAACAGAAACAAAACAGGTTTTTACACTTACACAAGTTACAACTCATTTCTAAAATGACATTATTATTCTTTTCGAAACAATTATCATGTATCTGTAACTGTATCCATTCAGATGAAATCCAAATAATTGAAATAAATTCCTAAAATAATAAGAGGGCCAGCAGTATCTCAGGAGGTAAGAGCCGGTCTGGAAACAGGAAGGTTGCTGGTTCGATCCCCGGGCTCCGCTTAGCTAAGTGTTGAGGTGTCCCTGAGCAAGACACCTAACCCTAATTGCTCCTGACGTGTTGGTTGTTACCTTGCATGGTTGGCACCACCGTTGGTGTATGAACGGGTGAATGTGAGGCAACTGTAAAGCGCTTCGGATAAAAGCGATATATAAGTGCAATCCCATTTACCATTTAAAGTATTGTTTATTAAAGGAGACATATTTTTCCTCTTTTGACACAGTTCCTTGAGGCCTGAATGAAAAGTCTGTGAGATGCTTTGGTCAAAATACCACAAGGATCAAGCACCACAGCACCCTTTGCACCACTTCAAGACAGCCCTGTTCTCCAGTGGTCGGTTTCAATTGCCTATGCAAATGAGCCACTGCTAACTCCACCCCCTTCTTCAGCAGGGCGTGCTTACGCCAGTAAAGTTTAGCGCTACCTCAGCATGCCGTGAGCCCTGGGCGGTTGCTGGTGAGAAGACGTTTGAACCAGTCTGACCCAGAACAAGAAGAGGCTCCTGAACAAGTTCAAGGATTAAGGCTTCAACACAGGGCTCCAGACTGCGACAAGTTAGTCGTATTTTGCGAAAATTTTTGGAGAAATTAAATTTTAGAACTAGTATGACTTGCGAATATGCCCCATTTTTTGTGTTTTTTTTCAATCATCGTATATCATGGATGTGAGGTATTGTCTCCTTTCCAGTGCCACCATGTTACAACATGCTGTCACAACGCGGACAATAGTTGACCATATGGTTAAAGTCTGCTTACCCTGTCCATTGTGATCACAAGCGCTCCGGGTTCACTTTGCCCTTCACCATTGGATTTATTTTAGATGAGAGATGCGGGACTACTCAACGATTCGTCTCTCTGAAAAACGTTCTGCAGATATCGTGGAAGCACGTCCTGAACTGTTGATAGAAATATGCATATGCCTATAAGAATGAGACCCTGCTTTTAATAGTTGACCACCTGGGGCCTGGTGGTCAGGAAGTCCAGGATCAAGGTGCACAGGGGGGTGTTCAGTCCCAGCTCAATCAACTGGCAGCCAGTCTGGTGGGGACTGCTCATGGCGGTGTCTGCATAGTGGGCTCTCATGTCAGACCAGAGCCCACCATACTGATACGATTGTGGTAGGATTTGTCTCCTGGAATGGTTTTGATATACTCGTTAATTTCCTTTCCACTCTCCTGTTTATTTTCTGCCATATTTGGCCCATTTGCTGCCTGGTATTTTGTGGCTGTAGATCCCTTGCCGGGTGGATTCTGTCCTCCCAACGCTCAAATCTGCCGCTCGCTTCTGTCAGCTCTTTCTATCCTATCTTTCCAGCACTTCCCACTTTTTTTTATCTTATTTGCCTTTTGTATTCCCCTTCCAGTTAGCTGTCATTTCCTTTGTGTACTCCTCCTATCTCACCTGCACTACTCAAATATGTGTGTGCACGCATGTCCCATCATTCTCTGTGTTAAGGTGTCCCCGTTTACCCTCCACCTCACATGAAACGCCACCTCCATCAACCAGGATGTACAAGGACATCCGGCCTCCAATCGGCTCTGAGCAGGAGCATGCACCCCTTTTAATAGTTTTAATAATTAACCAAGGCTAAACAATTGTATGATAGTTACCCAAAATCTCATCATTGATTTAATAATTGAATGGAATCTGGTTCACTATTCTCAGCAGCGCTCTGCATCTCAACCAGTCACTGCTGTCATGTCAGGTGCGCTGCAGTTCGCCATCAGTTGGTCTTTTCATGACTTATTTAAAACAAACTACCTGTCAGTTGGTCTTTTCATGAGTTCATTTAAATACCAGTTTTAATTTGATGAAGAATAATAATCACGGATGTATGAACGAGATTGATCTGCTGCACACAGCTGTTCTAGTCGCTCCGGACGCGCAGAATGGAACTGTCAATCAATTCAGTCCGCTTCACAGGAAAGAAACCATGATCAGAGGGATTATATTTACTGATGTCTTAAATTTCTTTAGGCCTACTAAGTTTGAGCGAATGACGAATGCTTTGCTCACTCAGTAAACGGATCAATTAATGAGGAGAGAAAAGAAATCACCATATGGTTATTTAGATGTAAACTTCCAGAGCTAGACATAGTGTTCAGCCCCCCTACCCACTGGTTCAACTGGTGTGATGTGGAGCACATCGCGATATGAGAGCCGACAGGCCAAATAATGCGCGTCACGAAATCATTTATCAATCGAGTTGAGCACTACTTCAACTCACGACGCCGCATTTAATATGAAGGATTTCCTCACCATATACTTTGTTACAATGTGCAAATAAAATAAACGGACAAGCGCAGATAAATAATGTCCTGATTAAATTGTAATGTATAAATATAAAAACATGACGCATCACCAACGAGGTGAACACATAAGCAAAAAAAACCCAGCAGACTGTACCACCTGGTAGGCTGACCTATCCAGCATACATCTGGGTGGAGGACACTCCCACTAGCTACGCGACAGACCGCTTGGTAAAATCCCCTCTCCCCCACCACCCATCCATCTCTCCTCCCGCTCATCCGTACATCTGAAGTTCTGTTCATCTCTCGTTTTCATTGAGGAGAAGGCGGAGACAGAGGCTCTCAGGCACCAGGCCCCAGGGAGCAGCGTGGGAAGGGGACCCACGATGCATTGCTCCAGACTACTACTCCGTTACACATGGGCGCCTCTCCCCATGTTACCAAAGCACTCCATCTCCTCAGTATTCCTCACTCAGCGCCGTCGACACATTGGTACAGAAGAAGAGATGTGTTTCTGCTCCACCAGCAGGGAAAACTGTCAAGACGCCAGCTGTCTGCCCCCTGTACCGGGACAAGTTTAAAGAATAAAAGTCATTAAGAGACGCCATGAGGCTACCATCTCTCTCGGCGACAGTTGCACAGCTGTCGGTTGTTTTTGCTTTTTTTTTATGTGGATCGAGGGCTTTTTCTATGAGATTTGCCCGGTGATAGGTTGATTCACAGCATCTTCGACATGGTTCCTGTCAGAGAGACGACGATGGACCAAATACACGGGGCTGTTCATTGTGGAGGGATGAGGGTTGATGGTTAGTTTGAGGGGGTCCTGGACAAAAGAAAAGTCACTCATCCCTAGAATGAACAGTCTCAAGCACTCACCCCTCCAAATGAACATTCCCAAAACCTTTGAGGAGTAAAGGAGTGTGAGGTGTGACAGAGGTCTTTACCATAAATAGTGATGTTTCCGCTGATCTGGGGCCGAATGTCATTCAGCGAGTCCATCTGCTGGCTGAAGGTCCAGCCAGTGGGCTTGAAGGCCACGAGGCGATCGTATTGAGCAGAGAACTTGCTCAGGTGAGCTCGCAGCTTCTGCAGACAGAGCAGGACACAAGGACGTTACTGTACTGGGGGGACCTTGAGAAACAGCGATACATTACGCTCTCAAATAGATCATCCGTGGCAGTGTGGTCAACATGTGCATGCTGATACCAACAGGTCCAGTGATCAGTCAACCACATTTTATATACAAGATACATACTGTACATGTACATTTAGCAATAATCTTGTTTTAGAGTCAAAGTGTGAGGAAAGCAGACATGAATAGTATTAAAAGCATAAACTTACCCTAAAATCCTAACCCTTAACCGTAGAACCCCCTAACCCTAAAATCCCTGAACACTAATTCTAACACCTCTAACCCCAGTATCTCCCAACACTAACCTAAGAGCCTGATACCCATTCAACTTAATTTCACTCAAAACCCAAGACGCCAAATTATTGTACTTTTTTGCTTTGACGGCTCTAAATAAAGTAGGTATTTCAGTTGAGTCTGTTTAAACTGTCTAGACTCACACCCACATAAACACTGAGCTTTTAACAGTGGAGAGACCTTTGTGACGAAGTCACTAAACAAACCCAGCATCATGACGGCTAAGAATAACCTCATGAAGGTGACTCCAATTAAAAAAAGAAGAAAATACATCTTCAGAACAAACTTGGTTTATTCTTGTCCTGGATTTAATGTAACACGCACGCACACACATACACAGGTAGGAATATAAATAAGAAATAAATAACAGACATTATGAATTCAACTACTTTATCTGCCGTTCTGCAGGCAGACTGCTGCAGCCAATCATCCTTGCTGCGGTGACCTGGGGGTGCTAACTGATCGCTATGATTAGCATTTCACTAATTAGCCAAAGCTCCGTCCTCCACACCTGAATATGCATAGACCACTGGCTGAATGTGATAGGGCTGTTAGTCCACATCCATATATAACCAGTTGCTGAGTTCTTCAGCAACAATTGGTTCACAACAGCAACAGCACCTGCAGGAGGGGTGTCTCTGCAACGGTCTGCTTAAAAATGATTTTTGGGGTAAAATGTAGATATTTCCTGCAGATACAACCAGACAGGATGACCTGATAAACCTTATAAAGCTTAGGGCCATCACTTTCCATGCCTTAATTCCCACGATGCTGTCAATTATTTCATTTCTCCATTCTTGGAGATTAATCCCATGATGGATTATCATGGGATTAATTAGACTCATTACACTAGCCTGCAGTCATGATTTTGACATTGTTATACAGTCCTTATGCTCATCAAAACTTTGCAAAAATGTTTCATACTTCATCATCATTCGGCTCCTACCGCCGAACGCACCTAGCTGTCCCTGGAAGGAGGGATCCTCTTTCTGCGTTCCTTCTCAAGGTTTCTTCCCTCTGGGTTTGGGGAGTCTTCCCTTGTCCTACAGAGGACTTTAGGGGGTGTTGTATAATATTGCTTGTGAAGCACTTTGAGTTTGTGAAGGATGATGCCAGGATATTTAACTTGACTTTGAATGGAGGCATTCAGTTCAGGCTCAGTGGAATGCAAGTATGAGAATGTGACAACAAAGTGAAAAGGTGAGTTTGAGTTCATGTCTTCAGGCCATCGAGTTTCGATATTTTGTATTGAATGAAAGAGCCGTTTAGTCTATTCATTTGAAGCATTCCGAAGTGAGATTATGCTGTATGTGAAGCACATACGTATTCATAAAAATTGAATTTCTTTTTTGAACAAACATTTTGAAGGTATATTTTTCCCTGTGAAAACCTTTTGACCTAAATCAATACAATTTCTCTATCAATCAACCTGACACTCCGGGGTAAACAAGGTGCACTTACATTGCCGTTGAGTTGCATCATGGGTAATACATGGACCTGGGCAGCCTTCCCGTCCGTGGTGAGGATCTTTCTGATTGGCTCAGACTCCAGGCAGCACATGGTGTTGAACTTGTCCCGGGACAGACACACGTTGGACCCCAGAACCTCTGCCAGCGCTACGGATCAATGCAAGAAAAATACCTGAGAAAAATACATCTCAAAATAAAACGCAATTTAAAATAAAGACATTTTATTTTGACACTAAGTTTCAGTGGCAAAATAAAATGACTTTATTCAGAATTTAAAGAAAAGACTGATGTGTTGCCTTTACCAATAGGAAATAAAAAAATAACAAGTGTCCATCAAGTGGCTTATATTAATATTAATGTCAAGTTATGATGCTCAATATAGTCAACTAAGGCCATGAGCACCTGACAACAATGTTTGGAGAAGGCCTAAGATGGCTCTTGCCGTCTTCTTGAGGCCTACCATAAGGCAGTGCTCGCAGACACACTGATAGCTTTCAGACCCCATGCTGTGCTGCTGGTGGTATGCGAGGACAGAGGACAGTGTGCCTCTGGTGGTTTCATTAACCAGAGCCAGCGGTGGGGCTTCTTAGATAAGGCAGGAGGGAAAGTATTACATTAAAAAATAAATCACGACACACTTGCATGCTCTCCTCTTGAAAGAGCACTAATCCTCCAAGTCTTCCCAGTGCTCAGGTTTCACTGTGAGATGCGAGGGGAAATGAGGAGAGCTGTTCGATGGTGGGGGGGGGGGAGGAGGTCGCCATGTGACAAAGCCATCGATGTCGACGCGCTCACAACCCAAGAAGACGTTGTAACTGTGTACTTTTATGTTATATGTTTATTGTTTAGTGTGAAGCGTCTTTGAGTACCTTGAAAAGCGCTATATAAGTCCTATGTATTATTATTATTAAACATGACCCTAAGAAAGACCTTGTAAACATTACCTAAGAAAAACCTTGTCCTACGAATGACCTTGTAAACGTTACCCAAGAGAGACCATGTAAACATTACCCAAGAAAGACCTTGTAAACGTTACCCAAGAGAGATCTAGTTAACATTACCCAAGAAAGACCTTGTAAACGTTACCCAAGAGAGACCATGTAAACATTACCCAAGAAAGACCTTGTAAACGTTACCCAAGAGAGATCTAGTTAACATTACCCAAGAAAGACCTTGTAAACGTTACCCAAGAGAGACCATGTAAACATTACCCAAGAAAGACTTTGTAAACGTTACCCAAGAGAGACCATGTAAACATTACCCAAGAAAGACCTTGTAAACGTTACATTTACATTTACATTTAGGGCATTTGGCAGACGCTTTTATCCAAAGCGACTTACAAAGAGTACATTTGTTGAAGGAGACCTTACTAAGAAGACCTTCTCCTTGCCCACAGAGTAGGAGCCACAGACAACCAGGGTGCGGGGGTGGAGGGAGACCAGCTCGAAGGCGGTTTTGGCGGCAAAGCTGATGGCCTCCTGCTGACTGGGGAAGGTGTACTCAGGACTGCAGTACCTGCAGGGAGGACAGAGAGAGGCAGCTGGCAGTCAATGCATGGTCGTATCTACACATCTACTTGGATCTGCTGTGGGGTTTAACTCAAATTAAGCAAACTAAATACTGTAAAATGTTGTTTTGTTACTGTAAAATTACAGCTGTTGAGACAGAGACAGAGAGAGAGAGAGCGAGAGAGAGAGAATGACACAGAGACAGAGAGAGGACGAGTGGGAGACCGAGAGAGAGAATGACAGAGAGAAAATGAGACAGAGATGGAAAGAATGAGACAGAGAGAGAACGAGACAGAGATGGAGTGAGAGAACAAGAAAGAGAAAGAGAAGGAGACCGAGAGACAGAGACCTAGAGAGACAACGAGACAACGACAGACTGAGACAGAGACCGGGACACCAGAGGCGGGTACTGACGTGGTGTCCAGGTAGAGGGTTTGGACCCTACAGCTCAGCAGCTCAGGGTAGCTCTCCATCTTGGGGTCAGCTCGGAAGTCTCCCGTGTGGAGGATGACCTGTCCATCAGGCAGGAAGAACAGCAACATGGCCGCTCCGGGACAACTAACGACAGAGAAGATGGCAGGGGAACTAGGTTATCACTGGTCAACACAAATCCCACTGAAAAGCAGTTTGGTTGTCCGCAATGTCTTACAATACTGTAGTCATTAAAACAGATGCATTAAAACAGTATCCAACGTGACCGGCAGTTATAGGGGGGTTAGGTGGTATCTTTCTCAGGGATACAGGTAGACTGTGGACATTGAGGTTTGAACCTAGAACCTTTTAGCAAGCATTCAAACACCCTAAACACGAGACGATCTTGCCATCAGCCATTTATTGAACTGTGATTCATAACTGGCTGACACGCAGACAAGTGAATTACATCAAAGATCTTCTAGTTAAGGTTACGTAAGGTCATATCAAAACATCTGCATACCGATCCCAAGATCAGACCTGCTGGGGTGGCATTAGTATTATTTGACACAATTGCGCTCTGATGACCTCTGACCTCGATGAGAGGACAACCCAATCACTCACTGATTGGCCTCCATCAGGATGACCTCGGAGCCGTCCACCTTCACCCTGGTGTTCATGGGCAGTATGTGGAGGTACTGCTCCTCCACCTTCAGCTTGCTGCGCACCAGGTTCCCTGTGATCTGCAACCACAATGGAGAGAGAGAGAGAGAGAGAGAGACAGAGACAGAGACAGAGACAGAGACAGAGACAGAGACAGAGACAGAGACAGAGAGAGACAGACAGACTTCAGGGGCGAAAACATTTGGGCCTTGCTTCTATAGCACTGCTTTCTTATGCCCTTTGTCCACCAAAGGGAATGAAAGCCGGTTGTCACCGTTCCCATTAAAAGTTAACGGCACAGCGGGTGTTGGTGGGCGTTCTGTCGAGTGGGAAAGGGGCTTTGTGTTATGTTCACATGCCATCATTTGGCAGACCACACTTTTATTCAGAGTGACTTAAAAGTGAGGCAAAGAACAATGAAAGCATACAACCAAAATCAAAATGTAGATAGAGTTGATTCCTTCAAGTTCCAAGTCCCCTAGTGATAGAATAGAATAGAATAGAAGAGAACTTCATTTATCCCGAAGGAAATTCTTGTGCCAGGTTACATAGTGATACAGTATAAAACAGAATGATAAAAGAATTAACTGAAGGATTTACAAATTTACAATTCGACGGCAAAAACAATTTGGCATGATTGAAGTGAAATATAGTTGGACATGACATTAAGAATTAAGAATATTGTACATGATGATGAGAGGAGATGAGAGGTAGTGTTATAGTGTTATAGATAGTATTTAGACAGAAGGATAATAATAATAATAATAATAATAATAATATAGCACATGATAAAGTATTGCACATGATGTTATATTGCACGTAAAACTGGGGAAATTGCACATGATGTAGAGAGATAATATTGCACATTATATTGCTGTGTTCATTGTCTTGTAGGGGGAGTTATATATATTATATATGTTTTTAGTCCAGTCCATTTTATTGTCAATGTGAACACCCAGGTACTTATATTCCTCGACAATGTCCACCTCGGTCCCCCTGATGCTGTAACCATGGATACGTCAAAGCATAGAGCCGACCAGGAGCTAAAAATACAGAGAGGTCAAGAGCATGTGTGCCAATGCGGTTAGCCCAGAGTACTCTCCATTTTACCATTCCATTTAGTAATTGAATAAGGGGACATATTTTAAGAAATGTCTCGATGACAAATACACAGGGCATGACCTGCATGGGAGATGAGCCAGAGAAGTTACATAGGAGAGTTTTCTGAGCCAATTGTACAGCTTCCCTGAAAAACAACACAAAAATAAATCCCTTTCTCCCTACAAAGACTCTTGAATTAACTTGTGACCCAGCTAGCCACAGTTAGCTTGTGAACCCCAGCTAGCCCACAGTTAGCCACAGTTAGCTTGTGACCCAGCTAGCCACAGTTAGCTTGTGACTCAGTTAGCCACAGTTAGCTCGTGACCCAGCTAGCCACAGTTAGCTTGTGACCCAGCTAGCCACAGTTAGCTTGTGACCCAGCTAGGCCACAGTTAGCTTGTGACCCAGCTAGCCACAGTTAGCTCGTGACCCAGCTAGCCACAGTTAGCTTGTGAACCAGCTAGCCACAGTTAGCTTGTGACCCAGCTAGACACAGTTAGCTCGTGACCCAGCTAGCCACAGTTAGCTTGTGACCCCAGCTAGCCCACAGTTAGCTCGTGACCCAGCTAGCCACAGTTAGCTCGTGACCATAAACTGCTTGACAGAAGACATGGCAAGTTTTAGGCTACCTCAGTGAATGTATACTCTTTACTACTAAATCAGTGGCTTCATATTAATGGTTCACATCCCACCAATCCTCAGTACATGCATGTGCTTCCAGGCTACCACTGTTTAATTTGCCCAAAAATTCTAATCTGCCCAAAAGCGCCTTTAATTTTTGCGGAGACTCAAGAAGTTTGGTAAAACCCTCACTACTTTGACAGGATCGAGAGCATCCTCTCTGGCTGCATTATTGCCTTGCCTGCTCGCAAGGCCCTCCAGAGGGTGGTGAACACAGCGGAGCGCATCATCATCTGCCACCTCCCCGCTGTGCATCTACCACACATGATGCCTTTAGGAAAGCATGGAACCAGCAACACCAATCTGATTGATCATATTGATCACTTCACATGTAGCATTTACAACATTGATAATATTTAGATTAATGAATACATATGCCATATTCCCTATGCTATATTGAAATACTCTGGATTCTTCGCATTTCTCTTATCTTTTCTATATTTCTGCTAATACATGCCATATGCCGTATTTCTGCTACTAGCTGCCCTTACTTGTGCATCTGCGCTGACTATACTTCTACATTTATAATATTATTCAATACTTCTGCACTCAGTATTACATTTTATATTTGTAATCTTTTATTATCTATATTGTGTTATTGTATTGTGGATATGTACATTTACATTTAGGGCATTTGGCAGACGCTTTTATCCAAAGCGACTGTAACCGCTCAAGTCTATATATATACTCATGTTAAATACACAGATATACATTTCTAAAACCTTAATTTCAAAAATGGCTGAAAACATTAGAAATCTAGCTTTGATGACTCAATGTGAAACAGATCAATCAGGCCATTAAAAATAGTGCATCACTGGCATGGTGCCAGCTGCCATGGAGGTCATATTTATGCTAGATTTCAGACTATTGGCTCAATCGGCCATTATAAGGACAGGACTGCGGTCAAGAGAGCTATGTGGTGAGAAGAGGAGAGCGATCATGTCAGATTGAAAACATCTGTTTATGAACGCATTCACTTGTATAAAAAACGCATTTGGAAATTGCAACGTGTCTGTCAGTTAGGGACAATAGACAAATAAATGTTGACTGAAATGTTCATGTCAACTACGGAGAGGGTTATCGAGGTTGCAACTGTATAGGTAAAACGGCTGTGAGATGTATAGATTAATTATCACTACAAAAAAAAGGAAATATTTTTGTACCTGTTGTATCATGATAACAAGAAATTTACTCGTAATAGTGACAAAACAGGCACCTAACTATATTACCCATTTTGTGGCAGAGCTCGACTTCGGTAGATGTGGGTGCAACAACTTAAAATAAATGTTTCTTTATAAATATCCTGTGCAACACTGATTACATTGGCATACTGTGTTCACTCATGCATTCCTTTGGAGAGTTTAACATTGGTAATATGTTAAAAGTGCATATATTTATGCCATCCATTAAATCCTTAAATTAAAATGGTCCTTAAAAGCATTTTCAGTGCCCCACTTGAACCAGCCACTCAAGAATAAAAGCCTGTGCTTTTATTTAGCAATCTGTTAAATTTCCAAAGGCCTTCTCCAACCAACCGAGTGCTGAGGATGCCGAGCAGACTCCTAACTCTGACAGAGAGCGCCAATTAGAATTCACGACGGGACACGGAGTCGAGTGCATTTGGTTTCGCTGATAAGAGGCAGAGCGCTTCCCCGCTGTAATGGAGTGGAGGAGAGGCCTGTTAATGGAGAAATATCGGCTGGCGTTTTACATTCATGGTTGTATGTTTACGCTTCTGCCTCAAAAATGGCACCAATTAATACGCTGTATGCTTTCAGGGCCATTTGAGTGGATGCATTATTAGAACAACAGACACAAGGCATTTACATACACTCAAAAGAACACCATTCACAGTATTTACTTTAAAGTTGTGCTTTAACTTAATACATTTGCAGAATTTTGAGACAGTTTGTCCCAGACAAATGGAGCAGAACATAGCCTTGTATCTATTGGAAGATATTATCTGATCCTATGATCATCCTATTGGTGATCTGTTATGTTCGCCGCCTCTAAATAAATAGAATTATATGTCCAGGATTTTTTTTTACTTTTAATCCGAAATCCTCTGTCTTCCATCTGAAACCATTCCATAAACAAATTAATCACAACTCGATTCATGGATCAATTCACGTGAACATGGTTTGATGTACGAGTCATCGCACAAATCCGCTTGTCTCCACCACAAAGCCTCGGCAGGCCCGGGGAGCCAGGACCTACTTTGTTTGCAGTAGACGGGGAGGGAGGATTCCTGGTGAGTCCTCCGTAGTGGTCCGAAGTGGAAGTGGCTGAGGAAGTACACAGAGATCCCGGGGATCTCTCCGTAACTGAACGCGTCGATGGCAAACCCGGGTGCCTGGGAAGAACACAAAAAATACATTGGTGAAACCACACAGACATGGACATGAAGTAGTTCCTATGCTGCCATTCACCTCTGTCCAACCCCACTTTCCTGTGAGACTTCACACTTCTATCAAATTTGATACATAGAATACAAATTACAAATACAATACAAATACAAATTTGAGCGATGGCTAATCGAGAGATCTCGCTCGGTAGCAAGTGAGATAGATAGAGCTAGAGAGACAGATTAGCCCCATACCAAAATACTATTCGCAAATAATATTGCACCTCTACGGACAGCTGGGTCATACTCTGTCTCGCCATGCCTTTGGTTGCATTTCTTACAACTTTCCATCGATACATTCTGTAAAGACTTACATTTGTGTTCTTCTGCGGGTGTTTGACACCTGTGTGTGTTCATTATCGTCACCTAAAGGGTTGGCTGTGCTCTCAACATAAACAACCAGAATTAAGGTTAATTGGCGCCGAGATGCGATAATGAGCACACACAGAGGTGGGAAAACGCCTGCAAATGAAAAACACGTGAAACAAATGTAAGGCTTCACTGAATGTATTGGCAGAAGTTTGGTCATACATGACATACGTTGGCTTTTGTGAAACATGCCGATACAAAAAGGATTGCCCAAGCTTTCTGTGGAGAAGGGAATAGAGGTTGGGAATGTTCTCTTGGTCATTTTTGGCTAGAGCTAAATGATATTCACATTCACCTGGGATCTTCTTGTAGAACGGACAGCATTGCGTTCCGTCCCCGTCCGCGCCTCCCCTGTTCCACCGCCCTCTGCCCGTCCACCTCCCTCTGCCCGTCCGCCTCCCCCCTCTAGAACCTTCCCCCTGGGTACCGGCCGGACCACCGCTACCTGGACTCCCGCCGTTGGTCCAGGCGGTCCCCGCGTCCGTTTGAGTGCCTACGTGGCCTGCAGCCCTGCTTCTCGCCCCCCTCTCCCGTCCCCCCCCCTTCTGCTCACACGTTGACTCCCACAACCAGAAACCATGGAGGTGGTGGTGGAGGTGGTGGCGCTGGCTTCCTGCGATCCACTCCCAGGCTCTATCTTCTGGTCTTTCAGGGGCTTGAGCCCAAAAAAGACCCCGATGTCCGCCTGCTTGAGGCCGGGTACCTGCCCGGCCTTGCCCTGGCTCCGGCCTGGCTTCCGAGGTGCCATGGCTTGGGTTGATGTCGGGCTGGCTGTTTGAGAAGAGACAAGTGTTGGCTTGTTGTCGACGTGGTTCACGCTTGGGCAGTACAAGCCGTTAGAACCAGTGAGCGTTTGTCGCAGACGTTCTAGAACCACGCTTTGCGGGGACTGAGCGGGGGCCGCTGCAGGAGTCCCACCAGCTTCTCTGCGAGTGGAGCCGAGACGAGTGTCGCCCACAGCTGCTGAGCGTGCTGGCTGATTGGAAGGTGCTGCTAACGAGCAAACCACCTCCACCTGTGAGCTGGAGGCAGGCAGGGAGGCGCCCTCTGCTCTCGGTATGGACAGTGGCTCAGGCTCCAGGCGGTCGAGGAAGACGTTGAGGACCTCGTCGTCACTGAACAGCTCCAGGGAGTCCTCGCTCTCCCACTGGTCGTTCTCAGTGAGGCTCGGAGGGAACAGGGCTTTTTTAACCCCGCTCACCTCCACTGCCTCTTCCTCTAACTCTGCAGGCAGCTCTGACAGAGGGGAGAAGGAGATTGAGTCGTCGTCATAAGGAGAAGGTTCCGGTTTGTCCGGCAGTTTGTCCAGCGGTTTGTCCGGTGGTTTCCCAGCGCCCTGGCTTCCGGGCTTCATGTTCGCATCACAGGGTCTTGATGACATTGTTGGGTTGGTTTCTTGCATGGCCACCTTGGTTTTAGGCTCTTTTGGAGTCATCCACCCTTTCTTCTTCTTAAAGTCCTCCGGACGGGGTGAGCGCAGCAGCAGGAGGCTGTTCTTCACCTGAGTGGGAGTGGAGGCAAGATGGCCGTTGACCGGGGAAGCATTGTGATTGGACAGAGAAGAAGTCAACCGAGGGGGCGTTGAAGCAAGATGGTCGCCGAATGGGGAAGCGTTGTGATTGGGCAGAGAAGATGAATCGGCAGCGCTGTCCTGTGAGCTATCCAGGGCAGACGTCTGAGAGAGGGAAAACAGCACGGAGTCATTGGCAGCTCGACCGTAGGCCAGTAGCATGTGGCTGTATGTATTGTAGTGGTTTAGGATGGTGGAGGAACACTGGAGACCGTCTGGGCATTCTGTAGACAGACACAAATTCAGTTAAATTCACTGTTGAGAAACCCTTTTTAAGTGTCCTTTTTAAAGGGCCCCTATTCTACCACCAGGTGGGAGTGTAATTAGCCATCACAAGCAGGATCTTCCTCTAATCACCCTTTAGTGACATCACAAGTGGGAGTGTCCACCCAGTGATGCTGGATAGATTAGCCTACCAGTTGCTTGCTGGTAGACTGATCCATCCAGCTTGCATCTGAGTAGATACTCCCACTTGTGATGTCACTAGAGAGTGATTAAAAGGAGATTTTGAAACAGCTTGTAATGGCTTTGTGTGCGATAGAACTAAATCAATTAAATGTAAACCTTAACTGGCGGTGTTATATTAATATATAAGGGTAATATTACAATATATGACATCTATTATATTTATTACTGTGACTATATATTTTTTCAAGTGGGAAAATTATGATTATTATTATTGTATATTTAATTGTCATCAAACTCATTTATGATATGTGGTCAGGCAGCTTAAAATATTCAAGAAAACACTTTAAAGATCCCATGCCACACCTATTTCATCATTGATGTCCTTTGATTGATTTTGTAACATTATTTGTGTTGGAAATGTCTTGGATGGCTTATTTCAAGCTATTCTAGCATGTCTGTAGCCTGGAAATCCAGACCCACATCTAGAAAGCTGTAGGTCTGGTAATGAGCAATGAAAATGGCCCAACTCGAGGGGCGGCACCAAGCATGCATTTGAAAATATCACTGCACGCAATTAGATAACACTACGACCAATCAGAAGAATACACGGGGTGACGTATCCAGAGGACGGAAACGAGTTTGTTTTGGAGAATAGTTTGACAGAGAGACGTAAATGTAGCCTAATGGAAATACCACGGAGATACCACTTTGGCAACGCAACGTTAACCTTGTAATATTCTTAGCCAAGGAATATTGAAATAAAGAGATGCAACCCAGGTTGTCGTTTATGGATGTTAATAGCAACTGCGCATGGTACCGAGCATGGGCGTAGAATTTAGTGGGGACGCTGGGGACATGTCCCCACCAATTAACGGAGCACCACCCCCCCCCCCCCCCACATCAGAACCGCGAATTAACGGAGCACCCCCACCCCAGACAAAAAATAACATGTTTTCAAAGTCATTAGAACTGTAATGGTTTTATTAAGTACTCGTATTGGTATTCGGTATCGACAAGTACCCAAATGTAAGTACTTGTACTTGTACTCGGTCTGAAAAAAAGTGGTATCGGTGCATCCCTAGTTTGTACAGATACTCAGTCAACATTTTCGACAGCCATCTTGCAATGTTTACTGACTGATTCCGTCGCAGCGCTGTCGTCATCTGTTTAGCCCGCCTCTGGCCCCCCTATATCAGATACACCGATGTGATTGGTTGACGTTCAGAACAACAGGAATTGCTAATGAGCATGTTACTGATCACCAGAGTGACTCGCTGAGCAAATTCAAATTGTGCTCTCACGAGAACTCTGGATTTCCAGGGTAGCATGTCTGAAACGCAGGGGTGTAAAGTACTTGAGTAATAGTACTTCGTTACAATACTTAAGTACTGTTTTTGGGGGATTTGTACTTTACTCGAATATTATTAGATTTGTATATTGTACTTTTACTCAATTACATTTCAGAGAAAAAAACCATACTTTTTACTCCTTACATTTAAAATGCAGACGTACAAAGTACAAATCTCGCAGGTCCAACAATTTTATTTGTTCCAATTTGTTTCTCTGGCCGAACTAACGTTAACGTTATTAATCCTGCGGCCGCACTTTATTTAAAAACAGCCAATCAAATCCCCATCAATGGAAAATGAACCCGCCCATACCCATGCTGATTGGTCCTTGTGCAAGACTAGACAGCGGGGATCTTTGATGAAACACCCGCTATCAGAAGAATAGACAGTCAGAGTGACAAGCTACAGAAGATGACTACAAACGATAGTACGAGTGATGAAGAGGACGAAACGGTCGGCGTGGACGGACAAGACGAGCACCCATGGCCTTGCAATAAAAAAAAGTTTTTACTTTTACTTTTTAGTACATTTAAAAGTAGAAACTTTTTGACTTTTACTCAAGTGTGTTTTTAGCCAGATACTCTGACTTTTACTTGAGTAAGATTTTGAGACGGTACCCATACTTTCACTTAAGTATAATTTCTGGGTACTTTTTACACCCCTGCTGAAAAGCCTGGTAGAAGACGACTGCTTTTCTCATGAATATTTAATGTTCTAATGAGCTTTGCTCTGATTGGATCAGCTGTGGACGACAAAGCAGCTGTCAACATGCTGACCGTGCTACAGCACATCATCGTCTTCGAAATGCGCCGAACACAGCGACCACAGCGCTCATCTGGTTCCATAGTGTTTTGGTATTTCTCCAAAAATAAATTGCAACCATTTCTCCCTCAGAAATGGTTGAATTTCTGTGGGTGGTTACGAACCAACCAAGTGGGCGGGACCATGAATAATAATTTGTCAACGCTACGTAGCACTGACGGCTTATCCAGATTGGCTCAATTTTTCTGCCTTTTTCCTTTCATTGGTTATTGCATACAGCAGACAAACTGCATAGATTTCAAACTTACCACAGGTCACAAACTCATTCTGACCTATGTTATTTAACAAACAATAGGAAAAATGGGATTTTAATGGCATGGGATCTTTAAGGTCGCTAACTGAAAATCTCGCAAGTATGCCATCAAATCACAAGTCACATACAATGAAAAGGCAATAACAAGTAAACACAACACCGGCCACCTGCACTACACCTATTTGTTTGGCATGTATTATTATTATTATTATTATTATTCATAACCATCCATTTCGAACATACAGTACAACTCAACTAGATGTGATATATGATCAACATGTACGTACCTGGGATGTGGTCCCTGGGGGTGTCTAGACATTCTGCAGCATGCCCTAGTTGAGACTGGACCTCCAGGATGGAGAATGGCACCTGACACATGGGACAGAAGTGACTCTCTGTAGCTCCAGGTGATGGAGAGCAGAGAGGAGGCGATGCTTGCTCTGCCTCTTGGACGCTCTGTCCATTATTAATGACAGGGGCATTTCCTTTGCTAATACCCCCATTGTTGTCTACAGATGTATAAGGGACACGTCCTTTGTTAATACTCTCAATACTCCCATGGTTGTCTACAGATGTGCAAGGGACATGTCCTTTGTAAATACTCCCATGGTTGTTTACAGATGTGCAAGGGACATGTCCTTTGTAAATACTCCCATGGTTGTCTACAGATGTGTAAGGGACATGTCCTTTGTAAATACTCCCATGGTTGTCTACAGATGTGTAAGGGACATGTCCTTTGTAAATACTCCCATGGTTGTTTACAGATGTGCAAGGGACAACTGCTGTGTTCGTACTCCCAGCTGCTCCTCTTAACGTGTGTCTCTTGGATGCTACTGTTGACTGGTTTGTCGATGCGTTCGCGGGAAGCGACTCCTGTCTCTTCTTCTTCTTCCTGAGTGGTTTGTATTCCCAGACGTCATCTTCGCTGTCGTCTCTCTGGGACATTTGAGGATCAGAGAAGCCTGGATGCTGGTGGCTCTGAACTAATCCTCGTTATAAGACGGCAACGTCATAACATCGCGCTTTACATCGAATACTCCGCACAGTGGACGCTGAAGTGTGTAAATCATGGAAAGGCTGTCGCGGTGACAATAGGAGCCGTGCAGCGCACAGTATCATCATGATCCATCCGCTACATGACCATCCCACGACCAGTAAATCGCGCCACAGAGCGACCGTTAACCAAGGTAAACACAGGAGGTGACGCGGATACACACTTTCGTCACATACTGGAGCTTCGGCTCATTCTTTGATCGCAACAAAAAGCCAAGAAAAAAAAAAGCGCGGATATAATTATATAACAATACACTTTTGAACATGATACAAACATTTATTGCGGCTCCACGCAGTATTTTATGTTATTTTTTGTTGTTGTGGCGAAAGTGCAGAGTTGAATCCACACAGTGACTCGACCCAGACGAGTCACACAGACGATGGCGTCCCGCGGCAGTCTGGCGGACCTGTTCCCGCTCCAGACCCAGCTGGACATCGACCTGGACGAGGCCACGACGCAGACGGAGAGGGAAAAGATCGTCAACGAGCATCTGGATAAACTGGATGAAAGGGATCTGAAGATACCAGATTTCCAGCCAGGTTAGGGACCACCACCACCACCACCACCACAACAACTACAGCTTGTTGTTATTATTAATGGTGTGCAGTCCACACACAGAGCTACTCGTGTAGTCTGGACTTCCGTACACCTCTTGAAACACACACACACATCAATTAACATCATGCATTATGTTTGACATGAAAGTGACTTTTTTTTCTGAACAAATGGTGGTCGCGATCGAGTGTCCCTCCCACAAACCAGGAAGAGGATGGAGCCCAGACATGAAGCTTCAGACCTGCATCATCCGTGATCCTAGTGTGTTGTTGTGGCTTGACTCATTCTAATGACTCAGATGGCAACATTACAGGACAAGATTGCACCACAGATCCGACAAAAAGCTAATTAATTACGGTCGATGTTTAGATAACACAACTTCAATTCATGGAGGGGAAAAAAACCCCAAAAATAAAAAATAAAATGCACTTTGTTTGATCGCTTTGTGACTTTGTCTTTATGTACCGTGACGGATCGTCGTCAACGAAACACATGAATGAGAGGCTTGTTCCCCCCCCCCCCCCCTGGTTATGTGTGATGTGCAGGCCTGGAGTGGCTGAACACAGAGGGGCCCCTGTCTTTGGAGAAGGAGCTGTCCGGGAAGGTGGTGGTCCTGGACTTCTTCACGTACTGCTGCATCAACTGCATGCACATCCTGCCCGACCTGCACCGCCTGGAGAACTTGCACTCCGTGGCGGGTAGGTCCCCCAGAAACCAGCCACACCACACCAGGCCAGACCAGGATTGGACTTTTTTTTTTTGTTCAGCCACACACACACACACACACAGACAGACAGACAGACACACACAGGCAATGTTTATCATCAGCTTGTCATTCTCGATTCATTGGTAAATATCACTCATACACTTATTTCTGAAAACACAATTGTCAATTATATGGCCAATAACGGCTTGCCCCACTTAATGTGTGAATTAAGTGCGTAAGTTGGTATCAAGCCCTCACCATTGGCTGTATCTGTGCGTAAGGGGAGGGGGTCGGTATGTTGGAAATCATCTCGGGCACAGTGTGTTCCATGCAGAGTTCACCAGAGCACATGCACTCAGTGGACCGGCAGGCTGACACAGAACTGCAGCCTGCTCTCAACTGTGAGTGAAAAGTGCAACTGCAAGAATACATTGAATCTCTCAGCTTTCACTTTGTAACCCAAAACTTTGTTAATTCAAGCAGTTGGATTTAACGTGATAGTGGCATGGTTTTATAATGAGTTCATCGCGTCTCCGTCGTACTATACTCACAGCCTGCTGTGGTGTTGTCTGTTTATTCAGCAGCACCGAAGATTTTGACAGCAAAGAACATGAGAGAAAAACATTCAATGCTCAATAGACTATCAATTATACAAATATATTGTTTCATTTGTACTGAAAATTCAAGTAGTAGCACGCACAGCTTGTGCTATATACACCAAACAATCAAATAAATGAATACACCAAGATACAGTATATATGTGTAGAATTGTATCCAACGCATGAATACATCTGCATTGTATCAAGGGTAAACAAAGCGTACAGTAAATAATGTCATGTTGTAATCGTGTCACCTCGTTTGAGGACAGGCTAATGGAATTATCTGTAATCTCTTTGAAAGGGGCTTCTGACGAAACATCATGGCTCTGTCTTCTGTCAGTCTCCATGCAAATACACACACAGACACGCCAGACACTTACACACACCACACGTAGACATACCAGCCAACACGCTTACACACACACACGCGCACACACAGGACCACATTCACACACCAAAGCAACACATGTACACACTGATAGTTTCATTTGAAAAAAACACCACGTACACTACAGCCAACACACACACTTGTTGTGAGTCGCTTTGGATAAAAGCATCTGCCAAATGCCCTAAATGTATCACACATATGCACACATGTACAACATTACATACAGTTGTGGTCAAAAGTTTACATACACTTGTAAAGAACATGTATGTCATGGCAGTCCAGAGTTTCCAATAATTTCTACAACTCTTATTTTTTTGTGATAGTGATTGGAGCACATACTTCTTTGTCACAAAAAACATTCATAAAGTTTGGCACACACACACACACACACACACACACACACACACACACACACACACACACACACACACACACACACACACACACACACACACACACACACACACACACACACGAACGAACACGTAAGCAGCACATAGGCAATAGGCAACGCTACATTATCTCCCCCCGCCCAACCCTTATCTTTGGCACCACCGGCGGTACATTCTGCTTTGCTGCTGTGCCCAATGAGGTGTTCACCCCCCCCCCCTCCCACCCACCACCAAGCCCACCACTACCACCCACCACCACCCTCTCTTCATCTCATCCCCCCCCCCCCCTCACAATCTGTGCTTGGGTACTGAGCCTGCTGGCCTGGCTTTGACAGGATGCAGATAGCGCGGCGTGGCGGCGATGGCTCTTTCTTCCTTTCTCTCTGTCTCAGCCAGTGTTGCTGGGACTTTGGATTTACTCAGAGTCCAGTGATGTGGGTCCTCGATTCATGACTGTGTCTGCCGCAGGGACTACCCGCAACGAGAACATTTAGTTCGAGTATTAGATGCTCGTAACCTCGTAACCTCGTTGTTCTATAAATATATCTGATATGTGTATCATATCGTTGTATCTCCTCCTTGTTTGATAATGATATTAAAGTTAACATTTAGAATTGGATGACATTTGCTAAAGTTTTACATAAAAAAAAAGCTCTCTGGCCGAAGTCTGTGCTGATGGGAACAATAGCAGTCAATAAGTAGCGCTAGCTTGGCTTTCATAGTGTCCCATAGTCTTACAGATGCACACAATCAGATCATATCAGTCATATCTTTCATATCTTTAATTACTTTAACTATTGGATCAGGAGGTTATTAAAATGTCTCCCACCCAGACTTGAGTTCAACAACACCACGAGTTCAGGGGGATTAGATTTCATTGAAGACATTTTTTTTCATTTTGAGATTTTGATTGGATATCCGCAATATATTAGATGGGGAATGAATTAAAGAAATGTGTTCTCTCTCTTCCACTGTCTGTGGCAGTGTTACAACAACGCTGTGTTCATTGTGTATGAGTAACACAGACTGGACGGTATTATACGTTTTTAAAAAAGAGTCGAGAGTAGTTTCCGGTACATTAACGGAACAAAGTTGATTTAGCCTTATTAATACGGGAAATGATCTGGTATTTTAAAACCTGGTACTTCAGCAGTTTGGACCCATGAGAGCATCCAAGGGGCGGACGGGAACAACTCAGGGAACATGAAGCTCGGGGACACGCACACGCACACCCACACACACACCCACACACACACCCACACACACAGATCAATTGGGCTCCTTGTGTCCATGACTAAAATAAGCCTGCTGTTGATGGGACTGAAGGATTCTTTTGATGGGCCAAGATCATTTGTGCTCCGAGTCAAAAGTCTCCCCTCTTCCTCCGCCTTTGATGTCAGGGATGAATAGACTATTTATAGCTGCTTATTTTCTATTTTCACTCAAAGCCTGACATTTAGTTTTGGAAGGTGTACCACCTGGTAGGATCATAGGGCCCTTTTAAATCTCCTATTTTATGGTTGAGAAAACGAGAAGGAATGACATGTAGCATAGGGCCACATGCGGTAATCGAACCTGTGGTCGCAACGTAATGAGGTTTAGCGCACTGCCAGGTTCAGTCCCCTGGGCCGCCGTTCAGTTTGACCTTTTCTAGTCATGCACACGCACACACACAACGATGGAGGCGTTAACCCCACAATATGCCCACATTGTTCAAAGCTAACTGTGAGAATGTTGTCTTTTTACCTGCCAGAGTGGAAAAATCCATGTAAATATGGTCAATACCAATGATGATGCTGCCTAAGGGTGAGCACTCTCTAGTCCATTAATTTATTATTTATTTACTCCATAGTTTGAGGAATAAAAGACAAAAACCAGATGTATATTATATCCCAGTTGTGGCCTCGTACAGTGACTAGGCTGTGTTCCAATATTTAGTTTTTCAGATAATTTATGACACTCGTGTGTAGAGGACGATTGATGTGGAACCGTTCGCATGTTTCAACAAACTTTTGAATCTCTGCTAATTTTGGTTTGTCCTGCTTGTCTCCCCTGTCTGTCCACTGGCTTGTCCTCTGCTCCGTGCGCTGGTGTGTCCCCCTCCTAGATGGACTGGTTATTGTGGGTGTGCACTCCGCCAAGTTCCCCAATGAAAAGGTGAGTGTCCCCTGTTGCCCATGAATGTAAAACCAGTTTAAGTAGTGCAGGGGTATTTTTGTTTGTTTATTGTAGCGATGCAAGCAAAATGCACAAGCAAGACTTGTACTGACAATTAGATTTCCAGGGTTTCCATGGGCTCTTGAAATCCTTGGAAGTTTGTAACATTTGAGAAAAAGAAATCAAGGCTTTGAATGTCATTGAAAGTAATATAGTTTGTGCAAGAATATTTTTACTCAATAGTAATAGTCAGTAATTAGGCTGCAGCACATTGTGTTCACACATTCAAGTCTCTCTCCATGTTATTAACCTTTATCCATGTTGCGTCCTAGAATTTGAGGGAATTGAGCCTGGAAAGTCCTTGAAATCTTCCTCCTCGTCCAACTCTCCCTCATCTTCTCTTTTCTCTTCTTTCCCTTCATCCTTCTCCTTCCTCCCCCGCCTCCTCCCTCCGTCCTCCAGGTGCTGGACAACGTGCGCAGTGCCGTGCTGCGCTACGACATCCGCCACCCGGTGGTGAATGACGCCGAGGCGCAGCTCTGGAGCGAGGTGGAGGTGTCGTGCTGGCCCACCCTAGTGCTGCTGGGCCCCCGGGGCAACATCCTCTTCTCCCTGGTGGGCGAGGGCCACCGCCAGAGGCTGGGGCTGCTGGCCGACGCCGCCCTGCGCTACTACAGCGCGCGGGGCATGCTGACGGCGCAGGGCGTGGGCGCCAAGCCGTACCGCGACTCCCTGCCGCCCACATTGCTCTCCTTCCCCGGGAAGGTTGCCGTGGACGACGACGGGAAGACGCTGGCCATCGCCGACACCGGCCACCACCGCGTCCTGGTGGTGTCGTCGGCGGGGAGGCTGCTGCATACCGTGGGAGGTAAAGGGGTGATGGTGGGGGTTAGGTGGGGTTGTGGTTCCAGTTTTGGGGCAAACTTCCCCAAAACTGGAACCGAAACGCACTTGGTCTTTCTTTTGTTTCTTCATAGAGGTTATTTTTGTACAGGGGGATGTTTTGATGCCAAACTAATCAACTGTAATCCTAAAATTCTTGCCGCCAAAAAAAAACAATTTCCAAACCCATGGGGGTCTATCCTCTGGTTTTTGGCACAGCGCCTCGGAAGCCCGACTTGAAAAAAAAAAGCGGCCAATTTTAATGTCGGTTCAGCAGCCCGCAAAAGTCGCCACTGTGATTGGCCTAGAGCTCATGTCTGTGATGTCACAGGTCCGGAGAGCGGGAGGCGGGACGGCGACCTGTCGGAGGCCCGCTTCTGCGCGCCGCAGGGCGTGGCCATGAGGGGCCACCTGGTGTACGTGGCGGACACCAAAAACCACCTGATTCGCAAGGTCAGCCTCCTAACCTTCTGTTCAAATGGTGGTTCCCAACCCGGGGGGTCGCGAGCCTACTCAGGGTTGCGTGATATGCATAACGGGGTCCCGGGAGATCGCTGACGTATAAGATATAGATATTTCATTACACATTTTAGATATTTAAGATAAGATAGTACTATCCCAGTAGAACACACAGGACTAGTAGATTAAAGAAAAATAGATTAAATAATAATGAAACAATCCGACAAATAAAAAATGTGTATGTTTGAAAGGGGTCATAAAGGTCCAGTATACAAATGGACCGCCGGATGAGGAAATGACTACTAACCATTCTGTGTGGCACGATGTGTACAAGTTCACCAGCATGTGTCACAGGCAGATGCCGGTTGGGTTGAACATTAAACAATGTGTGTGAAAGCACACAGAACACACACAGAAGATGCTCACATAGACGGTTCAAAGGTTAGAGGAACAGTTACATCATGGTTGGGAAGAAACCGTGTGTGTGTGTGTGTGTGTGTGTGTGTGTGTGTGTGTGTGTGTGTGTGTGTGTGTGTGTGTGTGTGTGTGTGTGTGTGTTGTGTGTGTGTGTGTGTGTGTGTGTGTGTGTGTGTGTGTGTGTGTGTTAGATTGACCTGTTGGCGGGCAGAGTCACCACCCTAGCCGGGGATGGCACTCAGGGAACAGACAAAGAGGGGCGGAGCCATGGGACCCCAGCAGCCAATCAGCTCTCCTTGGGACGTGTGCCTGGGAACGGCTGGTAAGACGTCAACAATCAGTTCAGATATAATCATTATCATGTCCTCTATAGACAAATTATTATATACATGGAAACAGAGAAGATGTTTTTAGAGTGCAGCACATTTTGTGTGATGTTTTAACTGGCTTCTATTAATTTATTATTATGGTGATTATGATAATTCAAAAAGTTGATAATTGATTGATAATTAAAGCGAGGCAGTTGACCGTTTGCTCATGATCTCATGAACGCCACATTTATGTCATTTATGACATCATGAACAGCGCATTGCCTACTTAAAATACATTATTGACCTATTCTAACCAAGAGTCTCGAAAGTGTCTCATCTTCTGGATCGCTGTGACTTGAATAAGCCCGACACTAACAGTTGGGAACCACTGACATTATTTTTGAAACGGCTGAAGCCCATCAGTGGAGAACGTTAGCGATAGCGTCGTACTCTTATAATGTCACAGTCCACTCCTTCTGAGCGGCCGGCCTGAGACCCAGACGGTCCGATATATCGCCACAGAATCTATCACCGCCGTTCCCACGCGAGCTAGCCAAGCGTTACCGTGATCGCAATCTAAGATAACCGACAAATTGCCAGGGCCATGCTTTTTTTTAGATTACCTGTTTTTATTTTTTTATTTTTTTTACTTTTAAAGGTCTTAGGAAACAAAAGAGTCTTAGGAAACGAAAGAAGCTCAGGGTTTTTTTAAGGATTTAAAAAAGGGATTAAAAGCAAAAGGCTGTTAGAATTAAATAGAGCTCGCTTTCCTCTGGATCTCTTGGTCATATCGTCTGAAAGTAATTATTAATCTTTTATTTCAATCTCTCTCTCTTTCTCTCTCTTGCCTCCCTTTTCCTCAAAAGAAGTGGGTCGGCTAAAATATAGCTTTTATTATTTTGACCCAGGGCATAAGAAGTCCCTTTATTAGGTTTTTAAAAAAAAATTCACAGTCGTATCAGTCTGTTTTTACTCCACAGTTTGGGGCAGGAAACGTCTATAACTGTGTTCTTTATCAGTCTGTTGAAAGCAGTCGAGAGGTTGACTGTCGCGTCTCGTTGTGCAAGACTTCGCATCAACAAATGGTGTCTGTTCTCTGTGACACACTAGGACACATCTGTGCGTAGGCTTTACATGTTGCCTTCTGCTAATGTACAGTACATTTACATTTAAACAGCCACTTACAATTTGTCGAAGTAC
The DNA here is from genome assembly GCA_002895965.2 of Coryphaenoides rupestris. NCBI lineage: Eukaryota > Metazoa > Chordata > Actinopteri > Gadiformes > Macrouridae > Coryphaenoides > Coryphaenoides rupestris. Next base: position 655,964 of record PIJE02000026.1, read on the forward strand.
ATTTGTCGAAAGAGTGAGGCAACAACATACCGCTGATGGGACGGGAAGATCTGAACAGAACAAGTATAAGCACTCATGATTACGAGGTTAATAGAACAAATTGTAAGTACTCCTAATTACTAGCTTGATAGAAAAGTAGCTACAATAAGAACAGCAAAATAGCTAGGGGAGGATGCTACACAATGCTAAGTACTATTTTTAAGTGCCAAGGCGTACAAACATACATGCCTGTGTCTCTGCGTTTCTTTGGCTGCAAATATAAATATGACTTTAAGATCAAAATCGTTCAAATCAATCAGCCAATATTACGATGGTCTTGCGCACCGAACACCCTCGGCGTAGGTTCCTCATAAGAACCCTAATATGGGCGGTGATCACTGTCCCATCATACAGGACGCGCGGGTCTGAAGCCAGTCAGTGGATTGTTTAATTCCACAGTCATGTCAGTCTGCTCTCCTAACGGTAATGAGAAGTCAAGTTGACCTGTCATCTACGAACTCTCAACGGTTCAATCAACGTTTTGTATGAACTGTACTGAATGGAATGCTTTGTGCGTGTGTTGTACTTGCATGCATGTATGAGTATGTTTGTGTTTGTTAATGTGTGTGTGTGTGTGTGTGTGTGTGTGTGTGTGTGTGTGTGTGTGAGAGCAGGCGGCGTAGTCGGTAACATGCTGTGGGTTGCCATGGCAGGGAGCCACCAGATCTGGGCTGTGTTCCTGGAGGACGGGGCGCTGCCAAAGGGAAGGTGGGAGACCAGACGCTTCCTCCAGCCCATAATAATCATCCCCGCTCTGCGCTGTGCGGGGCCCTGGGTCCACTGTCATTCATTGTTCAACCAGTGAACCTGGAGGACAGACTAGCGTGTAGTCGAGAGCTGTCAGTAGAACGATCCAGAAAGATCATTGCCTTGTAAGGTGTTCTGCATTGATTGACTGGTACATTGAAAAACTGATTTTTTTAAGAATGGATATTAACTGTCTGTAATTATATTTATTTTATTATATTATTATTTATTATATTATAGGTAAAGGGACACATGACAGAAAAAAAAGATAATCGGGCGATTTAGGACCTGATTTAGGACCCTCCCAACAATCGGGGAGGAAAAACTTGGTTGTACCGATTATTATGTTTAATATTTACGATGATGAAATCCTATAGTATGAGGTGCTCTGCGATATGATCTGAGAACACTGAGCACAAATAGCCGAGAGAAAGAAAAAAATGGAAAAGATCAATCGGGAGAATCCAATGTCACTCAAAATAAGATAAGATAGAACTTTATTAATCCCTAAGGAAATGGCCAAAGCTGTAACATGAGTTATTTTATGACTATTAGAATAACTCGAATACAAATAATATCTCTCCTTCCATCTATCAAACTTCCATCCATCAAACTTGCAGGGTTGGCAACCTCGCAAGTTAGAAAATGTAATTGGTCAACAGTCAAGGTCTTTGTCCTGATGTTTCTGTCAGTTTCTGATGAGGTTTTTTTTTTTAGGTACGAGCCTGTAGGCCACATAGTTTAACATTGTGTTCAACAGAGTGCATTGAGTGAAACCAAAGTATTATTCCTGTATGGTAATTAAGCTAAACACTTAAATGTTAGCACTGATACAACTAGTAGGTTCACTGAAATCACCCAATTCCAACTCTTTCTAGAGAAATCATGGATGTATCGATTATAACCATCAGCGTGATTATAACCACCGCAGTCCGCCATGTTTGTTTACATCTATAGTTTACACTCGCGACAGTTTAGCGAGAGTTTTGGTTTTTGTCCAGAGCGTTCCAAATCGTTGCACTCCACACACTACAGGAACACACTTGTTAAGATGTGTCGTTATGTGTGGGGTGGTGTCTCACGATTTTATATGAAACAAATGTTTAAAATCGCTGATTAACGTTCTCCCCTCATTGGAGGGGGTGGTGATAGAGGGTGGGGTGGAGGGGGGGGTTGGTAATCATGAGTTGAATAGGAGATGTAGGAGGGTGTCAGTCATCTCATTCAAACACAATGAGTTCCCCCACTTGTTGCAAGATTGGCGCAGATTAAAATTGTTGAGAATGTTTTGTCTCGACCCAAGCGAAGACACAAACACACGCTGTGGTTCTACTGTCGCCGTCGTGACATCAACCGTACTTACTATATACTGAGCCATACAACTATACTGTACTACAATATATACTATACTGTACTACAGTATATGCTGAGCCATACAACTATACTGTACTACAATATATACTGTACTACAGTATATGCTCATCCATACAACTGTACTGTACTAGAGTATGCACACTATGCAGTGTTTATACTGCACTACAGTATATGCTGCGTACGACTGTACAATGCTACAGTACCCACTAACCCCCCCCCCCCTCTCCAGCCCCTCCAGGCGGGGACCTGGTGTGCGCTGGGCGGGCAGCGGCAACGAGGAGAACCGTAACAACTCATACCCGCACAAGGCGGCCTTCGCCCAGCCCTCGGGCCTGGCGCCGGCCCCCGAGGGCCCCTGGAACTGCCTGTACGTGGCCGACAGCGAGAGCAGCACCGTGCGCACCGTGGCCCTGGGGGACGGGGCTGTCAAGCTGCTGGTGGGGGGGGAGCGAGACCCCATGGTGGGTGAGGGGCAGGGGGGGGGGATTTACATTGTATAATGCAGTCGTTTAGCTTTGTTGATGAAACGAAACGAGGAAACTGTCTGTGACTCCCCTGGTGGCGAGCTGCCATGACACCGTGGGCAACGTTTTAGTTTGAGTTAGAAAAGACAGAAACATGTTCAATTCCATCAAGAGATGTTCTGACAAAACACTGGACATAATGTTATTTTTTAACTGCATAATGAAATAATTAATGGACTGTGCAGGAATTTATATTCATTATATTGTTCCACAACTAATATTCACAATAGCCATTTTTTTAATTAATTAATGTTTTCCATCCCTCCCACTCTGCCTCTCTCCTCTCTCTTTCCTTCTCTCCCTTCTCTCTCCCTTCTTTCCTTGCCTCTCTTCGTTCTCTCCTTCCTCCTCTCCCATCCTCTCTCGCTCCTCCCCTCTCTCCTTCCTTCTCTGCTTCCTTCCCTCCTTCCCTCTCTCCCTTCTCTCCTTCCCTCTCTCCCTCCCATCCTGCTCCTCCCCTCTCCATCTTCACCCCCCACACCCCCTCCCTCTCCCTCCCTCCAGAACCTGTTTGCGTTCGGGGACGTGGATGGGAAGGCGGTGGAGGCTAAGCTGCAGCACCCACTGGGTGTAGCCTGGGCACCCCAGCGCAGCCTGCTCTACGTGGCCGACTCCTACAACCACAAGGTGCCACCACCACGCCAACCGCAACAGTCACGTCTCTATGGGGCCGGGCAATAGTTCAATCCTATCGATTATTGTGTTTGAATAGTGAATCGTGATACCCAGTTGTATCGAGAGTGGAAATGAGTTGCGATGAGACGATGTGCTGTTGAGATGATCAAATATGAGGTTTGAAACGCCAAAGAGAAAGGAAAACAAAAATTGTGATACCTTACATTTGTATATACTTCAATGTAATGACTGTTTACAATGGTGTTTTGAATTCATAAGCATATTGTGATATTTTCCGATATTGTGTACAGTTCCACATAATTATCCCGATAATACATTTTTCCATATTGAAAAGTCCTACACTTTTTCAGACGGTCTGCCTTTTAACAGGAAGTATGTCACATACCTGCAAGCCGAGAGGTCTAATGATGTATGTGTGTGTGTGCGCATGCATGTGTGTGTCTCTCTCTCTAACCTGGTCCAGATCAAGGTGGTGGACCCCAAGAGCCGCGAGTGCAGGACCCTGGCGGGGACCGGCCAGGCTGGGGACCGGGTGGGCCCCGGGTTCTCAGAGTCCCGCTTCAACGAGCCGGGGGGGCTGTGTGTGGGGCCGGCCGGGCGGCTGCTCTACGTCGCCGACACCAACAACCACCGCATCACCGTGCTGGACCTGGACACACACACACTCTCCCTGGTAGGAAAGCGGGGGGGTGTTTAAAAATAGACTGAAAAGACATTTTATTCACAATGTTGCTTGTTTTACATATTTTGTGTGTGCTGTGCACTTCATTTCCTGCTTTCCGGATTTTCCATTTGCACTTTATGTCCTGTTTTCATTATGTACTTGTACTGTGAAGTAATATGTACAGTGCAAACCAGGTGTGTTTTTAAGGTGCTTTATCAATACAGTTCACTTGACAAACTTGACATCAAACCCTGTAGCATCCAATCAAAGCCTTCTAATGATTAAGCCCCGCCCTTACTATTTAATTGTAAACGTACAATAAGCCAGAAGCGACATTAGCACCAGCACCTCACTACATCTACTCACCACATCCCACAGCTGCCCATCGCCGTTCCCGACGTCACCGACTCCGCACCTCGGAAGGCGAAGCCCGGAACCCTGGTGACCAGGGCCCCCACGCTGCCCAAATCGGCTCCCCGAATCCAGCTGTCCCCGGTGACGCTGGCCCTCGGGCAGAGGCTCCAGCTGGAGCTCAGCCTGGAGCTACCGGAGGGGGCCAAGCCCACAGAGGACGCGCCGAGTTTCTGGAGGCTATCGGCTGAAGGTGAGGTCCTGGAGGCTGGGGACAGTGCAGGGTTACGTTTCCCATGGATTCTAGATTAGCATTCATTTCTAAATGGTGTTTTAAAAGGAAACATTTGGTTCGTATACCAGCTAAATGTACTGTATGTAGTAATGCGCCAGTAAAACAGTGAATGAAGGTCCTTAGTTGAAGTTGTATGCTGAGCCTTTTGTCTTGTGTGTTGGCGGTGGAACGGCGGCTGTCAGGAAGTGGTGAGGTTGAATGATGCCTCCAACATGGGGTCACCTTGAAACCACACCCCCAACACTGCATGCGGCGTGACACCCGCCAAAATAAAAGCCCTATTCATTTCACCCGCCAAACCTGGCCGAAGATTTATTAGCTGATGACGATATTAAATAAATAATGATATATAAATAGATAATCACAGGGTTTTGGCTCTTTAAAAACAAACCCTGATATCACATGCTACACGTGTCCTCACAAATGCGCAGCATCATGTTGGCCTCATGCTAGCCACATACATTGGCTATATATCTCAGACAGGTGTAGCCTCCATCACAGAGGTGTAGTAGGGTGGAGACAGGTGTAGCTCATTAGGTTAATTAGGGTTCAGTCGGCGGGCCAGTGTCCATAATTAACACCATGAGATACACCTGTGTGATAAAGACCTATTCCGTACATCCGACTGCAGACAAGCACAGTTGAATCACATCGCCATGGTGACGGGCGAGGGTGGTGGTGATGGTTGTTTTGTTTCCTCATCTCCTAGGTAACGAGTGGCTCCTGGAGGGTCAGCCCCTGGGCGGCAGCATCACGGACGTGTTGCGCCCCGTGTGCGTCTCCGCTCGGCTGCCCGGCTCCACACCGCCAGGCGGCGACCCTGACCTGGGCCCCTCCCTCACCCTCAGCGTGTGGGTGTACTTCTGCGTGGCGGTGGGCGGCGCCTGCATGATGAAGGCGGCGTCGTTTCTGCCAGCCGATGAAGATCCTCCCCGCCCTGCCCAGGGAGGCGGGGGAGGAGGCGGAGGTGGTTACCGTGGCGATTACTCACACCTTGTTGTAAAGGTTCTCTCTCTCTCTGTCTATCTGTCTCTCTCTCTCTCTCTGTTTCGCTATCTCTGTTCCTGACTTTGTCTCGCTCTCTCTCTTTGTCTCTCTCTCATTATCTCACTGACTTTCTCTCTCTCTGTCTATCTGATTATCTCACTCTGATTTTCCCTCTCTGTCTGGCATTGTTTATCTTGCCCGATATCAATGTGCTTCTGTCTCTCTCTCTTCAGAATCCAGATAATAAATCTGTATTAACTGTGAGAGATCACAAGTGCACCATGAAATGCCATGTCGATAGGATCTGTCTCGTCCCTCTCTCCCTCTTTTGCCAGCCTGATACAGCTATATGAAACGGTCATGAATCAGCTTTTCTTGCCCAACTACCCAAGTAATAATGTGTGCAGAGAACATTAACCAGCATCGCTATGTACAGACCTTCAGCCTCCCACCGTGTCTTTAACCTGCTGACAGATCGACCGGGGAGCGATCTATACATCTGTTGTGCTCACAATATCTCTGGTGACCTTCCCAATGGTGTTAAGGACATAAATGACAATAGGATAGACAATTAGATCATGATATTTAATGTACATTATGTAACTCTATGCAAGTCTTCCATGAGGTCTCAAGTAATATATTTGTGGGATTAAGTATCAAAGTAACTATCATTATGTCTTTCCTGGAAATGTCTGGACACAGCGTATGTGTTTCAGCGGGTCAAGCGCACGGACGCGCCGTCATCGCTCCGTGACGTTTGTTTGTTTGCTCTTTCCGTTATTTTGTACGATGTGCGATCCATTTTGTATGTTTGTTGTTTTTTCTTCCACACTGTATGAAATGTTCTGTTTCGTCTACTGAATGGCCCCATTTGTTATTTGCGAAAGTACTGCGGTCATATTGCTTGGTATTCTAACTCTGCCTCCGGCGCCGTGTCCCCACGATGGATTCGCCGCCCGCTACAAGTGCCTTGGACAGCGGTGCGCGTGCGTTTGCATGTGCGCACACGCGCACGCTAGATGGAAACAAAAATGTCAAGTTAATGGTTTTGAAAAGCAATAAAAAACTAAGTGTTTCCATGATGGAGGTAATGTCTCATTCCGTCCGCTAGCGAGGGGTGGGGGTTACTCCTGCTGCCGTGTGTCTCCTATGATTGTTTATTTCCCAACCGTTTCATTTGATCTCCAACGCCACCCTTCTGCAGTGCGCCTGCCTCCATTTTCCCCACTGCTCTCGCTAATAGCGCCGCCATTAGCGTATAGTGGAACGACGGAGCAATGTATTTTTAATGGCATGTGTTTAACTCTGCTGTGGTCCGACGGGAAGATAGAGATCCATGTAGCAGCGTAGTCTAGTCTCGTTTTCATCTAATATGCAGGCGCACCTGAATTGCAAAAACAACAAACGGGGGGAGGGGGGGCGGGGAGGGAGAGAGAGACCAAGGTCATTCTGATCAGGAACAGTGAGTTGAGGGGGTGTGGGCGCAGGGTGCAGGCACACACCTGCATGCAGCGGGAACACTTAGCTTGGATGAGTAACATTTAAAGGGGGGGTTGGGTGGGGTGGGGGCCGCTGACGTGTGTTGTGTGGTGTTGTTGTGTGTGTGTGTGTGTGTGTGTGTGTGTGTGTGTGTGTGTGTGTGTGTGTGTGGTGTGTGGTGTGTGTGTGTGTGTGTGTGTGTGGTGCCTGCTTACACTGGTATTTATTTTGGGCATGGGGCCTGCAGGAGGGAGCACGTGGACCCGCTTATCTGCATGATCAGTGTTGAGCAGCACAGTGGCACCAAACAGGTCTGGTAGCACAGCGTCCTGAGGCCCCCCCCCCTCCGCCCCCCCCCCCCAGGGCTGGCCTCACACGGATACGACGTGCGAGGACAAGCCGACGTAATCGGTACCGTCTGCTCCATAACCTGCATGCTTTGGGTCGAATGGAGAACATACAAAATAGACGTCAATGAAATATGAAATAAACCCCCGTTTCATCCACAAGGGGACAACGTGTGGACGCTTTGAATGTATGAACAAAATATACTATAATGCCCCAAAGTTGACATCATACAAAATATTATTTCTAGATCATTTATATATTATATTATGATTATATAGATCTGTATTCTCCAGATATATGCCATGTGTTCTATTTTTGGGTTTTTTGTCAAAGGACAATTACTAGGTAATAACTAGGTTATACTAGGATATACGTCATTAATGTCGACCTCAACTTTTGACCTTATTTTTATTTTCTACTGATCTTTATTGTGTATATGGACATTTGTTTTCATCAAACAAATGGAACATGTAGGCGGTTAGGAATCTTGCTAGCAACACTGACAGGTTAGCAAGTCAAACACCGGCCGATAGCCTGTGGTTCTTCAACCTGTGCTTGGCCTGTGTGTGACCCCACATCTCGCGCTGTAAATGTTTGCGGCCACAACTTTAAACTTTTGTGCATCTGCTTCCACACCAATAGTTTTTACCCAATCAAACAGCTGTGAGTAATATCAGTGTCCTGGTGAACTAATCGCGACACACTAAGTGATTTGCAGTAGTTTGTTCGTGGCCATGATCATAAGGCATAAACCCATATGCATATCAGAGGACTAAGTGGGGTCACCAAGCCAAGGTTTGGGAACAGTGCTCTAAACTATCCTGACCTGATATGTGCTATTTTTTGTTCAGGTGAAACCTGAAAAACAACAAATATTTACACGTAGTCAAACAATTTCACCTCACGCTCTTTAAGACAAAGAATTGTTGCAATTCTTTGTCTTGTGTGAGGAGTCTTTACATTCCCGTGGCCTCACCTGAACCCAGATGATTTGACCTGAACCCACCTGGCCCGTTCCTCCGTCATCCACTCTCCTCCGTCCATCACACGAGAGCCGGGCTTCCAATTCTGAGAACTCTTCAGAATAACGGCTGGCTACTTGACGCGAGCGCCTACAACACAGGCTGCCGCTTCCTGTGGAGAGGACGGGGGTGGGGCTTGAGTTGGTACATGGAACTGCTTCACTATAAAGTGGATGAATGGCTAAATATAATCCGGGCACCGCATGAAGGGAACACTTATGGTCAGGTTTTACCCAAAAGATGAATTTCAAAAATCCACGATCCAGCCATGATCTAATGTACTTTGAAACTGAATTCTCTCTCTCTCCGTCAATGTCATGTATTGATCAAACAGCGTGACGCGGCCCATGGCGAGGGGGAACAACACCGTTCAGGGAGGACAGAGGTCACAAGGGTCCATCGGCTTAATGACGCATGCTACATGGGGCCGCCTTGGGGCCGCCGGGCACATCGGCGACCTAGTCGGTTTCTGTCAAGCGGCAGTGAAGGCATGGGAGGATAAAGTCTAGGGTCAAGGGTCAGTCTTCTGGTTGGGTTGGTTTTTCTGGGACTGGTTTTGAGAAGCGGCTTCGAGCCTGGGGGTCGGCGATGGAAATCCTGACATTTGATGTGACGTGATGTGATATTTTATCTTAAGGAAGCTGGTAAAGCATCTATTAAACGTTTCAATTCAAATTCAAACGAAAGCATCCATTCCATAGGAGGGGACAGGTTGTGTCGAGATTATAGGGTACCAGCCGAAAGGTACTGGGTTCGATCCCGCAATGTCCCCCAGTCTAACCCAGGGGTATCCTTGAACAAAATGTCGAACCGCTAATGACAACTATAACGGTATGTATGTCTGTACTTCGATTTTCTCAACAATGGTTCATCAGATTGATTTCACACCTGGCTGGTCGAGTGTGGCGTTGTTTGCACGAGCGGGGCTCGAGGTACGACGGTACAAGCAACGGGCACATGACTAGTAGTGTATCTGAATTCACTGCAAGTCGCTTCGCTTCAGGTCCTGTCAAATAGAGGTGCACTATTTGACTGACCCACTCCCACTACCCCCCCCCCCCCCGCCCCACTCCCTCGGGCTTTCAGTCCCCCCTCCCCCACCCCTCCCTACTTCTGTGTGTGAGTCTGAGAACGATAGCAAATGTCACCCGCGAAAAAAAAATATAAAATTGTACAAAAAATATATTTTTTTCCGTTGCTGCCCCCGGGAAGATGCCGCTCTGTGCGGCTGCCCATGTCGCTCATATCTAAATGTTGCCGCGAGTGTGTGCATGCAGGTGTGTGTGAATGTGTGTGTGTGTGTGTGTGTGTGTGTGTGTGTATGCGTGTGCTTGTGTGCCAGACGACTCTAACAGTAAAATGACAGTGAGCAGCAGGAATACAGATGAGATACCCCGGCCACCTGCAGCGCTTGTGTGTGTGCGTGCGTGCGTGCGCGTGTGTGTGTGCATAAGATCACAATTTGTGATTTGTGAACAATGTTTTACATTTTGTTGACATAGCCACAGTATTTGACAAAACACCACGATTATCTATCTGACTATCTTATTTGATTCCCAGGATTGGTGAATCTAAAACTTTTTTTTGGAAACATATCCAACACATACGTAGACCTACATTGTGTGTATTGTGTGTAAGGTTTTTTGTTCCACATTTGTGTCACAAAACATTTCAGGTTGACCTCCTGACTTGCCACTGGCGATATGCGCGACAAAAGGGAGTTGAAGCGACGTTACAGAACGGATCATTGACGCGCGTTTACCAACAATCTCTTCTATGGTTTTCAGGTGAATGGCGACGGAGCTCGAGCAGTCTTTACTCCAGCTCGTTGTTAAAACAACGAGGTGACCCGGCTCGCCCATTGGCTCCGGAGTGCACTGACGTCACTGTGGCTTATAATGTCCCGGAGCGGCTCACGTGCGAGAGAGAAGAAGGACGAACGCTCGAGAGTGGCTCCAGATGGAGCTGGCGCGCGGCGGTTGTAGCAGCACCATCAGCACCATCAGCACCATCAGGACCATCAGCACCATCAGGACCATCAGCACCATCAGCACCATCAGGACCATCAGCACCATCAGGACCATCAGCACCATCATAATCATCCTCCTCGGAGCTCGCGGACGCACGGCGGAGCAAGGGTCGCTCGCCTTGATGTCCTCGCGCCGCTTGTGCACACCCAGCGCGAGCCGTCATGGGGGATGAGGGTGGTTTTACGCAACCTGCCAACTTTCCCAATGACACCGAACCCGGGACGGCGGCTGCTGGTGGTGCCGCCGGCGCGTCGGAGCGGTGGGCGGCGGGGCTGAGTCTGGTCATGGGCTGCATCGTCTTGATCATCGTGTTCGGGAACATTCTGGTCATCGTGGCCATCGCGCGCAACCAGCGGCTGCAGACGCTCACCAACGTGTTCATCGTGTCCCTCGCGAGCGCCGACCTCATCATGGGTCTGCTGGTGGTGCCGTTCGGCGCCGCGCTCGAGGTGCGCGGCTCGTGGCTCTACGGCTCCTTCTTCTGCGAGTTCTGGATCTCGGTGGACGTGCTGTGCGTGACGGCCAGCATCGAGACGCTGTGCGTGATCGCCATCGACCGGTACGTGGCCATCACGGCGCCCTTCCGCTACCAGAGCCTGCTGACCAAGGCGCGCGCTAAGGCGGCGGTGTGCGCCGTGTGGGGCATCTCCGCCACGGTGTCCTTCCTGCCCGTGCTGATGCACTGGTCCCGGGACCGCGTGGACACCGCGTGCTACGAGGACCCGGAGTGCTGCGACTTCATCACCAACCCCGCGTACGCCATCGCGTCGTCCGTCATCTCCTTCTACATCCCGCTGACCGTCATGGTCTTCGTGTACGCGCGCGTGTACCGCGAGGCGAGAAACCAGCTGCGGAAGATCGACAGGTGCGAGGGCCGCTTCCTCAGCCAACTGCACGGTACCGTGTCCGCCGCCGCCGCAGCCGCCGCCGCGTGCCGGTCCAGGTCCAGTAATAAGAGGAGGCCGACCAAGATGCTCGCGCTGCGGGAGCAGAAGGCGCTCAAGACGCTGGGCATCATCATGGGCACGTTCACGCTGTGCTGGCTGCCCTTCTTCATCGTCAACGTGGTGCGCGTGTTCTGCGCGGAGGTGGTCAACAAGAACCTCTTCGTGTTCTTCAACTGGCTGGGCTACGTCAACTCCGCCTTCAACCCCATCATCTACTGCCGGAGTCCGGACTTCCGCAAGGCGTTCAAGAGGCTGCTGTGCTGCCCGGGGCAGGCGGACCACCGGAGGCTGCACATCAGCTCGTGCGACCTGTCCCGGTGCTCCGGCGGGCTGGTGAACTCGCTGGTGGCGCCCAACACGTTGGAGATGTGGTCGGACTGCAACGGGCTGGACAACAGCGACAGCAGCTGCGAGGGCGGCGGCGGCGGCGGCGGCGGCGGGAAGCTTTCCCGCTCCGAGTCGCAGCTATAAGACACCCCGGGCCGCGCGCACCTACCTGTCTAGCGCGCACGAGGCTTTTGCCGCCTTTTCCCCGTCGGTACAGAGTCGCGCGTCGTCACGCTCATGTGGGGGAAGCCACGCAGGAGACGCTGTTGTTGTTGTTTGAACTGAAACGTTAAAATGTTTTAAATGTTCCGACGACCACTTGGACAGCGCACTGCACACCGGAGCGTCGTTCGCCCCCGAGGAGGACGAGGTGTTGATGTGGTGTTGAAAAAAAAAACGTGTTTACCTCATAGCAACAAAAAAAACAACAACAAGTGCAACTTGAACTATTTGTTTATATTAAACATGTTTATGTAAATTATATTTGTATTTATTTGATTTTTCCTAATGAATAAATTAGGTCCTATATACATATACACTCTCCGGGATACGACAACATATCATTTGTTTCTATTCTGAATTGATATTCTTCGTGATTCATATTAATGTGCGCAGACCCCCCCCCATCTATCTTTCATTCATTCTATTTGTCTCACTTGCTCTGACTCTCTCTCTCCTGCTTCTCCCCCTCGCCTCTCACACTCCAATAAGCTACGTCTCTGTCGACACACACTTGGATGATTCCCAACACACACAACTACAATTTACATATTCTATTATTAGATGATCATATGAAAATTGATACACCGCCAGCAGAGATATCCAGAATGTTGATTAGCAAATCTCCATAAATATCTAAGAAGTATTCCAGGTGTGTATATTGGTGGTTTCTTGTATATTTTTGGTTGTTTTATACAGATCTACATGTGAAAACATAATTTATTTAAGTTATCATTGGTCCTTTATTGTCAGTGGTGGCCACAATTCGCAGCCAATTAGAAACTATACCTTTGATAGCAAACATTCCACCAGGGGTGTGGTCCCATAGGTTTGCCTAAGTTTTCTACACGGCTAGATAACTTAGCCTACTTCTATCATGTGATGTATTTCCAAACAAAAGAAAAGCAGGAAGAATGTTGTTTGATGACCCACTTGGTCGAATCATTCTATATTAATTATGTATTAATTATTTGGCTTAAGTCATGAGCCAAGGCGATGAAAATGGCGTCTTCAAAAGGACGTGTTCCTGTTCTCACCAAAGTCGCCTTCACAACGACACTGAGGGGTCTTGGTCTTGAAGGACCATTTCACATTTTTCATTCATTTTGTATTGTTGTATTGTCTGTACGGTTCGGAGAAGGCATGCATGGGACACGATTGGTTTAATATCAGACATGTGTCAGACATCTCTGCTCACCTCTGATTGGGTGATGAGCATCAGTTTCCGTTTGGACAGTTGGATCAACTGGTCATGTTGGGCTGAAATGGTTCTGGTGGTGTATTACCATGATGCATTGGAAATGGTTACGTTGAGGTATTATTAAGCATGTGTTTTAAGTATATAATATTAAAACTTATTTACAGAAGGGGTGGTTAAGTTTAGGTGTTCAGATTTTCAAGTGTAGTTATTAGGTTAGCGATTATAAGGTTTAGGTAGATAGTTAGGAGACAGTTACGTTTAGGTATCAGGTGAGAGATGGTTAAGTTTAGGTGTTGGTGAGGATGGTTTAGGTATAATATTGATGTTATGTTCGGTATTGGGTTAGAGCTGTTGATGTATAAGGTATGGGTTTGCTGCGGCTACAATCAGGGTAAGGATCTGGGGGGATCCAATGCATCATGGAAATAATTTCCATCACAGTTATGAGAGACATCTTAATTTCAGACCAGTGACATGGGGATGCCTTCCCCCCTTCATGAGAACCAAACCCGTTCAGCCTTAAAATCGTACTGTTTGTAAAAGCTATTTTCGCTTTGGAATATTTGACACTGTATAATTCGCTTTAGAATATTTTAAATATATTTTGCTTTGGAATATTTTAAATATTCAATTCTGACCCATCCCACTTTTTTTTTGCCGTTTTGCATGTCACCAAGACTGTTGCACCTTTTTTAAAGCCTCCCTTATCCAAGAATATTTACAAGGAGACACAAACTGTAAACTATGAAGAAAATTTTGAAAAAGTGTTTTTTCTGTGTGACGTGGTCCACACATTGGAGAAACACAAACGTTACACTGGTGTATAAAAGTTATATTTTCTCGTTCTCACCGAAGTGTAAAAGAGTTTCATTGTGTTTTAAACCAACATGGTCGATGCTTTTTTTTTGTTTTTTACTCTTGAATGTTCTCGGGCGTTTTCCGCCTTTCAACACTTCTTTTGTCCGCTGTTCAATAAAAACATGTTTGTTATAAAACTGCAGGCTGTTCTCAATATAGGTTGTGACTGTGTACTTCCACGATACAGGTTTGGTGTGTATTTTGAGCACGTACACACGTACACACGCACGCACGCACGCACGCACACACGCACACGTTGACCTTTCCATCATGGGTGGCTCACCACACTCACCTTGCGGCAGAAAACATTTTACGGTTCTGCTTTAGTTCCTTGCTCAGCAGGACTGAGCTATGCCTTTTTGACCACCCCAGAGGCACTCCAGGGGTCAGAAAGGTCACAAGAGATGCTTGCACGCTGTTCATGGAGTTTGATTACGTGTGGACAGATTGCTACACTGATGTACACATATATTATATTACTTTCTTTCTCTCTCTCTCTTCATCATGGCTGATGGGAAATGCTCATATTGTAGCTTATAAGTTGGCTGTTTGACTCTAGTGGGTACACGTTGACACAGAAATACAGTATATATAGACATCTATGTACAGTACTTAGATATCTATATATATTGATATTTACATTTCGGGCGCATTCATCCAAAGCAACTTACAATAAGTACATTTGTCGAAAGAGAGACAGCAATATATCGCTGATGGTACATAAAGATTAGAATAGAACAAGTTTCAAGCATTAATAATTGCTAGATTAGTAGAACAAATTTCAAGTGCTCATAATTGCCAGGGTGACAGCAAGATAGCTAGGATAAGAATAGAAGTACCATTTTTAGGGAACATTTTAAGTGCTATATCAACAACCAAGAACATGCAAACTGCTACATGAGGCTAAGTACTATTATTTAGTGCCAAGACATACAAACAGTAAGTGCTGGGGTTCAGAGTTCCAACCCTGGTTGGGTAGGTGGGAATGGGTTAGGGAGCAGAGAGGGCTTAAGGAGGGAAGCTAGGCCGGGTCCAGCTGAACAGATGAGTTTTTAAGGCCTCAATGCTTCTTCAGAAGTGTTGACGCCCCAATTCGACGCCCCAATTCGACTTTACCTTATATAGTTCCACAGAAATGGCCGATATTTGGGAGGTACTAGGAAAGGAGGTTGTCTGTCAACCTACCGAGATCTGGCGCCGGCCTCCAAGCCCCGCCCCCTTCATACCCCACTAGTCTACCCTATCGCTGAGGAGGGGGGTGGAGAGTGAGGAGGGGGCGAAATGATGGCCCCTTTAATAGCTTTTATACATCTATAAAATATGAACAAAATAGTATATCAATATGTGGCCAATCAGATCATTCCTGACAATTGACCGTAATTCGCCCTCGACAATTCCCTTTCACTACAAGTGTACCCCATGACCACCGAAACCCACCACCACCACCATCATCATCACCATCATCACCATCTCGCTATTGAACCTCCACTCTCTCCCCTCCTGAAACACAGGTTCCTTTGTGTCGGTTAAACAACACTTAGTCTTCGCTTTGAAATACGTGATTAGTGCCCGTGTGGCCCTGACCGCTAGCCAGGGAATAGCACCAAATGAGCCAACTGCTGGCTAATCCGGCGTCACTGATGTTTGTGACAACGACATTAGTACGTAGAATGGCTGCTGTGGGCCAAGGGCCAACTCATTATTAAGCATTATTCCTCTGGAACGGGGGTCCCTATTTGGGGCCAGATTGTGCTGTGGCCATGGCAGATGGAGGGGCTTTATCACCGGCTCAAACACTCTTCAAATCGCTCGTGTATCAGCAGACATGTTGGCCCCGGCCGCAGCGTGGGCCAAGGAAAGTGATTTGTTGGTTGTAATGACCCGTGCATGTGTAATGACGAGAGGGGTAACCGTGGTGACCACTGGTCTTACCATCAGTACACACTAATGATGGGGGGGGGGGGGGGGGGGCAACCCCTATTATGGAATAGTTTTTCGATTGGTCCATAACTTTTAAAGCTGCAGAACTAAGAAGATTTTTAAAAAAAAACGTCCCCTCCCTCTTTGCTCCCCCCTCCCTCCCTGCTTCCATTTCTACACCATTGAGAAATTCACACTCTGTGATTGACAGGCAAGATGGATTGGCTGAGTGAATCAGGGATGAGGTGCCCTGATTGGCCAGAAATAAGGTGGGAGCAGCCTAAAAATCAAAATCATAAAGAGTCAGGGTAGTTAAGCGAAACATTCTCATCAAATATTCTCACAGAACATTTAGTGTGGAACTAATAGCTGATGGATGGCTGTGGCATTTAGAACAAATTCCCCTCGAATTATAGCTCTTAAAGCACCTTTAACCTATTAACATAAACATGCTAACATTACAGCACCTTTAACCTATTAACGTGGAAATGCAAACTCAGTTAATACAGAACAAGTTGATTTCAGAATACTTCATAGATGTGTAACGTCCTCTGGCAGAGCAAGGCATTAACACTGCCAAGGTTAGGAGTTCGATTCCCACTGGGCCACGATAACTAGGTTAGAGAACGAGGAGAGGAACACTCGCTCACACATTTCACAGGATTTCTCCAAATCTCCCACCAGCAATTTTTGAAGCAGGAAGCAGCAGTGTGTCGGTCAAATATACCAATGTGTGTATGTTTAGTTGCTGTGAACACAACATCACATTAGACCGACTGAAGTAGACTAAGGTGGAGGCTGTCCTCAAATGCTCTGCCTAGTCTGGAGAGTGTGAGGGTCTGATCCCTGATCCATGCCCCACAGGGCTGCAGAGGCATGGTGTGGTGCAGCAGGGGCGGTACTATTGCCAAAGCTCCGCCCCCAATAAGGGCCTCTCAATGCCTCTGCCCAAAAGGGGCCAATTAAGAACCAATCAAGCCGTAGTTAAAAGGCACAGAGATCAAAAAAGCCAAGCAGACTGGCTTGGGGAGAGGACAGTGGAGACCAGAACGGTCCACTTGGCCAGTCTCAGGGTAACTGGCCACCCTGTTTGAATGTTTTTTACTTCGTTGTAGATTTTGTAGGGAATGGCTAATCTTGGCCTTGTTGGTGGATCCTAAGAAGAAGATTTTAGTTGCATTTTGTTCCCCTCCCCCCAAATTCTTTATAAATAAATACCCGAGTTTGTTACACCATAACCCTGGTTCTATCTGCTTGACTGACACGAGAGAGAGAGAGAGTATGTTTGTTGTTGAGTATGTTATCTGTTCACCCACCGCTATCGGAAGTTGGCCCAGGACCCAGTCAAACGTCTCTCTCTCACACACTTTCACCTCAAATCCGGTGAAGTGTTTCATTTTAGAGATGCTAAAATAATTGGGCTCCAAAAATAAACACAATCATCTGTCATTTGTAGCCCAAGCAGCTGACAACGCGTACCATTGACTGATATCTCAGCAATCAGACGCACGCACACACAAAAACAGAAGAAAATTGTGTAATTCGAATGTTATTTAAAGAGGTGTGTGTTCCTATACTATATATAGATATGCATTTCCTTTAACAGTGTCTCCTGCTTGTGTGTGTGTGTGTGTTACGTCGTCTCCTCCCAGTAAGTCTGATGCTACTGCTGCCGTCCGTATGGTTCGACTTGGCGTGGATCTCCCACCATCTGTCGGGGCCCCATTTAAAAAAAAAAATGTCCTCCAACAAGCATCATGTCCAACGCCTAAAATCTGTTTCACACAAAACACAGAACAAAGTTGAGCGTCACCTCAGCAGACCCTCGATTCTAAATCATGGAGTCGTGCGACAGGCCCTGATCCCCGAGGTGTACTAGTGGGGTGAACACATAGATGTGCAGTAGACACGTAGACACCGCTGCCGTCCATTGGAGCGATGTGTCAAGGCGGCCGACCATTTTGGTGAGGAGAAGCCACGCCTCCTAATACATGTATGTGTATGTCTATGGAGGCAGGACGTCTATCCACAATTAAAATCATAACACACTGAATGTTCCAACCAATTTTCAGCAGCTTGGTTTGTTACAAATGCCAGATCTGTATTGATGATAGACTGTATGGTAGCTGTGTCATGTTATCCTCGGTTGCTTACTTTTGGATGACGGCGCTCCGTGTCGACCTGCCAGCAGCCATCATCAGCATCATGAGACACACCTGTGCTTTACATCTACACGACATGGCCAGGGGAAGCCACGCCTCCTCATGCACGTCTGTGTTGCACACGCCTCGTTTTGTCCCCATTACACCTGTGATCCAGGTCTCTATTTACTGACCCCATTAGCTAATGCACAATGCTGTATGTTGTGACTAAAAATTAACAAATTAAGATACATTCACTAGTACAACATGTTAAACGAATGGCTGCTCGTACTTTGAGTAGCTTTGTATTTTTTTTTTTGCTGAATTCACAGAAGGCACTTTTTTGAGTTGTACAGGATGACTCAACATGCTCATGCGACCCTTTTGTATAATGTTTGTAGTTCCAATTTCAATTATTGCCTGCCTCATCTCCAAATTGATTTGAATGAACTCAATGTAAGGAGATATACATGTACATGTAGAGTGTGTGTGGTTGGTAGCTGGTTTAAGCAGCCTCACCTGGTCCCCCGTCAGGCTGGTTAGTCTGGGACTGGGTGAGGCTGTACATCTGTGGTGCATTGCCTAATCAAGGTCCACAGCACACACACTCAAGAGAGTGCTAGCGTGCTCGCAGTTCAACACCTGCCGTCATTCATTCTACAATTGCCAACATGGCAATAAACCACAATATTCAACATTCAAATACCTGTGTCTTTTGGAGGAGCCCTAGAAAAGCCACTTCAGTGGTGTGCCGAAGGAGCTAATTGCTACACTGGTGACTAATTGCTAACCTGTGGGCCTTGATTAGGGAATGCACAGCGGGTCTCACCCAGCCCCAGACTCTCATCAGCCTGACTTGGGCCAGGTGAGGCTGCTTAAACCAGCCACCAAACACACACACTCCACAATACAACTACGTCCCAGTCGAGATTTCCAAGAAGTAATTTGTAATAATAATTCATGCCCCTTCATGAAGAGCCTCGTATCACACAGTGGCTGAATGTGTGTCGACCAGATCCCCTTCGTTAGCACATTGGCTTCACCGAACAAGATGGTCGCATCCATCACAGCCCCGGAAGTTTGAACATGAAACTTACCAGAAGAACCGCCACAGCACACGTACAGTCTGGCCAGGAGTCAAACTGCTATTCCGAAGAGTTGCATTAATAAGAGCCGGGATTATTGCCTCTGAGATGTCATGGCAGAGATTGGGTGGTGGCAAATATGGCGTGGGAGTCAAAGTCTTGTCTGGCTGAGACTTGTCATACACACAATTAGATGGCAGCCCCTGTAATTAAAACTGAAATTGAAATCAGATAAGCGGAGAGAAGCAAGAGGGAGAGAGATGAAGAGAGCCGGGGGGGGGGGGGGAGATTGGGGAAGAGAGAGTCAACCATCTCTCTCCCTCTCTCTCCAATATGTTGTAGTGGTGCTGGAGAAAAGGGCAGCTTTGGTGAGCGTGGATGGAGCGTGGAGCGTGGTTCTGTTGGTCCTGTTCATACAGTCTAGACGACTCTAGGCAAGACGGAGATGGCCTAAGAAACATAAGAAGTAGAAGGCCTTGAATGGATCTTTTAAAAGGTAAGAAAAATGTGACATTTCTTTTGAACTGGCGATCGGGCATCGAGGGCACTGGATCGTGAGCTCCGTGGGTTGTGAGGCACAATAACAATCATAAACTTCAGTTAGTTCTAATGATAAATAAACATTAGCTATGAACCAACAATGGGAGCGGCATGCTACATCCCAGTCGGTTTGTTGAAATAAGTACTGGTTTATTACTGAATAAATGCTTACATTTACATTATGTACTATGTCCTATTTATAAATGTATTTATTCCCAAGGTGAAATTTGGTTGATGAATGTAACGAGTAAAATGAAATCCTTTCCGAGGGGTGGTGTGTGTGTGTGTGTGTGTTGCTTTCGCGGTCCGAAATGAAACATGGAGACAATTTAAGAGACTTTGTTTTAATTCCCTGGAAACACCACATATACAAATTTTATCCAGAATCAGTATTTCTAAAAACGATGGATAACTTTACAGATTATATACACACAAAAGTATATTGTCAATCACAGTTTGAATATCTCACAAAACAGAACTGAATCATGACATACGCTGACAGAACATTAAAGAGCAAATAAACACTGAAATTGACTTTTAAATAATTAAAGCAACACTGAGAATGACACCTCCTCTGGTCAAACACTGACTACTGCACTGGCTATTTCTGATTAAATTGGCATATATGGCAATAGAGTATAATATTGCAATGACTAGAGTTTCACCAGAGGGGCACCATCCGTGCAGTTTAAATTACAGTGCTTGGTGGCTCTTTAATGTCACAGGAATTCACACACACACATACTTTTAATATTTGTTAACATTTAAGGGGTTTTTTCACCCCACTTGTATTCATCCTTCACACAGCAGCATGGCTTGGTTTTCAAGGCGTTGGAATTGTCCGAGTTTCAGATTCCAACATAGTTTGACCACACAGAAGAACAAGAAACAGAGACGTCCCTCGTCCTGTGCATAAGTTGGTCTGTCTCGCTGCTACTAGGTGTCCTGTCTAAGTGTACATTTTGTCAGAACCACCACTACGACTTCGGGGCCGACCTCAAGGGCCGACCTCAAGGGCCGACCTCAAGGGCCGACCTCAAGGGCCGACTTCGGGGGCCCGGCGGGCTAACACTTGCTAATGGACCCATCCAGGCTAGCTTCCACGCTAGCGTTCATGCCATCACTCACAACAGCACTGTAACACAGATGCTAACAGTCCGGTCCAGGCTAGCTGGTGATAAATGCTCACCACCGCACTGCCAACATGCACCTATGCCGCATGGACTAAAATAAATTAATTACAGATTCATTCACCACAAAATGAGACAAGAAAAAACGAAAGAAAACCGATGAAAGCATCAAGGCATTGCACTTTTCCCCCGGTAACGTTCCCGCTGTCTCCCTTTTCATTGGCTGTCTCCAGTAGCTGAGTCAAGACAAACACGTCTCTTTTACCCTCTCACTGTCCAACACTGAACTCACTGAGGCTACGGCACGGGGATCTGTCTTTCATGGAGTGTGTGTGGGCTTGTGGGACATCTTAGCTCCAGACTCATGGAAGGCAGTCTGGGGAGCAAAAAAGTATCTACAAAGTTAGCATCTAGCAGTGTCTATGGATGTTTAAGTAAAGCTAATGGATTTTAAATTGGGACGGATGCTAACGCTGTTGCTAATGTTGTCCCAAGATGAACATAGAGGGGAAAAGTATTGAACGATTAGATTACATTGTATATGTTGTATGCAGATGATAATTAATGAGGACAATGCCCGACAAAGATTCGAAAGTATACAGGTTTCCCATAAAGGCTTGTTATGATGAAATATAAGAATAAACGTATAATAAAAAAATCTTAATGAGCCCCCCCCCCCCCCCCCCAAAAAGAAATCATACTTCATATATGACAAAAAATTAAACACCTAAAAAATATTCCAACCCAACTTAAAATAAAAGTTGCTGAATAAATTAAATAACATTCAAAATGGATCTACTGAAGACCAGAACTACATACAGATTAATTCATTTCTGCCATGGAAAGGATTTTTTTCAAAGTAAGAGACTCTCGACACTGACAGCACAGTGCTATTGGCTGCTTGGAGAACACATACACACAGTGAGGGACAACTCCCTATGTCACTTACTTCTGCCAGTGGCGTCAAAGAAACAGGCGTTAAGACCCCGGGCATAAACATCACATTTGTTTCCCACCCAAGCGTTACCGGAGTGACGCTTCGATGGTGTGAACGGAGTCCCCACGGGGCATCTGGGAGTTGAAGTCCATATGTATGCTTTCTTTTTTTTTTTTTTTACAATTCTGCTTCAAAGTATTTTAGATTCAGTCCAAGACGCAGAGTTGCAGAAATACTTGCGGTGTTGTTTGGCAGCAAGAGAGGAATAAATAATAATCACAACAATATTATGGCCAAACGAGGACATCATCTTGGCCAACGATTCGCTTCCGAGTTCAGACGACGTTCCGTCGACGGAATTTAGGCTTGGATGAAAACACAGCTTTTAAAATGTACATTGACACTTGTTTTTTATGGGAAGGTCTTGTTGGTGGAGTTGACCAGTTCGCGGATGGACTGGAAGTGCGTATTCCCGCATTTAATTTCATATATGGCCACTCAATGCGCCGGTCAATGTGCTTCAAGACAGTTGGAGAGCCTTACCTAGCCCTGTGCGTTGGAAGGGTTAAATACACTAGGATAAGCTGAAATCAATATGATTGGTTAGGAAGGAAGAGGGACAGGGCGGAGCTATATGGATGGACGAGTGACAGTTCAAGTAGATCAAAACATCCCATTGGACAAATGGATGCTACGAGCACTAACATTCAAAGTCGCTCACGTTCAATGCCTTGCGGACGCTCGCCTGCGGAAAAAAAATCTAAATTTGAAACCCGTGAGTTAGTTCCTGTGGTACTTCATTTTCTTCTTCCTGTCACGCGATGATGTCACTTCCCCTGGATGGTGGATTCAGAGTCTCTCCGCTGTTTAATCAGCCGCTCGATCTCCGCCCCCAATGTCTGCAGGTTCTCCTGTGAACACGGCAGAACACAGAAGCTATTAAACACAAATATAGGCCATCCTTACAACTTATGATTTGGACAGATGAAAGGGATCATTGCTCTCCAATGCTGTGATGTTTTAATCATAACTTTGCCGGCGCAGACGCCCAGCTGAGCTAACGATGCTAGTGACCCCCAGGAGACCTCTCCGGTAAAAACAAGGCAGAACGCCACCACCGGGTGGAAGCTAGAAAGTGAAGCTCTCGTTTAGCCTCTGTGTGAGATGTGAAGCACTTACGAATTTAGTATTTAAACACACTCAAGTTATTCTAGTTTAAAACATATCTTTTTAGCCTGCCTTTTCCTCAGGGTTCCTCCACATCTCTTGCCCTAGTTTTTACATCATATTAATTGGTTCTCATATAATTTTTAAACCTTTAAATCTGGAAACCTTTGCGTTTAGTTAGTTTTACATGTTTATTTTATCTTATTTATTGTGCTGACTTAATTTCATAACCATTATTGTTGTAATTTGTAGTCTTGCTAAATTCAATCTATTGTTGTCCGTTTTAATCCTGCTCTGTGAAGCACTGTGGGCTACATGGTTGCATGTCATCAATAAAGCTGAGTGGAGTCAATGAGGGCTCACGATGTTGGGAAAATTGCAGTTATTTTGTTATTCCGTTTAAAAGACAGGATTCTCTTCTAATACAGTTTAAAAACAGCCTTCTGGCCCACCGCTGGTTGACACCAACTAGTTGCCTGGTAACCCAAAACTGCTAATAACAGCCAAAGTGTACAATTGCAATGTGTTTTGAGTCCATATTTACATCTTACCCTACATTTTTAAAACTGCGGGCATTTCTGTTGAGATTTGAATCAAGGTCGTTCCATAGCACTACTACGTAACCCACTAACACTACGTAAACCCACTCTTTTGTGGAGAAAGTTCCGATTCAAAATGAATGAGAGATAATAACAACTATGAATGTAATGTACCACGATAGACGCATCACAACGACCCATAAGGAAGCGAACCTTCATTGTGCTATCAACATTAAAATAGTTTTAAAATAAATACATTTTAACTTGTCTCGAAAAATTCTTATTTATTAATAACATATTCATATTTATTTATTAATCATGGAATCAAATGAACTCGGTGTAAGCTGTAGGCCTAGCCTTAGGCCAATGTGTTTTTTCTGGGCTCGTTTATGTATGGACGGTCCATTACATTTACATTTAGGGTATTTGGCAGATGCTTTCATCACGACTTACAAAGAGTAAGTTGTTCATTAGTGTTCGTTCTATGGTGGCTACCAAAATATCTGTCTCAGCCTGGGTTGAGCAGCTACAGGTTAATAGTACTTAGCATTGCTTAGCATATTGTATGTTCTTAGATGTTGGTAATGTGCTCAGAATGGCACGTCTGCTCTCATTCCAGCTATTTATGCAGGCAACTTAGCAATTATGAAACTCGTTCTATTAACCTTGCAACTATGAATGCTTGAAACCTCTGTTATTACCTTTATGTCGTATGTATTGTATGTTGTTGTCTCCTTCAACACATGTACTCTGTGTAAGTCGCTTTGGATAAAAGCGTCTGCCAAATGCCCTGAATGTAAATGTACTGTTTGTTTGTGCCCGTTGCCATCGTATCGATTGTTTTCGGCTTGCCGTTACAGCGGTGTATGTTGGTTAGCGCATGGTTTGTTTGACGCTGTGATTGGCTTTATTCCTAGTTGAGTAATCAGAAGATGACATTAACTACTAACTTAGATATCTAAACCGAGCTTGATACAATGCATGTCGTCTCTCGACCCTTCTAGAACCTTCTCCTCTCCTCTCATCATAACTGCAATGTGCATGCAACTAAATCTCACTAGCTACCCAAAATCTGTGTGTGCGCTTGTAATATTTTGTTTTGGTGTTCATTTTGCTGGTATCGCTATGAGCGCACCTCCATTGCGAAAGGGCCTACGCTCCCTCCATGCAGGGGGGAATTTTACGGTAAGCCACTGCGTGCATGGTAACCACGGCGACAGCGACCAGGTGAAGAGAGGGAGAGAGCGAGGGAGGACATGGGCGCACACCCGGTTCTGATCGGTTAAGCGGATTTCCTGGCAGGCTAGAGCAGTCAAAAATCGGCCTTGACGCAAAATGGTCATCCATTTCTGCACTTAACATAAAGCACGTTGTACGCACACGGTTCCGTACAGTTCTTGTGACTTGTTGTAATTACAGAGGGGTGGACTGGAGCTGGGATGGAACCAGAAGAGATGGCGGAGGGGGACCTGAGCCCAGAGGCTCTGACACAGCAGCAACACTCATGTTAGGAGGAGTCCTCATCAACCAGCGTGACGGGGATCCCCCCCCCCCCCCATCACACACACACAACACACAAGCTTCAATTGGCAGTGTGTATTTAATCTCTACATGTGTGTTTGTCTCCACCTGTGTGTGTGTGTGTTAGTCTCATCCTGTGTGGTGCACGTGTGTCAACACTTTCAGCATGATGTTCTTGATGTGTGTGTGTTTGTGTGTGTGTGCGTGCGTCTACCTTCAGTGTGGTGTACTTGATGTGTATGTGTGTGTGTATGTGTGTATGTATATGTGTGTGTGAGTATGATGTATGTGTGTGTGCGTGCATATCTGCGCTTCACGGTGAATGTTCTGTGTGTGTGGTGTGTGTGTGTATATGTGTGTATATGTGTGTATATGTGTGTGTTGTGGTGTGGTGGTGTGTTGTTGTGCATCTCCAGGCTTTCAGCGTGATGGTTCTCGATGTGTGTGTGTGCGTCCTAGCTTCAGGCGTGATTGTTCTTGATGTGTGGGTGTGTGCGTCTCTACCTTCAATCGTGATGTTCTGGATGTGTGTGTGCGTCTCTACCTTCCCACGGTGATGTTCTTCATGTGTGTGCGCTCTACTTCGAACGTGATGTTCTTCATGTGTGTGTGTGCGTCTCTACCTTCAGCGTGATGTTCTTCAGCAGTGTGTCCTCCAGCACCGCCTGCAGCTTCCTGTTGATCTCCAGCGAGAGGTCAAGGGTCAGGCCGGCGTCCGCAGGGTGGGAGGTGTACAGGGAGGCCATGATGCCCCCCCGCCGGCCCAGCGCCACCTTATTGTTGTCGGACGCCTCCGAGGACAGAGCCCCCGACTCCTCCCTCAAAACGTAGCTCTGCAGGATCCTGGGGGGCGGGGAAGAGAGAGAGAGCGAGAGAGAGTCAGTGGGACTGTCTTTTTTTTTAAGTATTAATCAATTAAATGAATACATTTAATGTTGAAGCTGGTAAATGTGAAAGTAATTAATTTCATTAAATTATATTTCATATAATACTTTCCATACTGCTGGGTAGCTTGTGAATTCCCCCTAGGGACCAATAGAGCCTTATTGTTATAATAATATCAAGTATTTATGGATGTCAATTTTAAACTACAACGTAAGTAGTAACGAAAGCAGTCAGATAAATATAGTGGAGTAGAAGTACAAAGCAGCAGAAAATAGAAATACTCAAGTAAAGTCCAAGGACCTCAAATGTGTACTCAAGTACAGTATTTTCCACCACTGGTATCAAATCATATCAATCAAATCATCTACAGTATAGGTGTATTTGACCTATGACATAATGTGTGATGAAGACATCTTCATCAACTAATTTTAAAGGGATTAGGGGGCCCAGAACATTGCGTCCCCCTTGATGCGAATACCCGGGTGCCGCCCCTGGCTGGAGGAACATGAGCCGCTGCTCCTACTGCCGTGACAAGCAGAGTCACGCTCAGTTGGCGTTTCACACCAACAGACCGCGATAAGCAGACGTGACGACAACCTTAACGATGGATAATAATAGATGATGCTATGATGTGGGAGAAAATAGTGAAATGTGTTTTGTAAAACGGGTTGTATGTTTCCATGTGTACACGTTGTGCTGTGCCGTTGCTAAGATGTTACATTAAAGGGTGAATGTCATTGTTTGTGTTTTTGTGGCAACCAAAGGCTGAACTTGAATTAAACACGAAACATTACAGGATTTTAAATTCACAATGGGCCCCCATCTCCCCACCCTCACCAACACTCTCCTTCAGCAACGCCTCGTAAGTTCAACCCCATTTTCAATCAAAGTAGACATGGGAGGAGCCAAGGTGGTTTTCAAAGTAAAAGCAGAAAAAGCCACGGCCTGTACCTGGGGGAACTCACTCATGCATAGCATAGCATCGCAGTGCGTGTAATCATGCTAGTCTCCTAACCAATATAGGGTTACTTTAAAAGTAAACCTATATTCATTAACATACGGTGGACTGTTGCAGAAGCAGTGGTAAGAAGTGAATGAGCGAACCATCATGCATGAATGCATTCATCTCAATGTCAAGGGCGTCACGGATAGGACGGATGTCCAAAAACTTCTCATTATCGAGAAGTGGGGAGGAAAGACTTGAGTCTTGAGGCAAAATGCATTGAAATCCTGCCAGGGCTTTGCATTTCAAAACAAAAGCCCAACCCCTTGCGTACAATACAGCTACTATCTACTGGACTGTACTTCAAAATAAAAGCATGGGTGTACTAAAGCTACAGAAGCAAAGCACAACATGACAGCGAGCTATGTCAGCGCTGAGACACTAAAGGCCTCAGTATACTTCACCTGCCAATGGAAACGGCGTGTGTGAATGCCAAAGAGTTTGGCAGCCAATGACGGTGCCTTGATCGCAGCTGTCTGAAATTGAGGGAGGTTGTGGCACATCCGCTACGAGTGGACAATTATCTCATGGCTATTTTGGGCTACGTGCTACTGGGCATTTGCGAGTGGTCGACTCGCTCTCTGTGTGTTTTAAATGGTATTCTAAAAGGCTATTTAAAGGTTCAATTGAAAACCTTTTTACATTTGTTCGATAATACACTCACAAGAGCTTCTAGAAAGGTGCAGGATAAAAAAAAAAGATTGTTAATTAAAAAACGTTTATGGTCCATCGTGAATGCTTTGTATCTGACGTTTGGTTACCACTTCTGACAAGGCATGTGAGCCAATATTATACAGACTTTGGTATCTCTGTATCTGTATCGGTGTCTCTGTGTCGATCGTCAGTGATCAAGAAGGGGGGAGGAGTAGTGCGACACTAAGTGTCTGAATGTCAGCAATGTTAGAAAAGGCGAAAACACCCAATTGTCCTCTATCTGGATAAGCTGTCACATTTAAACAGTAGATATGTTCATCGCCCTGTTTATTGTTTGCAATTCCCACAATCTCGCTAGTGCCCTCATGTGTCGGGGAGGTCCGGGAAGCGGATGCATCCACCAGTTATGTCGGCCTTTAAGCTAATACGGTCCTCACTATGGACCTTCGGTTTTACCGCCAGCTGAATGTACGCGTCACAGGAAGTATACTGAGGCCACTTCAACCAGCCGCACAGACAGAAGACAGACAGACATAAGACTTACCTGGTACTAAACTTGTTTGTCGGGGTCCCCTCAGTGAGACCCCAGCTCCGGTGAAACAGTGTTTGGTTAAAAACAAATACAAAATGAAATAAACAAGGTGAGGCGCAGCATTGGAATGAGAAGCATGCAAGCGGACTGGTGGTGGTGGTGAATGTTAAGACAGACAGACAGCAACAACACCGTTAGTGGGACCGTAGCTGAAGTAAGTTTCATCGCTAGGGACGAGCACACACTCTCTCTGACCGAGCACAACGTAAGGAGGGCTCTAATGAGGGTGAACACTAGGAAAGCTGCAGGTCCTGACGGCATATCTGGATGAGTACTGAAGACCTTGTGCTAATCAGCTAGCTCCAGTGTTCACCACAATATTCAGCCTCTCCCTGGCGGAGTCCGTGGTCCCAGCCTGCTTCAAGTGGTCCACTATCGCTCCTGTGCCCAGGAATGCCTCTCCAGCTCCAACACTATCGTCAAGTTTGCAGATGACTCTCGGCTAACGATGAATAGGCCTACCTAGGGGAAGTTGTTACTTCTGGTGCCAGGACAACAGCCTCATACTGAATGTCTCCAAAAACTAAGGAGCTGATTGTGGACTTTAGGAGGACATTACAACATCAGAGGACTTACACACCACTGGGGATTAATTGGACTGCTGCTGGAGAGGGTGAGCAGCTACAGGTGCCTGGGAGTCCACACAACAGAGGATCTGACTTGGGCTACACACATTGACACTCTGGTGAGGAAGGCGAAGCAGCGCCTCTACCACCTCAGGCAGCTGAGGAAGTTTCCACGTCTCCCAGAGGATCCTTCAGACCTTCTACCGCTGGTGCGGTGGAGAGCATCCTGACAGGAAGCATCAACTGCTTGGTCGCAAACAGCTCCGCTCAGGTCAGGAGGGTCTGCAGAGGGTGGTGCGTTCGGCAGAACACACTATGTCACTACACTCCCCACCCTGCAGGACCTGTACTCCAGGAGGTGTCGAACGACGAGCCTGCAGGATCATGAAGGATCCTCACCACCACAACAACGAACGCTTCCAGCTGCTGTGGTCAGGTAAGCGCCTCCGCAGTTCACGCTGCTAGAACAGAGAGACTAAAACAGTTTCTTTTCCGCAGGCCACCAAGACTGTGAACTCTGACATCACCAGGGCCCCCTCACTACCCCTCCCATGCAGACACTCAGTTTTACTACATAACTTATGACATACATACAAACAAATGGTTTATAGTCACTTTATTATTTACTTGTTTCATATTTTTCGTTCTTTATATTTGCCTTGTTTGTTACATGCCAATTGTTTATATGCCTTGCTGCTATACCCATTTGTTTAGATCTTCTCATTTCTGCTGCTTCTTTTTGCTGTAAATACGGTACATATTGTGGATATTCTGATGGCTCCAATTCCATGATATTTGTGTTATTTGTATTGTATTGTTCTTTTGCACATTACCAAATCATCAATCAACTACCATTTACAATACATATGTATCCCTATATTACATATGTATCCCCATGCTCTATACTTGCACTTGCTGTATTGCACCTTCTTATTGCTGCACCTCAATGGCATACCTCAAAATTGACTTACACGCTGGCACCACTGTGAATATATGTGAATATATGTTGTGTTTATTGTGTTGTCTTTGCACTTATTATGTTTATATGTCGTGTGTGTTTTAAATATTACTTGCACATTTTGGAGTATGGGGGAAACGCAATTTCGATCCTCTGTGTAATTACGTGTTGCATGGTCTGATTGACAATAAAGCTACAACTTTGAGACTTTGACTTTGATTTAGTTCATTGAGTTAGACACGTTTATCAAAGCGACTTGCGTAAACACTGCTAGGCCTCAGGTGCTCAGTCCTCAGTCAGGTTCCTGAGCAGATGATAGAAAGAGGGACACATTTTAATCATGTGCTTTTGGTGTCGCAATGGCTGCTACTTCTGTGCAGAGGTGTGTGTGTGTGTGTGTGTGTGGATGTAGTGGAGCCGGAGCCAGGAGCTGGCGGTGTGATTGTCACGTGAACATATCACATTTAGGGCATATTTCATCCCTGCCCCTCCACTGACACGTTCATCGCCATCGCCTCCATCCATCTCCATCTTCTGTCCATGTTGTATTCACAAAATATTCACTCAGTGACTCCTGGCAGTGCAGAATTGTGATGAATGTTGATCGAGAGCAGGGGTGTCAAAATCATTTCATCCCAGGCCACATCAGCATTATGGTTGCCCCTCAAAGGGCGATTGTAACTAAGACTATATAAATATATCTACTCTTTTAGATATCTACTCTATTACATAATTGTCTCTGCATTTGATTATTATTGGTTTTAGTCATAAATTAATTAATAACTAGCTCTGATAGCAGAAGTCTAGGAAAAATAATTGTATTGAATGAGGATCCTAAAACTGTTTTTTTATATTATTTTCACTATTCATAAAACATGCAGGGCTCTCGAACGCCCAGGCCAAACGATGCTGATGAAGAAAAATGTTTGTTACAAAGACGTAATTTCCTGCATTCTGGTGATTATTTTCCTGCCCCTGCTCAAGCACTGGTGTTATGATAGCCGCGTCATTGAAATATTGCACCGCGCAACTAAGCACTGGCCTGGCCTGCCTTGAGTTCAGTGGCCTGGCCCCCCTCTAGTTCAGTGGTCTCTTGAGTTTGACACATGTGTGAGTGATGGTAAAAGTCGCATTTCGATGTGACTGTTCAGGTCTCATTCCGAAGAAAATCTGACCTGTATCTCATTTAGGACCACATACTGAAAGTGGTCCAAAATCAGAATTAAAAAGACTGATTTGTGCTGTTCACACCATTATGAAAAAAAACACATCAGAGTCATATAGGAGTGGGTGAGCGGCTGGGACAGACATCATCCATGCGGTGATGACCTTCTAGTGGCCTGCGCTGCTTATCTCTTTCCCAGACAAAAAGGACTGTGATTTAAACAAGAACCAGCAACGCGCCTCTTCCACTATCTCAGCCCATTGCCAGGGCAGCCATTGACCGCATTCCAACAGTTGGTGAAAAGGAGAATGAGCGGCTGTCAATATTTCTCATCTGGTGGTGGGGTGGGTGGATGGGTGTCCTTTCTGGGGCCTTGTTCCTGTCTGTACTGCATCAGCGCTGCTTTCTATGTCAAAGGGACGGGTTGATGCGCTGACTGGGGTAAGCCGGGGAGGGGGGGTGGGAGCGATCTTTCACGGCGCTCTTGGTCTCCGGTTTCACATTACACTTGTAAAGAACATGTATGTCATGGCAGTCCAGAGTTTCCAATAATTTCTACAACTCTTATTTTTCTGTGATAGAGTGATTGGAGCACATACTTCTTTGTCACAAAAAACATTCATGAAGTTTGGTTCTTTTATGAATTTATTATGGGTCTACTGAAAATGTGACCAAATCTGCTGGGTCAAAAATATACATCCAGCAATGCTAATATTTGGTTACATGTCCCTTGGCCATTTTCACCTCAATTAGGCGCTTTTGGTATCCATCCACAAGCTTCTGGCAAGCTCCTGGTTGAATCTTTGACCACTCCTCTTGACAGAATCGGTGCAGTTCAGCTAAATTTGTTGGCTTTCTGACATGGACTTGTTTCTTCAGCACTGTCCACATGTTCTCGATGGGGTTTAAGTCAGGACTTTGGGAAGGCCATTCTAAAACCTTAATTCTAGCCTGATTTAGCCATTCCTTTACCACTTTTGATGTCCTGTTGGAACACCCAACTGCGCCCAAGACCCAACCTTCTGGCTGATGATTTTAGGTTCTCCTAACGAATTTGAAGGTAATCCTCCTTCTTCATTATTCCATTTACTTTCTGTAAAGCACCAGTTCCATTGGCAGCAAAACAGGCCCAGAGCATAATACTACCACCACTATGCTTGACGGTAGGCATGGTGTTCTTGGGGTTAAAGGCCTCACCTTCTCTCCTCCAAACATATTTCTGGTCATTGTGGCCAAAGAGCTCCATTTTTGTTTCATCTGACCACAGAACTTTCCTCCAGAAGGCCTTTTCTTTGTCCATGTGATCAGCAGCAAACTTCAGTCGAGCCTTAAGGTGCCGCTTCTGGAGCGAGGGCTTCCTTCTTGCATGGCAGCCTCTCAGCCCATGGTGATGTAAAACACGCTTGACTGTGGACACTGACACCTGTGTTCCAGCAGCTTCTAATTCATTGCAGATCTGCTTTTTGGTGGTTCTCGGTTGACTCTTGACCATCCTGACCAATCTTCTCTCAGCAGCAGGTGATAGCTTGTGTTTTCTTCCTGATCGTGGCAGTGACACAACTGTTCCATACACTTTATACTTACCAACAATTGTTTGCACAGTTGATCTCGGGACCTGTAGCTGCTTTGAAATTGCTCCAAGTGACTTTCCTGACTTGTTCAAGTCAATGATCCGCTTTTTCAGATCCGTGCTGAGCTCCTTTGACTTTCCCATTGTAGTGTTTGTGTCTGAGTCTCATGATCGTATCAAATGAGTCATATTTAAATGGGCTCAGAGAAGTCACCAGCTGTAGTCAATCATAATCACTCACAAGAAGTTAAGAGACCACAAAGATCATTTGATTGACACAACTTTCTAATCACCTAAATTGATCATTCATGTTGCTGTATGTATATTTTTGACCCAGCAGATTTGGTCACATTTTCAGTAGACTCATAATAAATTCATAAAAGAACCAAACTTCATGAATGTTTTTTGTGACAAAGAAGTATGTGCTCCAATCACTATCACAGAAAAATAAGAGTTGTAGAAATTATTGGAAACTCTGGACTGCCATGACATACATGTTCTTTACAAGTGTATGTAAACTTTTGACCACAACTGTATCCATGATACAGGCATCCTCTGGCCATTGATCGTGGGTTGCTGTAACTTTGCCCCCTTCGATAAGCAAGCTAGCTAGCTAGCACGTCCAGTTTTTCAAATAAATACCGTAGACAAAGCCGTTGTAGAGGTTGAGACGGTGCGCGGTGGATACCTGTGAACTGATGCAGTTTACACTTGGTCTGTCAACTTCCATTCTCACGTAAGCGTCGGACCATGAACAATGAGGCTCTTTGAGGAGTAGGACCCCCAGAGGCTAAAGCAATGTGCGATGGTTTAGCCGATGGGTTCCCAGATTGGGTGTGTAGTGACTGTCCACCAGGAGAACGCATTGATCTGGTTCCCAACACATCCACAAAGGGACAAGCATACCATCCTCCTCAACGAGTATCAATCAAAAATGGAACCAGAAAGTGGCAGCAAAATACCCTGCAGGCCACGCCCTCGTCCTGGTGTGCTGTTACATTTCTGGATTATTTTCCACACTGACACTGTCGTATAATCTACGCTTGCAAGCCTCTGCTGTGGGCAACGTCTGTGACATATGGACCGCCCGCGCACCTGCGGAAGGCCATTCAACCGCATATAATTCAAGTTAATGTGAAACCGGAGACCGAGAGCGCCGTGAAAGATCGCTCCCACCCCCCCTCCCCGGCTTACCCCAGTCAGCGCATCAACCCGTCCCTTTGACATAGAAGCAGCGCTGATGCAGTACAGACAGGAACAATGCCCAGAAAGGACACCCATCCACCCACCCCACCACCAGATGAGAAATATTGACAGCCGCTCACTCTCCTTTTCACCACTGTTGGAATGCGGTCAATGGCTGCCTGGCGATGGGCTGAGATAGTGGAAGAGGCGCGCTGGTTCTTGTTTAAATCACAGCCTTTTGTCTGGGAAAGAGATAAGCAGCGGCAGGCCACTAGAAGGTCATCACCGCAGTGATGATGTCCTGCCCCAGCCGCTCACCCACTCCTATATGACTCTGATGTGTTTTTTTTCATAATGGTGTGAACAGCACAAATCAGTCTTTTTAATTCTGATTTGGACCACTTTCATATGTGGTCCTAAATGAGATACAGGTCAGATTTTCTTCGGAATGAGACCTGAACAGTCACATCGAAATGCAACTTTTACATCACTCACACATGTGTCAAACTCAAGAGGCCACTGAACTAGAGGGGGGCCAGGCCAGTGAACTAAAGGCAGGCCAGGCCAGTGCTTAGTTGCGCGGAGCAATATTTCATTGACGCGGCTATCATAACACCAGTGCTTGAGCAGGGAGCAGGAAAATAATCAGCAGAATGCAGGAAATTACGTCTTTGTAACAAACATTTTCTTGGTGGACCATCAGCATCGTTTGGCCTGGGCGTTCGAGAGCCCTGCATGTTTTATGAATCGTGAAAATAATATAAAAAAAACAGTTTAGGATCCTCATTCAATACAATTATTTTTCCTAGACTTCTGCTATCAGAGCTAGTTATTAATTAAGTTATGACTAAAACCAATAATAATCAAATGCAGAGACAATTATGTAATAGAGTAGATATCTAAAAGAGTAGATATATTTATATAGTCTTAGTTACAATCGCCCTTTGAGGGCAACCATGATGCTGATGTGGCCTGGGATGAAATGATTTTGACACCCCTGCTCTCGATCAACATTCATCACAATTCTGCACTGCCAGGAGTCAGAGTGAATATTTGTGAATACAAACATGGACAGAAGATGGAGATGGATGGAGGCGATGGCGATGAACGTGTCAGTGGAGGGGCAGGGATGAAATATGCCCTAAATGTAAATATGTTCACGTGACAATCACACCACCACTCCTGGCTCCGGCTCCACTACATCCACACACACACACACACACACACACACACACCTCTGCACAGAAGTAGCAGCCATTGCGACACCAAAAGCACATGATTTCAAAATGTGTTCTGCTCAGGAAACCTGACTGAGGACTGAGCACTGAGGCTAGCAGTGTTTACGCAAGTCGCTTTGGATAAACGTGTCTACTCAATGACAATCAAAGTCAAAGTGTACTTTATTGTCAATCAGACCATGCAACACCGTTGCATGGTCTGCAACGGTGGACCGAAATTGCGGTTTCCCCATACTCCAAATGTGCAAGTAATATTTAAAAACACACGACATATAACATAATAGTGCAAAAGACAACACAATAAACACAACATATATTCACATATATTCACAGTGTGCCAGAGTGTAGTCAATTTTGAGGTATGCCATTGAGGTGCAGCAATAAGAAGGTGCAATACAGAAAGTGCAGTATAGAGCATGGGGATACATATGTATTGTAAATGGTAGTTGATGATTTGATTAGAGAAACTAGGCAGTATGTGAACGATGGACGATATTCGCTTTTAGCAGTCGCTTCCCGGACCTCCCCGCCACATGAGGGCACTAGCGAGATTGTGGGAATTGCAAACAATAAACAGGGCGAAAACATATCTACTGTTTCATCAACATTGCTGACATTCAGACACTATAGGCGTTTCACACTTGAATAAGTTAACCCAGGGTTAACTTTAACCCTGGGTTATAATAGCCCTGGGTTAATTTATCTCACGTTTCACACTAGTTTTCTTTAACCCCGGGTATTAGTGTTCAGCGTTTCACACTGTAAGCTTGTAGACCCCGGGTTAACGTTCTCATTTGCATATTTACTGGGTTATCGAAAAGTGGCCAGCCTTTGACCTCAAGGCTGCACTTGTGACGTAATCCCTGGAGTGTTCAAGATTCAAGAAGTTTAATTGCCACATATGCATAAGGATGTGCAGTGAAATGAAAAAGTGGTGATGCCCAGCTGAATGTGCAAAAGAACAATACAATATCACAAATATCACAAATTGAAGGGAAAGAATCAATATTCCCACAATATTTACAGTATTTACAGCAAAAGAGCAGCAGAAATGAGAAATCTAAACAAATGGGTATAGCAGCAAGGCATATAAACAAATTGGCATGTAACAACAAGGCAATATAAAGAACGAAAAATATGAAACAAGTCAGTAATAACGTGACTATAAACCATTTGTTGTTTGCATGTATGTCATAAGTTATGTAGTAAAACTATGAGTGTGTGCATGGGAGGCGGCCCTGGTGATGTCAGAGTTCACAGTCTTGGTGGCCTGCGGAAAGAAACTGTTTTAGTCTCTGTTCTAGCAGCGTGACTGCGGAGGCGCTTGCCTGACCGCAGCAGTTGGAACAGTTTGTTGTTGGGGTGGTGAGGATCCTTCATGATCCTGCAGGCTCTTCGACACATCCTGGAGTACAGGTCCTGCAGGGTGGGGAGTGTAGTAATAGCAGCCGAACGCACCACCCTCTGCAGAGCCCTCCTGTCCTGAGAGGAGCTGTTGCCGAACCAGGCAGTGATGCTTCCTGTCAGGATGCTCTCCACCGTTCCAGCATAGAACTTCTCAGCTGCCTGAGTGTGGTAGAGGTGCTGCTTCGCCTTCCTCACCAGAGTGTCAATGTGTGTAGTCAAGTCAGATCCTCTGTGATGTGGACTCCCAGGTACCTGAAGCTGCTCACCCTCTCCACAGCAGTCCCATTAATCCCCAGTGGTGTGTAAGTCCTCTGATGTTGTGTCCTCCTAAAGTCCACAATCAGCTCCTTAGTTTTGGAGACATTCAGCATGAGGCTGTTGTCTGGCACTGCAATGACATCTACATGTTCTGTCAACTTTTGACCACAACTGTATATGCTTAACGCATATGGCTTACGTATACATCCGTTTACAGATATTACCACTTTGTCGTGTCGCTTGTCGTGTTTTAAAATTTTTGAGAGCTGAAGAACAGAGTTGATTCATCCATCAAATTATAATACAATGAACACTTGACTTTTTCTTGGCAGCTCGTCAGACAACGCAAGCGTATGAACACCCTTTTCACGCTCCGGTAAGATCTGATGGGCATTTTCCATTATTTATGACATTTGATAACGAAAAAAAAACTACAAATGGAACTAATCGTACAGTGCAGGTTCGTTTAAAGGCTTCCAACTAAGGATTTGTTCAGGAGTGGGTGAGGAAAAAGCAGTTTCCAGGCTAACGAGCAGACAATTTCCATCTGTTCTCCTGCCTCTCCTTGCAAAGAGCAGCTTGGGTTCTGGCAGCGCGCGCCCCAGAAGCCGCTCAGCGTCAGGCCGCTAATTGCAAACTATTCAGTTTTTACCTGTTCCATTCCACACAGGGACCGATTTAGCAGATTAAGAATTTGGAATAATGATATGCAAATGTGAAAAAGCTAAATCCCTGTCTGTTAAGTTTTAATCCGTTTGCGTGGGTTGGACGGATTGAGCAAAAAAAAACATTGAACCGCCGCCTACAGACGAATAGCACGGAGGTTCTTCAGGACACGGGACGTTTTCTTTTTAAACTTTTGTCCTCTGATGTCCCTTGCGGTCTCCCCCTGCGCCGACCTCGGCTCCGTCTCACGGACGGGCCGAGCTGCTGTTCCCAGCGCCCCTCCGCAGGGAGAGAGGACAGCTCCATGGCCCGACACTGCATCTATATGGAGAAGTGGGGGGCCGGGGGGGAGTCGTCCTCGTCTTCTATCAAGGCCAGGATGTAGGTCACAGCTAATATGATGGCGGGACGCCAAATGAGGAAGGAAGGAGGAGACGCGCATCAAAACCTCACAGAAAAAAAAACCCTTTTCAAAGTGAAAGCGCTGGCTGTACACATTACTCTGCCTGAAAATTGCCTGGGCTCCACTGCAGTCCTGGTCACACAGCAAGGTTATTAGGATGCCCACCACTAGGTTTCCCTGGCTTCACACCGGGGGTCATTAATATGATGGGTGTGGCGTTACCGCGGGAACCTCGACGCAGCACTCCCCTCATCTCCCCCCCACCCCGTGCATGACCTTGATGTAACGAGCGCTGACAAAAGTTTGTGTGTCAAGAATAAGAAGTGGAGGGGGGTTAATATATATATATATAAATAAAAGAGAGAGAGAGAGAGAGAGAGAGAGAGAGAGAGAGAGAGAGAGAGAGAGAGAGAGAGAGAGAGAGAGAGAGAGAGAGAGTGTCAAGGTCAGGGGAAGAACCTGGTAAATGGTACATGGCATTTATATCGTGCTTTTATCCAAAGCGCTTTACAGTATTGCCTCACATTCACCCATTCATACACACATTAACACACCGACGGCGGGGTCAACCATGCAAGGTAAAAAACATGTTAGGAGCAGTTAGGGTTAGGCGTCTTGCTGAGGGACACCTCGACACCTTCTGAGCTACTGCCTGTCTGTATATGTGTGTCTGCAAACATGTGTGTGAGACAGTGTGTGTGAATATGTGTGTGTGTGTGTGTGAATATGTGTGTGTGTGTGTGTGTGTGTGTGTGTGTGTGTGTGTGTGTGTGTGTGTGTGTGTGTGTGTGTGTGTGTGTGTGTGTGTGTGTGGTGGCTTGAAAATTGCTTGTGCGCGTGTTGAGGCAACACAGACTCCACTGATAAACACTCAAATTAAAAACCTCTTTAATTCCTATTAAACTGCCAAGCACATGATCTGTACACACCGTAATCGATTAAACCATGGAACCAGATGAGCCCAGACCTGGCAGACACACACTGAGTGTGTGTGTGCTCAAAAATTGCTGACGAATTGCCGACGGCACAGCCGAGCGCGACCTTCAGCGGCTCATCAAGGTCACTCAGAGAACATTGTCAGCGGTGCGAGACAAGAGTCCCAGGAGATTGAAGGAGGTGTGAACAGCTTCAGCAGCCATGACACCTGAATCCCACGAGAGGAGGAGCAGGAACAGGAGGAGGACGAGGAGGAGGGAGAAAAACGAGATTAGCCTGCGACTGCATTCCACCCCCTCCTTACTTCTGCAAATAATTAGCTCATGCTGCTCCGTGAGCGGTGTGTTAGCATATATTAGCATATTTGTGAATGAGGCTGCAGTCCTTGGTGTGTGTGTGTGTGTGTGTGTGTGTGTGTGTGTGTGTGTGTGTGTGTGTGTGTGTGTGTGTGTGTGTGGGGGGGGGGGGTGTGATAAATGCATTGCAGTGTTTCTGCTGGTGGCCGCGGCGGGTCCCTTATCGTCTGCCGTTCTCCGCCCGTCAGCAGTCTAGGACAACCGACGCCGGCTAGTTTAGAGCATGGCCAGGAGCAGCACACACGCTCCACCACCACCGCCTCCTCCTCCTCCTCCTCCTCCTCCTCCTCCTCCTCCTCCTCCTCCAAAAAAACACCTCCTTAACACCTTCATCCCCTCCACCTCCTCATCCTCTACCCGCTCGTCCCTCAAAAACACCTTCCTCTGACAGCCTTCATCACCTCCTCCATTACCTCGTCGTCCTCCTCCTCATCATCCCATTCTCATCTCCTCCTCCTCATCACCTCCTCCTCCTGCTCATCATGACCTCCTCATCCTCCTCATCACCTCCTCCTCCTCCTCTTCCTGCTCATCATGACCTCCTCCTCATCCCCTCCACCTCATCATCACCTCCTCCTCTTGCTGGCCCACTCACTTGGTCTTCTTGCGGATCTCCTCCACCAGCTGCTTGATGTGGTCCTCCATGAACTCCATCTTCTCCTGCTTGCGGGCCAGGGCCTTCTGCAGGCGCACGATGCGCTCCACCAGCAGGGTCTTGTCCACCTCGGGGTAGCTGTCCACCACCATCACCGACGGGGTGTGGAGGTGCTGCTGGCTCTCTGGGGAGCGGTCCTCTGTGGTGCCTCCACCGCCGCCGGGCCGCGTGTTCAGGGAACCTGGCGGCGCGTCGGAGGGGAATGAGAGAAGTTAATAATAAGACAAGGTGAGATGAGGTGGTGCTCTGATTTAACCCCCTTGGCGGGCAGAAAGCGTTAGCCATTGTGAGACCATCCTGATCTTTGAGCTTCAACCCATGAACCAATGATAGGACCAATCAGCACTCGGGGAGGAGGGACTTTCAGTTTATGACGAGGAGCGCCGTTGTCATGAACATGAACTATTCATGCTTTCCTTCCAACCAGATTCAGCAAAGGGAAGAGAACAAGGGAGTCACTGTGATTGGCTGGAGTATTTAGGACAATACAAGGCCACGCCCACATGTGGAAATCAACAGTGGTGGAAAGTAACCAAGTACATTTACTCAAGTACTGTACTCAAATACTAATCGGAGGTACTACTATTTCCATTTTTTCTCTGAGGCAAATATAATATAATATGTTTGGTATATTGTGATGCTAATACTTTTACATTACACAAATAGAAGTCCTGCAATTTTGAATGCAGGACTTCTATTTGTATTTCTACAGTGTGATATTACTGCTTTTACTGATATAAAAGATCTGAGTACTTCTTCAAACACATCATTCGCTGCCCAGCCAAGGCCGGACGGATATCAGTTGCGAAACGCAAATTTGAATATCTGGATGGTGTCACGAGGCTAAGAAAATAGACAGTAGTAGTAAATCAAAAAGAGATGAAACATTGATTAAATCAGTGTATAAACTACACAAAAATACATCTTAAAATGCAATAATCATGATAATAAGGAAGATTTACAATGCAAATTTCCAAAAAACACTCAAAATAATGATGATTGTCCTGGCTAGCTCAAATGGTAGAGCAAGGCATTCACACTGCCAGGGTTGGGGGGTTTGATTCTCACTGGGGCCTACAAGAAACATGCACTCACAGGACTGCAAGACGCTTTTAATAAAAGCATCCACCAAAGACATGTATATAATAAATGACAATTATGAATTCATCAATTGATGCCAGTTGATATGTGGGAAATAAATAATGGAAGAAATAACGTCAATAAATAATGACATAGAAAAATAAAGACAAGAAAAGTGCTGCATCGGATCCCACTAAAACCCAAACGCACTTTGTCCTCAACCCTGAGGACAAGCCGGCAAACCATGGCAGCCAATCAGAACCCAGCCAGCACTAGCCTGGGGCCAATCAGAACTCAGACATCATCAGCAGTCGGAGGCCAGACAGCCCCGGCTATGCTCTACCCATAGTTCACCCAGGCCAATGTCTAGTCTAACTACACACATGCACTAAATAATAGACTAGCTCTCTAAGTAGAGCAACGCACAAATAAATCCAAGAGACAGCACCAAATATGGAAGCACAACACAATTAGCGTAGCGTGGTGTCACGTGCCATAGTTAACGACATAACAGCCAAATTCTGCCAATCAGAAAGAGCTCTTGCAATAACCAGTGTTCCACCAGAGAGGGTGCTGTCCCTCGCATTGTATTTTTCAAGGTAAAGTGAAAGTTAGTGGGGTTGGAGCAGCGGTAACTGAATAGTAGGACAATCAAGGAGAAAAGTCAACGTTTAGTTACTTCTATTAGCTACAACATGCTAACTTTGTACAAAAATGTATTGACATTATTTTGTGTAGACACTGTAGGCTACAGTGACCTAGGTTCACTGCCCTGTTTCTGCAGAGAAATCAGAGAAATCCTAGTCTAGAATCAGAGAAATCCTAGTCTAGAATCAGAGAAATCCTAGTCTAGAATCAGAGAAATCCTATTCTAGAATCAGAGAAATCCTAGTCTAGAATCAGAGAAATCCTATTCTAGAATCAGAGAAATCCCATTCTAGAATCAGAGAAATCCCATTCTAGGCCTCAGAGAGAACAGGGAGGATGTGAGGAGCAGAGGTGTTGATTTCAAAAGGTAAGACAAGGCTAGCTTCAAATACCAAAATGTCAGTCAGACGACGGTCTCTAAACTGTCTGTATGTCCAGTCAGCTGCTTTTAGACTAACCATTTTCTCGAGGGCGCCAACGATTCCCTGGAACACAAACCAATGAATTACAAGCGTCAGGAAATGACTTGGAAGTGTGCTGCTGTTAACGGGCTGATGAGAAGCAGTAAACACTGACAAAACATGAAAGTCCTGTCCGAATCCATCTCTCCACTTGACTTTGAGGGTGCACCTCTACTTGCTTCCCTACCGTTTTGGAGTTGGGGGGTTATTGCATTCGAGAGTAGTTCACAATTCATTTTCACAATAGGCGCTTGTGTGTTTCTAAGCGGTTAAACAGTAAAAGGTGATGGGTCTTCACAACTTTCATGGAAACGTTTATCCGACCTTACCAATGCTTGTGTGGGCATGAGTACATCATAAGACAGTGGGGCAACATCGGTTTAGGCATCAAACACCAAGCGTTTAGTCGCGAGAGGCATGGATGTCCAAACTGCACTTATCTCGCGCTCAAACGCATTTTGCAGCCACGCACACAATAACCTCATAAGACGCTATTGCCCAATGATCCCTCTGTATGTATCTTGTGCTGGTGCACCTCTACTTGCTTCCCTACCGTTTTGGAGTTGGGGGGTTATTGCATTCGAGAGTAGTTCACAATTCATTTTCACAATAGGCGCTTGTGTGTTTCTAAGCGGTTAAACAGTAAAAGGTGATGGGTCTTCACAACTTTCATGGAAACGTTTATCCGACCTTACCAATGCTTGTGTGGGCATGAGTACATCATAAGACAGTGGGGCAACATCGGTTTAGGCATCAAACACCAAGCGTTTAGTCGCGAGAGGCATGGATGTCCAAACTGCACTTATCTCGCGCTCAAACGCATTTTGCAGCCACGCACACAATAACCTCATAAGACGCTATTGCCCAATGATCCCTCTGTATGTATCTTGTGCTGGTGCACCTCTACTTGCTTCCCTACCGTTTTGGAGTTGGGGGGTTATTGCATTCGAGAGTAGTTCACAATTCATTTTCACAATAGGCGCTTGTGTGTTTCTAAGCGGTTAAACAGTAAAAGGTGATGGGTCTTCACAACTTTCATGGAAACGTTTATCCGACCTTACCAATGCTTGTGTGGGCATGAGTACATCATAAGACAGTGGGGCAACATCGGTTTAGGCATCAAACACCAAGCGTTTAGTCGCGAGAGGCATGGATGTCCAAACTGCACTTATCTCGCGCTCAAACGCATTTTGCAGCCACGCACACAATAACCTCATAAGACGCTATTGCCCAATGATCCCTCTGTATGTATCTTGTGCTGGTGCACCTCTACTTGCTTCCCTACCGTTTTGGAGTTGGGGGGTTATTGCATTCGAGAGTAGTTCACAATTCATTTTCACAATAGGCGCTTGTGTGTTTCTAAGCGGTTAAACAGTAAAAGGTGATGGGTCTTCACAACTTTCATGGAAACGTTTATCCGACCTTACCAATGCTTGTGTGGGCATGAGTACATCATAAGACAGTGGGGCAACATCGGTTTAGGCATCAAACACCAAGCGTTTAGTCGCGAGAGGCATGGATGTCCAAACTGCACTTATCTCGCGCTCAAACGCATTTTGCAGCCACGCACACAATAACCTCATAAGACGCTATTGCCCAATGATCCCTCTGTATGTATCTTGTGCTGGTGCACCTCTACTTGCTTCCCTACCGTTTTGGAGTTGGGGGGTTATTGCATTCGAGAGTAGTTCACAATTCATTTTCACAATAGGCGCTTGTGTGTTTCTAAGCGGTTAAACAGTAAAAGGTGATGGGTCTTCACAACTTTCATGGAAACGTTTATCCGACCTTACCAATGCTTGTGTGGGCATGAGTACATCATAAGACAGTGGGGCAACATCGGTTTAGGCATCAAACACCAAGCGTTTAGTCGCGAGAGGCATGGATGTCCAAACTGCACTTATCTCGCGCTCAAACGCATTTTGCAGCCACGCACACAATAACCTCATAAGACGCTATTGCCCAATGATCCCTCTGTATGTATCTTGTGCTGGTGCACCTCTACTTGCTTCCCTACCGTTTTGGAGTTGGGGGGTTATTGCATTCGAGAGTAGTTCACAATTCATTTTCACAATAGGCGCTTGTGTGTTTCTAAGCGGTTAAACAGTAAAAGGTGATGGGTCTTCACAACTTTCATGGAAACGTTTATCCGACCTTACCAATGCTTGTGTGGGCATGAGTACATCATAAGACAGTGGGGCAACATCGGTTTAGGCATCAAACACCAAGCGTTTAGTCGCGAGAGGCATGGATGTCCAAACTGCACTTATCTCGCGCTCAAACGCATTTTGCAGCCACGCACACAATAACCTCATAAGACGCTATTGCCCAATGATCCCTCTGTATGTATCTTGTGCTGGTGCACCTCTACTTGCTTCCCTAC
Source organism: Coryphaenoides rupestris (assembly GCA_002895965.2). Taxonomy (NCBI): domain Eukaryota; kingdom Metazoa; phylum Chordata; class Actinopteri; order Gadiformes; family Macrouridae; genus Coryphaenoides; species Coryphaenoides rupestris. Next base: position 700,061 of record PIJE02000026.1, read on the forward strand.
CGTTTTGGAGTTGGGGGGTTATTGCATTCGAGAGTAGTTCACAATTCATTTTCACAATAGGCGCTTGTGTGTTTCTAAGCGGTTAAACAGTAAAAGGTGATGGGTCTTCACAACTTTCATGGAAACGTTTATCCGACCTTACCAATGCTTGTGTGGGCATGAGTACATCATAAGACAGTGGGGCAACATCGGTTTAGGCATCAAACACCAAGCGTTTAGTCGCGAGAGGCATGGATGTCCAAACTGCACTTATCTCGCGCTCAAACGCATTTTGCAGCCACGCACACAATAACCTCATAAGACGCTATTGCCCAATGATCCCTCTGTATGTATCTTGTGCTGGTGCACCTCTACTTGCTTCCCTACCGTTTTGGAGTTGGGGGGTTATTGCATTCGAGAGTAGTTCACAATTCATTTTCACAATAGGCGCTTGTGTGTTTCTAAGCGGTTAAACAGTAAAAGGTGATGGGTCTTCACAACTTTCATGGAAACGTTTATCCGACCTTACCAATGCTTGTGTGGGCATGAGTACATCATAAGACAGTGGGGCAACATCGGTTTAGGCATCAAACACCAAGCGTTTAGTCGCGAGAGGCATGGATGTCCAAACTGCACTTATCTCGCGCTCAAACGCATTTTGCAGCCACGCACACAATAACCTCATAAGACGCTATTGCCCAATGATCCCTCTGTATGTATCTTGTGCTGGTGCACCTCTACTTGCTTCCCTACCGTTTTGGAGTTGGGGGGTTATTGCATTCGAGAGTAGTTCACAATTCATTTTCACAATAGGCGCTTGTGTGTTTCTAAGCGGTTAAACAGTAAAAGGTGATGGGTCTTCACAACTTTCATGGAAACGTTTATCCGACCTTACCAATGCTTGTGTGGGCATGAGTACATCATAAGACAGTGGGGCAACATCGGTTTAGGCATCAAACACCAAGCGTTTAGTCGCGAGAGGCATGGATGTCCAAACTGCACTTATCTCGCGCTCAAACGCATTTTGCAGCCACGCACACAATAACCTCATAAGACGCTATTGCCCAATGATCCCTCTGTATGTATCTTGTGCTGGTGCACCTCTACTTGCTTCCCTACCGTTTTGGAGTTGGGGGGTTATTGCATTCGAGAGTAGTTCACAATTCATTTTCACAATAGGCGCTTGTGTGTTTCTAAGCGGTTAAACAGTAAAAGGTGATGGGTCTTCACAACTTTCATGGAAACGTTTATCCGACCTTACCAATGCTTGTGTGGGCATGAGTACATCATAAGACAGTGGGGCAACATCGGTTTAGGCATCAAACACCAAGCGTTTAGTCGCGAGAGGCATGGATGTCCAAACTGCACTTATCTCGCGCTCAAACGCATTTTGCAGCCACGCACACAATAACCTCATAAGACGCTATTGCCCAATGATCCCTCTGTATGTATCTTGTGCTGGTGCACCTCTACTTGCTTCCCTACCGTTTTGGAGTTGGGGGGTTATTGCATTCGAGAGTAGTTCACAATTCATTTTCACAATAGGCGCTTGTGTGTTTCTAAGCGGTTAAACAGTAAAAGGTGATGGGTCTTCACAACTTTCATGGAAACGTTTATCCGACCTTACCAATGCTTGTGTGGGCATGAGTACATCATAAGACAGTGGGGCAACATCGGTTTAGGCATCAAACACCAAGCGTTTAGTCGCGAGAGGCATGGATGTCCAAACTGCACTTATCTCGCGCTCAAACGCATTTTGCAGCCACGCACACAATAACCTCATAAGACGCTATTGCCCAATGATCCCTCTGTATGTATCTTGTGCTGGTGCACCTCTACTTGCTTCCCTACCGTTTTGGAGTTGGGGGGTTATTGCATTCGAGAGTAGTTCACAATTCATTTTCACAATAGGCGCTTGTGTGTTTCTAAGCGGTTAAACAGTAAAAGGTGATGGGTCTTCACAACTTTCATGGAAACGTTTATCCGACCTTACCAATGCTTGTGTGGGCATGAGTACATCATAAGACAGTGGGGCAACATCGGTTTAGGCATCAAACACCAAGCGTTTAGTCGCGAGAGGCATGGATGTCCAAACTGCACTTATCTCGCGCTCAAACGCATTTTGCAGCCACGCACACAATAACCTCATAAGACGCTATTGCCCAATGATCCCTCTGTATGTATCTTGTGCTGGTGCACCTCTACTTGCTTCCCTACCGTTTTGGAGTTGGGGGGTTATTGCATTCGAGAGTAGTTCACAATTCATTTTCACAATAGGCGCTTGTGTGTTTCTAAGCGGTTAAACAGTAAAAGGTGATGGGTCTTCACAACTTTCATGGAAACGTTTATCCGACCTTACCAATGCTTGTGTGGGCATGAGTACATCATAAGACAGTGGGGCAACATCGGTTTAGGCATCAAACACCAAGCGTTTAGTCGCGAGAGGCATGGATGTCCAAACTGCACTTATCTCGCGCTCAAACGCATTTTGCAGCCACGCACACAATAACCTCATAAGACGCTATTGCCCAATGATCCCTCTGTATGTATCTTGTGCTGGTGCACCTCTACTTGCTTCCCTACCGTTTTGGAGTTGGGGGGTTATTGCATTCGAGAGTAGTTCACAATTCATTTTCACAATAGGCGCTTGTGTGTTTCTAAGCGGTTAAACAGTAAAAGGTGATGGGTCTTCACAACTTTCATGGAAACGTTTATCCGACCTTACCAATGCTTGTGTGGGCATGAGTACATCATAAGACAGTGGGGCAACATCGGTTTAGGCATCAAACACCAAGCGTTTAGTCGCGAGAGGCATGGATGTCCAAACTGCACTTATCTCGCGCTCAAACGCATTTTGCAGCCACGCACACAATAACCTCATAAGACGCTATTGCCCAATGATCCCTCTGTATGTATCTTGTGCTGGTGCACCTCTACTTGCTTCCCTACCGTTTTGGAGTTGGGGGGTTATTGCATTCGAGAGTAGTTCACAATTCATTTTCACAATAGGCGCTTGTGTGTTTCTAAGCGGTTAAACAGTAAAAGGTGATGGGTCTTCACAACTTTCATGGAAACGTTTATCCGACCTTACCAATGCTTGTGTGGGCATGAGTACATCATAAGACAGTGGGGCAACATCGGTTTAGGCATCAAACACCAAGCGTTTAGTCGCGAGAGGCATGGATGTCCAAACTGCACTTATCTCGCGCTCAAACGCATTTTGCAGCCACGCACACAATAACCTCATAAGACGCTATTGCCCAATGATCCCTCTGTATGTATCTTGTGCTGGTGCACCTCTACTTGCTTCCCTACCGTTTTGGAGTTGGGGGGTTATTGCATTCGAGAGTAGTTCACAATTCATTTTCACAATAGGCGCTTGTGTGTTTCTAAGCGGTTAAACAGTAAAAGGTGATGGGTCTTCACAACTTTCATGGAAACGTTTATCCGACCTTACCAATGCTTGTGTGGGCATGAGTACATCATAAGACAGTGGGGCAACATCGGTTTAGGCATCAAACACCAAGCGTTTAGTCGCGAGAGGCATGGATGTCCAAACTGCACTTATCTCGCGCTCAAACGCATTTTGCAGCCACGCACACAATAACCTCATAAGACGCTATTGCCCAATGATCCCTCTGTATGTATCTTGTGCTGGTGCACCTCTACTTGCTTCCCTACCGTTTTGGAGTTGGGGGGTTATTGCATTCGAGAGTAGTTCACAATTCATTTTCACAATAGGCGCTTGTGTGTTTCTAAGCGGTTAAACAGTAAAAGGTGATGGGTCTTCACAACTTTCATGGAAACGTTTATCCGACCTTACCAATGCTTGTGTGGGCATGAGTACATCATAAGACAGTGGGGCAACATCGGTTTAGGCATCAAACACCAAGCGTTTAGTCGCGAGAGGCATGGATGTCCAAACTGCACTTATCTCGCGCTCAAACGCATTTTGCAGCCACGCACACAATAACCTCATAAGACGCTATTGCCCAATGATCCCTCTGTATGTATCTTGTGCTGGTGCACCTCTACTTGCTTCCCTACCGTTTTGGAGTTGGGGGGTTATTGCATTCGAGAGTAGTTCACAATTCATTTTCACAATAGGCGCTTGTGTGTTTCTAAGCGGTTAAACAGTAAAAGGTGATGGGTCTTCACAACTTTCATGGAAACGTTTATCCGACCTTACCAATGCTTGTGTGGGCATGAGTACATCATAAGACAGTGGGGCAACATCGGTTTAGGCATCAAACACCAAGCGTTTAGTCGCGAGAGGCATGGATGTCCAAACTGCACTTATCTCGCGCTCAAACGCATTTTGCAGCCACGCACACAATAACCTCATAAGACGCTATTGCCCAATGATCCCTCTGTATGTATCTTGTGCTGGTGCACCTCTACTTGCTTCCCTACCGTTTTGGAGTTGGGGGGTTATTGCATTCGAGAGTAGTTCACAATTCATTTTCACAATAGGCGCTTGTGTGTTTCTAAGCGGTTAAACAGTAAAAGGTGATGGGTCTTCACAACTTTCATGGAAACGTTTATCCGACCTTACCAATGCTTGTGTGGGCATGAGTACATCATAAGACAGTGGGGCAACATCGGTTTAGGCATCAAACACCAAGCGTTTAGTCGCGAGAGGCATGGATGTCCAAACTGCACTTATCTCGCGCTCAAACGCATTTTGCAGCCACGCACACAATAACCTCATAAGACGCTATTGCCCAATGATCCCTCTGTATGTATCTTGTGCTGGTGCACCTCTACTTGCTTCCCTACCGTTTTGGAGTTGGGGGGTTATTGCATTCGAGAGTAGTTCACAATTCATTTTCACAATAGGCGCTTGTGTGTTTCTAAGCGGTTAAACAGTAAAAGGTGATGGGTCTTCACAACTTTCATGGAAACGTTTATCCGACCTTACCAATGCTTGTGTGGGCATGAGTACATCATAAGACAGTGGGGCAACATCGGTTTAGGCATCAAACACCAAGCGTTTAGTCGCGAGAGGCATGGATGTCCAAACTGCACTTATCTCGCGCTCAAACGCATTTTGCAGCCACGCACACAATAACCTCATAAGACGCTATTGCCCAATGATCCCTCTGTATGTATCTTGTGCTGGTGCACCTCTACTTGCTTCCCTACCGTTTTGGAGTTGGGGGGTTATTGCATTCGAGAGTAGTTCACAATTCATTTTCACAATAGGCGCTTGTGTGTTTCTAAGCGGTTAAACAGTAAAAGGTGATGGGTCTTCACAACTTTCATGGAAACGTTTATCCGACCTTACCAATGCTTGTGTGGGCATGAGTACATCATAAGACAGTGGGGCAACATCGGTTTAGGCATCAAACACCAAGCGTTTAGTCGCGAGAGGCATGGATGTCCAAACTGCACTTATCTCGCGCTCAAACGCATTTTGCAGCCACGCACACAATAACCTCATAAGACGCTATTGCCCAATGATCCCTCTGTATGTATCTTGTGCTGGTGCACCTCTACTTGCTTCCCTACCGTTTTGGAGTTGGGGGGTTATTGCATTCGAGAGTAGTTCACAATTCATTTTCACAATAGGCGCTTGTGTGTTTCTAAGCGGTTAAACAGTAAAAGGTGATGGGTCTTCACAACTTTCATGGAAACGTTTATCCGACCTTACCAATGCTTGTGTGGGCATGAGTACATCATAAGACAGTGGGGCAACATCGGTTTAGGCATCAAACACCAAGCGTTTAGTCGCGAGAGGCATGGATGTCCAAACTGCACTTATCTCGCGCTCAAACGCATTTTGCAGCCACGCACACAATAACCTCATAAGACGCTATTGCCCAATGATCCCTCTGTATGTATCTTGTGCTGGTGCACCTCTACTTGCTTCCCTACCGTTTTGGAGTTGGGGGGTTATTGCATTCGAGAGTAGTTCACAATTCATTTTCACAATAGGCGCTTGTGTGTTTCTAAGCGGTTAAACAGTAAAAGGTGATGGGTCTTCACAACTTTCATGGAAACGTTTATCCGACCTTACCAATGCTTGTGTGGGCATGAGTACATCATAAGACAGTGGGGCAACATCGGTTTAGGCATCAAACACCAAGCGTTTAGTCGCGAGAGGCATGGATGTCCAAACTGCACTTATCTCGCGCTCAAACGCATTTTGCAGCCACGCACACAATAACCTCATAAGACGCTATTGCCCAATGATCCCTCTGTATGTATCTTGTGCTGGTGCACCTCTACTTGCTTCCCTACCGTTTTGGAGTTGGGGGGTTATTGCATTCGAGAGTAGTTCACAATTCATTTTCACAATAGGCGCTTGTGTGTTTCTAAGCGGTTAAACAGTAAAAGGTGATGGGTCTTCACAACTTTCATGGAAACGTTTATCCGACCTTACCAATGCTTGTGTGGGCATGAGTACATCATAAGACAGTGGGGCAACATCGGTTTAGGCATCAAACACCAAGCGTTTAGTCGCGAGAGGCATGGATGTCCAAACTGCACTTATCTCGCGCTCAAACGCATTTTGCAGCCACGCACACAATAACCTCATAAGACGCTATTGCCCAATGATCCCTCTGTATGTATCTTGTGCTGGTGCACCTCTACTTGCTTCCCTACCGTTTTGGAGTTGGGGGGTTATTGCATTCGAGAGTAGTTCACAATTCATTTTCACAATAGGCGCTTGTGTGTTTCTAAGCGGTTAAACAGTAAAAGGTGATGGGTCTTCACAACTTTCATGGAAACGTTTATCCGACCTTACCAATGCTTGTGTGGGCATGAGTACATCATAAGACAGTGGGGCAACATCGGTTTAGGCATCAAACACCAAGCGTTTAGTCGCGAGAGGCATGGATGTCCAAACTGCACTTATCTCGCGCTCAAACGCATTTTGCAGCCACGCACACAATAACCTCATAAGACGCTATTGCCCAATGATCCCTCTGTATGTATCTTGTGCTGGTGCACCTCTACTTGCTTCCCTACCGTTTTGGAGTTGGGGGGTTATTGCATTCGAGAGTAGTTCACAATTCATTTTCACAATAGGCGCTTGTGTGTTTCTAAGCGGTTAAACAGTAAAAGGTGATGGGTCTTCACAACTTTCATGGAAACGTTTATCCGACCTTACCAATGCTTGTGTGGGCATGAGTACATCATAAGACAGTGGGGCAACATCGGTTTAGGCATCAAACACCAAGCGTTTAGTCGCGAGAGGCATGGATGTCCAAACTGCACTTATCTCGCGCTCAAACGCATTTTGCAGCCACGCACACAATAACCTCATAAGACGCTATTGCCCAATGATCCCTCTGTATGTATCTTGTGCTGGTGCACCTCTACTTGCTTCCCTACCGTTTTGGAGTTGGGGGGTTATTGCATTCGAGAGTAGTTCACAATTCATTTTCACAATAGGCGCTTGTGTGTTTCTAAGCGGTTAAACAGTAAAAGGTGATGGGTCTTCACAACTTTCATGGAAACGTTTATCCGACCTTACCAATGCTTGTGTGGGCATGAGTACATCATAAGACAGTGGGGCAACATCGGTTTAGGCATCAAACACCAAGCGTTTAGTCGCGAGAGGCATGGATGTCCAAACTGCACTTATCTCGCGCTCAAACGCATTTTGCAGCCACGCACACAATAACCTCATAAGACGCTATTGCCCAATGATCCCTCTGTATGTATCTTGTGCTGGTGCACCTCTACTTGCTTCCCTACCGTTTTGGAGTTGGGGGGTTATTGCATTCGAGAGTAGTTCACAATTCATTTTCACAATAGGCGCTTGTGTGTTTCTAAGCGGTTAAACAGTAAAAGGTGATGGGTCTTCACAACTTTCATGGAAACGTTTATCCGACCTTACCAATGCTTTGTGGGCATGAGTACATCATAAGACAGTGGGGCAACATCGGTTTAGGCATCAAACACAAGCGTAGATTAGTCAACCGAGTAATATACGTTTTCGCATGACACAGTTATCTGTCAGAGAATGCTTACTGTGCGTGGCCATGACCGATACATTTCATAAGACAGTGGTGCAAACTCGAGTCGAGACCGCTTTTTTTATGAGAACACAGCACTAAACACGCAATGAAGGTTGAAGTGTTCGATAGGTAGCATGCGCTGCACGGCTAACGCCGTGCCATGCTACAGATTAGCGCCAAAGCTTTCATCTCTTGCGGGGGAGATTAAACTTCATTCAGAAACACTTTGCTCTCTTGTGTTCGCTCCCTCTCTCTCTCTCTCCCCCCTCCCTCCTTCCCAATTCAATTCCATTTGTTGGCCTAATTGGCATGGAAAACGCACAAAATTGAAAATGTACAAATCAAATCAAATCCAGAAATAATATTCAAGTAAAAATGATTGATTTCCCATCAAGAAGAAGTCTATGCAGTTGTGCCGGGCTTTTAATTTGAAGCTGATTCTATTCGCCACATGCTAGCGTGTAGCTTAGCATGTGATTGATTAGGCCCCGGGTCTAGTTCTGTTGGAGGTGGTGGCATGGAGCTCCCAATGTGATTAATGCAGTGTGTGTGAATGTGTGTGCGCGCGCTGTGTGAGTGCTGTGTGTCTGACAGTGTTTCTATTTGAGTGTGTGTGTTTATCCCGTGGTGTTCAGTGTTAAGTGCTTGAGAAGAAAGCACTGTATACTCGTCCAATTAACAACTTTGTCCCCAGAAACCATTGATCACTTGGATTAGAACAAACCATGTCTGACTCTCCTGCTCTCTCTTCCCTCTCTCTCTCTCTCTCTCTCTCTCTCTCTCGCTCTCTCTCCCCCCCCCCCCCAGCTCGTAAGAGGCTGGACCAGGCAGACCAGAACGGGGGCTGTGACAGAGAAGGCAGCAGCATGGGCAGTCGCTCCAGTTCCTACAAAATACAAAGAGTATAGCCATATAGTGTGTGTGTGTGTGTGTTTGTGTGTGTGTGTGTGTCACGTGTTGCGAGTTAGGGGTGTAGCTCAAGGCGTACCTTGAGCGAGCTGCTTGGTGAGGTCCTTGATGTTGGCCGCCTGCTTCCTCTTCTGGGTGACCAGCTCGTCCCGGGTCTCCTCCAGCCTGGTGCCCAGCTGGGCCACCTCTGTCTGCAGCGTCTCCCGCTCCGCCTGCAGGGTCTGCACCTCCTGCTGCCGCCGCGCCTCCTCCTGCCTCAGCCTCTTGGACTGGGGTGGGGCGGGGTCACAGAAGATATGGGAGGAGGATATGGTGGAGATGGGGGTGGAAGAGGAACAGAGAAGATGGTTCGTACAGTCAAGTTCAAGCACATTTCATGCACTCTCAAGGTTCCTCAACCAAAACTGTCCAGGCACTCAACGCCTTTATCATTTAGCATCTTAATTGTGACTATAACCTGGCATAATGTTGTTCAAGCCATGACAAAATCCACCCGTTGTCTAGTGGCTGATGAGCAGGTACAATAGTTAGCTAGCTAGCGTCAAGAAGATGATCGCCCTCATGGCATGGAGCTGAAAAATGAAAAAACACTCACTGTCTAATACGCCCATGGAATCGTGTAATTTCAAATATTACAATATTTTTGGTTTACATGAGTGATTCGATGAAACACCAGATGATGAAAGTCTATAATTTTTCACCCATCCATCATGCTTATCACTCTTTTGTTATATTTGTTTTACTTTTATTTTCATTGACTAATGTCAAATAAACTACATTACTCATGAAATATTTATTCACAAAATACATTAATTAATTTGTAAAATGTCAACTTTGAAATAAAGAAATATGCCTATGTATTGGGAAATGAGTGCGTATAAAGTACTGAAATAGTAAATAAAATAAGTATCCAGCACTTTTTGTATCGTTGTATGCATAATGTAATATGTACGCCCCTCACCCTGTCCTCTAGCAGGCCCTGGGTGTCCTGCAGGCGGGCTTGCAGCTCGGTGGCGTGGGCCTGTAGCTGGTCCAGCTGGCCCTGCAGGTTGTTGCCCTCCGACTGCAGCTGGGCGTTCTTGCTGCTCAGCTTCTCCGTGAAGCCCAGGAGCTCCGCCTCCCGCTCCCGGCTGCCCTCCACGTCGTGCTGCAGCTCAGAGATCTGGTCGTTCAGACCGCCCACCTCCTCCTGCATGGCCGACACCTCCTGCCGGTCCCTGGGCGGGGCCAGCACAGTGTATACATCAGTCTGTGTTGTCCAATGGTCTTTCAAATAGAATAGGGGCAGACCTGCACACGTATCCGTTTCCAGGACGATGATAAGCATCAATAACTTATAAATATATTATAAAAATATAAATGTATGGAATGGAATAAAATAATATAATGTCAGCAAGATGTATATATCTACTGTATATAACACGCTGGGCCCCGGGCCAAACATGCTGGTGGCCATGTTGGATTTCAGCCGTGAAGGGCTGATTGGTATTTTCAAGTGCTTGTTGTACACGTCTGTGTAGATTACCGTAAGCCCCCCACACTCACACGCAAGCACACTCACACACACACACACACACACACACACTACACACTCAGAGTGGGCTTTAGCTCCGTACTTGATAGACTGTATGTCCAGGGATTATTGCATCACTCTTTAATAATGTTTTCAAGGGGAACTAAAGGGCAGAGGACGACATCACAGCCTCTTAATGCAGTCCCAACCAATTTACATGTGACCAGAGAGTAAATAACTGTCTCCGGCCCCAAGGTTAAGGCTGCACCGCGGCTGGGGGTCGGGGGGCTTTTATTGTGGTGAACCCAATAGCCCCCCGTGTACCCAGACAGTTCTCCTGCTAACTGGATTTGGTCCGGCAAAGAAAGAGAGACTCCCGATTCCCTGACAGTTTTTGTAGCGTTTGTTGGAAAAGATGGAGGGCCGCCATTTTTTTCATTCCCTTAATAACCTTTAAAAGTCCCCAAAAACGCCTCTTGTCTCATCTCCCCCTCTCCCTCCCTCCCACTTTTCTAGTGTGTCCACTGCAAAACAGACAAGGTCATTTTGAGCGGCTACTGAAGCAAGGCAATAGGCTTTCTAAGATCGCTACAATTCCCCCCCACTGTCGATGCTACGACTTGCTCCCCGACAACACGGCAAGCACTGATCCTGACAGAATCCAGTGATCCACTGATCAATACATAATTTAGAGATCAATGACTGAGCGTCTGTGGGGGTCAGTTCGGTGTGTTCGACACACAGCTACTTAATGACCTGTCTCACTACTGCTCCCGAATGACGTGTGTGTGTGTGTGTGTGTGTGTGTGTGCTGGTGTGTGTGTGTGTGGTGTGTAGGTCGTGTTGTGTGTGTGTGTGTGTGAACCATCCCTGGAAGGAGGGATCCCCCCACTCTGCGTTCCTTCTCAAGGTTTCTTGACCATTAAGCGAATTGTTCGTGCCCTTTGGGGGGCTATAGGGTTAGAGGGTGCCATAAGACAGTAATTAAGGGCTACACAAATACACAAAGACTTGACTCGGCATGTGTGCGTGTTTGTGTACATCACAAGTGGATGTGTTGTGCGTGTTTGTGTACATACAAGTGGATGTGTGTGCGTGTTTGTGTACATACAAGTGGATGTGTGTGCCATGTTTGTGTACATACAAGTGGATGTGTGTGCGTGTTTGTGTTACATACAAGTTGGATGTGTGTGCATGTTGGTGTACATACAAGTGGATGTGGTGCGTGTTGTGTACATACAAGTGATGTGTGTGCGTGTTTCTGTACATACAAGTGCGATGGTGTGTGCGTGTGCGTGCATATAATATAAGAAGCGTACTGCCAGGTGCTGCTCCTCTAGCCGGTCGATCTCCGCCAGTCTGTCCTTCTGTCTGCCCATCTCAGCCTTCTGCCTGTTCGATCATGGCTCTCTGTACTGATCCTGGACGCTCCTCCTCCCAGCCGCGGACCGTTGCCTCCGTCCGAAGACAACGCCTAGCTGCCAGGCCATCACACACACACACACAGGAAGGGTGAGTGTCAATCCTGCACAGAGACTGGGACGGCATACGACACATCTGTGACGGTCCACAACTGCCAAACTGATAATCATGCTACAAGGGTTTTTACCCTGATTTACCATTCATAGGAACCAATTAGGGAACAATAGCCTAGCATGCTAAGCGCTCCCCTCATGGAGTGTGTTGTGCTGATGCGCCGGGTTTAACATGTGTGCCTTGATGAGCCAATGTCGAGCCAGCGGGTGGTGCCCAGCCTCCAACCAACCCCAGACTAAATCAGACCTGACTTGGGCCCAGGTGACAACCACACACACTGCCACACTCTATTATAGTAATGCAACCTTACCTGCTATGGGGAGAAAACGTGTGTCAGAAAGCTCCAGATCGTCGCTTCTCACGAATCTGCATCAACTCATGTCTGTGCTGCAGAAACGCAATCCATCTTGTCTTTAAAGTGACATTGTGCATTATTTAAAAAATATGCTTTTTCTTTTTTGTTTTACTTGTAGAGACTCCAGGGGGCGTGCTTCCCCTGTGTAGATGAGGATAAAATGGCAAGACACCACTCTATACCACACTAAGCTACTAGACGGCACTACCTTTACTCTTGCGTTTTGCTGCTAAAATACCTCAGTGCATGTGACTCAAACAACCAAAAGAGTGGTGGAGAATACAGTGATGGAGAGGAATGAAGAACAGTGACGCCCGAGTGTGTCACTGTTGTGTGACTCAAGCTTTGACTGCTGCTTGTTATTGACTGAGTGCTGACAACGGCAGCATTTAGGAGGGGCCAAGTTTGACAAAAAGTGACAGTAATGTTGTCGTTGTTTTTTTAGATTCTGCAGAGTGAATGCTAGCAAGCCATTGTCGCAAATCTTACACATTCAGCTGGCATTGGAACACTTTGCGATTTTAAAACGGGCGTTTTGGGCTGAAAGTTTTAGGAAGGAGGGAGAGGTGTTATCACCATGGTTAAGACCCAGGGCAACTTTGTGTTACTTCTGAGGGCTGTATCAGAAAGGGGCAGGAGTCCGAGTACAGGAGTGTGGTGGACAGTTTCGTGGAGTGGTGTGGACTAAATCACCTGCAACTCAACATCTCTAAGACGAAGGAGTTGGTGGTGGATTTCAGGAAGCAACCGAGGTGGACATTGTCGAGGAATATAAGTACCTGGGTGTTCACATAGACAATAAAATGGACTGGACTAAAAACACAGAGGCCCTGTATAAGAAAGGTCAGAGTCGCCTGTATTTCCTACGGAGACTCAGATCTTTCAACGTCTGCAGGACCATGCTGCAGATGTTCTATCACTCTGTGGTGGCCAGCGTCATCTTCTATGCTGTTGTGTGCTGGGGCAGCAGGGTGAAGGCAGCCGACGCCAAACAGACTCAATAAGACTCATCAGGAAAGCGGGTTCTGTCCTGGGAGTGGAATGGATCTGTGGTAGATGGTCTCGGAGAGGAGGATGCTGGAGTAAACTACTCAGTATTATGGACAACGCTCCCATCCCCTGCACGCCACACTGGTGTCATAACCAGAGCACCTTCAGTCCGTAGACTGAGATTACCGAGGTGCACCACAGAAACGCCACAGGAGGTCCTTTCTGCCTGTGGCCATCAAACTCTATAACTCCTCCCTATAACTCCCCCCTACAAGACAATGAACACAGCAATATAATGTGCAATATTATTCCTCTCAAGGTTTCTTGACCATTAAGCGAATTTTTCGAGCCCTTTGGGGGGCTATAGGGTTAGAGGGTGCCATAAGACAGTAATTAAGGGCTACACAAATACACAAAGACTTGACTCGGCATGTGTGCGTGTTTGTGTACATACAAGTGGATGTGTGTGCGTGTTTGTGTACATACAAGTGGATGTGTGTGCGTGTTTGTGTACATACAAGTGGATGTGTGTGCATGTTTGTGTACATACAAGTGGATGTGTGTGCGTGTTTGTGTACATACAAGTGGATGTGTGTGCATGTTTGTGTACATACAAGTGGATGTGTGTGCGTGTTTGTGTACATACAAGTGGATGTGTGTGCGTGTTTCTGTACATACAAGTGGATGTGTGTGCGTGTGCGTGCATATAATATAAGAAGCGTACTGCAGGTGCTGCTCCTCTAGCCGGTCGATCTCCGCCAGTCTGTCCTTCTGTCTGCCCATCTCAGCCTTCTGCCTGTTGATCATCTCTCTGTACTTCTGGAGCTCCTCCTCCCAGCGCGGACGTTCCTCCTCCAGACAACGCAGCTGCACACACACACACACACACAGAAGGGTGAGTGTCATCCTCACAGAGACTGGGACCAACGACACATCTGTGACGGTCCACACTGCCAAACTGATATCATGCTCAAGGGTTTTTTACCCTGATTTACATTCATCAGGAACAATTAGGGAACAATGCTAGCATGCTAGCGCTCCCTCATGAGTGTGTGTGCTGATCGCTGGTTTAACATGTGTGCCTTGATGAGCCAATGCACCGCAGGTGTGCAGCCTCAACCAACCCCAGACTAATCAGCCTGACTTGGGCCAGGTGACAACCACACACACTCCACACTCTATTATAGTAATGCACCTTCTGCTATGGGGAGAAAACGCGTGTCAGAAAGCTCCAGATCGTCGCTTCTCACGAATCTGCATCAACTCATGTCTGTGCTGCAGAAACGCAGCCCATCTTGTCTTTAAAGTGACATTGTGCATTATTTAAAAAATATGTTGTTGTTTTTTTTTTTTTTACTTGTAGAGACTCCAGGGGGCATGCTTGCCCTGTGTAGATGAGGATAAAATGGCAAGACACCACTCTATACCACACTAAGCTACTAGACGGCACTACCTTTACTCTTGCGTTTTGCTGCTAAAATACCTCAGTGCATGTGACTCAAACAACCAAAAGAGTGGTGGAGAATTCAGTGATGGAGAGGAATGAAGAACAGTGACGCCCGAGTGTGTCACTGTTGTGTGACTCAAGCTTTGACTGCTGCTTGTTATTGACTGAGTGCTGGCAACGGCAGCATTTAGGAGGGGCCAGGTTTGACAAAAAGTGATCGCAATGTTGTCGTTGTTTTTTTAGATTCTGCAGAGTGAATGCTAGCAAGCCATTGTCGCAAATCTTACACATTCAGCTGGCATTGGAACACTTTGCGATTTTAAAACGGGCGTTTTGGGCTGAAAGATTTAGGAAGGAGGGAGAGGTGTTATCACCATGGTTAAGACCCAGGGCAACTTTGTGTTACTTCTAGTTTGAGCGTTATAATGACCAATGTTGAAGTAGCATATCCTCTACACCTCAGCGTCCCTTCGTTGTGTTGTAAAACGTTTTCGTCTACATTTTTCTAATTATTCTAGTAATAGTGACAAAATAACTCCGATGACTGCATTCAAGATCGTAGAAGACATACAAAGCAATGTTTGGGTTCACTGGCCCCACTTTAACCTCCAGAGAGACTGACTTTGGTTCGCAGGGTCTCCAGTTCGTCCATGGACTCCTTGTGCTTCATCTTCAGGTCGGCCAACTCTTTCGCCTTCACCCTGTGCACCTAGCGGGTCAAAACAACACAGGTCATAGGTCATCTGCACACCCACATGGAACAGGAACCGCGAAAGGTCAAAACACACAAACACACCCATGGAACATGAATCTGATAGGTCAAAGCCTGGTTAATTTACACAGCCCTGATACATGACCACGAAAAAAAGTCAAACCGTCTATCGTCACACGCCCACAGAACAACAATCGCAAATCGAATTCAATTTGTCTCCGTTGACGTATGGACCGAGTCTGTGTGACTGTGGACACAACACTCCATGAGTACAGACACAAGAGCCCATTAGTTTCACCTGAGGACCTCCACCAGACCCCCATCCCTTCCTGTTCACACTCTACACCTCAGACTTCAGATACAGCTCACAGTCCTGCCACCTGCAGAAGTTTTCGGATGACTCTGCCATTGTGGGCTGTATCAGAAAGGGGCAGGAGTCTGAGTACAGGAGTGTGGTGGACAGTTTCGTGGAGTGGTGTGGACTAAATCACCTGCAACTCAACATCTCTAAGACGAAGGAGTTGGTGGTGGATTTCAGGAAGCAACCGAGGTGGACATTGTCGAGGAATATAAGTACCTGGGTGTTCACATAGACAATAAAATGGACTGGACTAAAAACACAGAGGCCCTGTATAAGAAAGGTCAGAGTCGCCTGTATTTCCTACGGAGACTCAGATCTTTCAACGTCTGCAGGACCATGCTGCAGATGTTCTATCACTCTGTGGTGGCCAGCGTCATCTTCTACACTGTTGTGTGCTGGGGCAGCAGGGTGAAGGCAGCCGACGCCAACAGACTCAATAAGCTTATCAGGAAAGCAGGTTCTGTCCTGGGAGTGGAGTCTTTGGTGGAGGTCTCGGAGAGGAGGATGCTGGGTAAACTACTCAGTATCATGGACCACGCCTCCCACCCCCTGCGCGCCACACTGGTGTCATACCAGAGCACCTTCAGCCATAGACTGAGATTACTGAGGTGCACCACAGAACGCCACAGGAGGTCCTTTCTGCCTGTGGCCATCAAACTCTATAACTCCTCCCTATAACTCCCCTGTGGCGTTCTGTGGTGCACCTCAGTAATCTCAGTCTATGGCTGAAGGTGCTCTGGTATGACACCAGTGTGGCGCGCAGGGGGTGGGAGGCGTGGTCCATGATACTGAGTAGTTTACCCAGCATCCTCCTCTCCGAGACCTCCACCAAAGACTCCACTCCAGGACAGAACCTGCTTTCCTGATAAGCTTATTGAGTCTGTTGGAGTCGGCTGCCTTCACCCTGCTGCCCAGCACACAACAGTGTAGAAGATGACGCTGGCCACCACAGAGTGATAGAACATCTGCAGCATGGTCCTGCAGACGTTGAAAGATCTGAGTCTCCGTAGGAAATACAGGCGACTCTGACCTTTCTTATACAGGGCCTCTGTGTCTTTAGTCCAGTCCATTTTATTGTCTATGTGAACACCCAGGTACTTATATTCCTCGACAATGTCCACCTCGGTTGCTTCCTGAAATCCACCACCAACTCCTTAGTCTTAGAGATGTTGAGTTGCAGGTGATTTAGTCCACACCACTCCACGAAACTGTCCACCACACTCCTGTACTCAGACTCCTGCCCCTTTCTGATACAGCCCACAATGGCAGAGTCATCCGAAAACTTCTGCAGGTGGCAGGACTGTGAGCTGTATCTGAAGTCTGAGGTGTAAAGTGTGAACAGGAAGGGATGGGGGTCTGGTGGAGGTCCTCAGGTGAAACTAATGGGCTCTTGTGTCTGTACTCATGGAGTGTTGTGTCCACAGTCACACAGACTCGGTCCATACGTCAACGGAGACAAATTGAATTCGATTTGCGATTGTTGTTCTGTGGGCGTGTGACGATAGACGGTTTGACTTTTTTTCGTGGTCATGTATCAGGGCTGTGTAAATTAACCAGGCTTTGACCTTTCAGATTCATGTTCCATGGGTGTGTTTGTGTGTTTTGACCTTTCGCGGTTCCTGTTCCATGTGGGTGTGCAGATGACCTATGACCTGTGTTGTTTTGACCCGCTAGGTGCACAGGGTGAAGGCGAAAGAGTTGGCCGACCTGAAGATGAAGCACAAGGAGTCCATGGACGAACTGGAGACCCTGCGAACCAAAGTCAGTCTCTCTGGAGGTTAAAGTGGGGCCAGTGAACCCAAACATTGCTTTGTATGTCTTCTGCGATCTTGAATGCAGTCATCGGAGTTATTTTGTCACTATTACTAGAATAATTAGAAAAATGTAGACGAAAACGTTTTACAACACAACGAAGGGACGCTGAGGTGTAGAGGATATGCTACTTCAACATTGGTCATTATAACGCTCAAACTAGAAGTAACACAAAGTTGCCCTGGGTCTTAACCATGGTGATAACACCTCTCCCTCCTTCCTAAATCTTTCAGCCCAAAACGCCCGTTTTAAAATCGCAAAGTGTTCCAATGCCAGCTGAATGTGTAAGATTTGCGACAATGGCTTGCTAGCATTCACTCTGCAGAATCTAAAAAAACAACGACAACATTGGCGATCACTTTTTGTCAAACCTGGCCCCTCCTAAATGCTGCGTTGCCAGCACTCAGTCAATAACAAGCAGCAGTCAAAGCTTGAGTCACACAACAGTGACACACTCGGCGTCACTGTTCTTCATTCCTCTCCATCACTGAATTCTCCACCACTCTTTTGGTTGTTTGAGTCACATGCACTGAGGTATTTTAGCAGCAAACGCAAGAGTAAAGGTAGTGCCGTCTAGTAGCTTAGTGTGGTATAGAGTGGTGTCTTGCCATTTTATCCTCATCTACACAGGGCAAGCATGCCCCCTGGAGTCTCTACAAGTAAAAAAAAAAAACAACAACATATTTTTTAAATAATGCACAATGTCACTTTAAAGACAAGATGGATTGCGTTTCTGCAGCACAGACATGAGTTGATGCAGATTCGTGAGAAGCGACGATCTGGAGCTTTCTGACACACGTTTTCTCCCCATAGCAGAAGGTGCATTACTATAATAGAGTGTGGAGTGTGTGTGGTTGTCACCTGGCCCAAGTCAGGCTGATTAGTCTGGGGTTGGTTGAGGCTGCACACCTGCGGTGCATTGGCTCATCAAGGCACACATGTTAAACCAGCGATCAGCACACACACTCATGAGGGAGCGCTAGCATGCTAGCATTGTTCCCTAATTGTTCCTGATGAATGTAAATCAGGGTAAAAAACCCTTGAGCATGATATCAGTTTGGCAGTGTGGACCGTCACAGATGTGTCGTTGGTCCCAGTCTCTGTGAGGATGACACTCACCCTTCTGTGTGTGTGTGTGTGTGTGCAGCTGCGTTGTCTGGAGGAGGAACGTCCGCGCTGGGAGGAGGAGCTCCAGAAGTACAGAGAGATGATCAACAGGCAGAAGGCTGAGATGGGCAGACAGAAGGACAGACTGGCGGAGATCGACCGGCTAGAGGAGCAGCACCTGCAGTACGCTTCTTATATTATATGCACGCACACGCACACACATCCACTTGTATGTACAGAAACACGCACACACATCCACTTGTATGTACACAAACACGCACACACATCCACTTGTATGTACACAAACATGCACACACATCCACTTGTATGTACACAAACACGCACACACATCCACTTGTATGTACACAAACATGCACACACATCCACTTGTATGTACACAAACACGCACACACATCCACTTGTATGTACACAAACACGCACACACATCCACTTGTATGTACACAAACACGCACACATGCCGAGTCAAGTCTTTGTGTATTTGTGTAGCCCTTAATTACTGTCTTATGGCACCCTCTAACCCTATAGCCCCCCAAAGGGCTCGAAAAATTCGCTTAATGGTCAAGAAACCTTGAGAAAGGAATGC
>PIJE02000026.1:719380-891279 GCA_002895965.2 Coryphaenoides rupestris
GGCAGCATTTAGGAGGGGCCAAGTTTGACAAAAAGTGACAGTAATGTTGTCGTTGTTTTTTTAGATTCTGCAGAGTGAATGCTAGCAAGCCATTGTCGCAAATCTTACACATTCAGCTGGCATTGGAACACTTTGCGATTTTAAAACGGGCGTTTTGGGCTGAAAGTTTTAGGAAGGAGGGAGAGGTGTTATCACCATGGTTAAGACCCAGGGCAACTTTGTGTTACTTCTAGTTTGAGCGTTATAATGAGCAATGTTGAAGTAGCATATCCTCTCCGCCTCAGCGTCCCTTCGTTGTGTTGTAAAACGTTTTCGTCTACATTTTTCTAATTATTCTAGTAATAGTGACAAAATAACTGTGCAATATTACCTCTCAACATCATGTGCACTTTCCCTCATATTACGTGCCAATATTAATATTATCTGCTTCCAACATTCATGTGCACTTCACTCTACCTTCATGTGCTATAATTTATTATGTATTAGTTCATGTTGTCTAATAAATACAATCCTCATAACACTAACCTCTCATCTCCTCTCATCATCAGTGTGGCAATATTCTTACTGTCATGTCTCAATAAGTATTCAGTTCAAATTGATTATTCCGCCATCGGAATATCTTATCTTGCCCATATATTTGTATATTTTAACTGTACATTTGTAACTCCGTTATATTTTTTATATTCTTTTGTTTTCCATATTGTTTTATTGTACTGTATCACTATGTAACCTGGATTCCTTCGGGATTAATAAAGTTCTATTCTATTCTTCTATTCTATTCTAGGCTCCTCAAATGTTGCATTCATCGCTCATAATTGATAAGGTGCATCTGTAATAATTGTATCAATACAAATGGAATTGTTTTGATTGACTTCCAGGTGGACCCAAACCTGGGTGATGCATCATTTCTAACTGAACTTTATTTATATAGTACGTTTCATACACCATGTAGCCCAAAGTGCTTTACAGGGCAGGATTAAAATAGTACAAACAACAAAAAAAGATTGAATATAGCAAGACTAAAAATTACAACAATCAAACAATAAAACCAATCAAAATGCCAAAAAAGCAGGGCAAGAGATGTTGAGCCATCCTAAATAAAAGCCAGGCTAAAAAGATAGGTTTTTAGGTTTCTTTTAAAACTGTCCACATAGGTGGAGTCTCTCAGATCCCGAGGCAGACCGTTCCAGAGACGAGGGCCACAGTGGCTAAAAGTCAACTCCTTATGCATTTTTCTAAGTCCTTGGGACAACTAGGAGGCCGGCTGCAGAGGTTCTGAGGGGTCCAGGAAGTACATAACTAGAGCGCATATCTGAGAGACTGGTGCCAGGCCATTCTGTTTTAAAACCATTTTTTTAAGGGGCCCTTTTCACCAATGAAGTCGTTGCAAAATAAAATTGCCATTGTGATGAAGGGACATGTAGGGGCCTATAAACCAACTCTAAGACAGTAGGCTACCAATGCAGTGACTTACAAATAGGCGTTATATTTGCTCTGGGTCTGGTCTTGGTCAGTACTCATTCTGAACAAAGTGTAGTAGTTGCGCTTAGAGGTTATAAAAGCATGCTTAAGCTTTTCTGTGTCGGCCTGAGAGCAAAATGGTCTAACCTTGGCAATGTTTCCAAGACGATAGAATGACACTTTGTTGACATTTCTAACGTGGGCTTCGAAACTGAGGCCAGAATCTAGGAAAAACACCAAAAGACATAAAAACCTGTGGCTAAAATAAGAGATGCTTAACTCAAGAGTGCTGATGTGAATGTGGTACTCAGATTACCTCTGCAATTACAACCAAGCACCAAAGGGTCCGCTTGGCAAATACCAGTCAGGCGCTAATGGGGATTTAGCCTTGCTAGCTTTCATGCCCCTCACTTGAATGGACAATCAAGGACAATTATTCATGTTTCCACCCCATGGGTAACACACAATCACCGTTTCCTATGTATTCATGAGGTTCAGGGCATCAGGGCACCAAGGAGGGAGGGGCGGGTATTGCAGAGCCCGATCGATGTGTTAAACAGGACCTGGAATAGGGAAGCAACAGGGGGAGTGGAACAGGAAGGGAACCCGTGCACCAGTGGTGAAAAACATGTGGCCACTGGCAATACACACTACACCACTTCCAGTAGTCAGTCAGATAGTTGTACTGCTCACATTACATGACTGTCTGTCTAGTAATTGGGTGTCTTGAAGTCGTTTCACACTCAAACGAGTGATCCGCGACAGGGGGTGGGGGACGAGGGGGTTCACACATTACAAGATGTTTCACAAGGAGGAATCCCAGATGAGTCCGTCTGGTCTGCAAACTACGTCACCGAGACACGCCTGAGAAGTGACGCTTCCAATTAGGCTCGGGATCCAAGTTGTGTGTGCGCCGATTTGCAGCGAAAAAACAGGGATGAAAAATAATAAAATATGGAGGCGAGCATGGTTAGGGAGCAAGGATTGTGTGTTCTGCAGACAGAGTTTGAGGGAAATAAATTATTTAGACTGACATTTACAACTCAGCTGTAAGTCATCGCTGTTACACTACACGATTTTTCCTCTCTGACAGGTCCAGATATTTAACCTGCTAAATATGCCTCTTGTGCGTCTGCGACGCAATGGCGAGCCTCTCGATCAGTTCATGCTACACGGCCATTACTCGCGGGAGCTACAATAGGCCTCAGATTTGGGGCTTTTGTCTCCAACTTCAAAAAACTTGTCAGCAACTGGAAAAAAAATTCTGGCTAAAATCGTGTACTGTGAACAAGACAGCAGAAGGGGGCCAGAGGATGGACAGTGTGGGAATAGACCAGCTGGAGTCAACTGGGGTTGTTGTTCTTAAAACGCAGGGCCGTGTATTGATTATTTCTAGGCCGTTTATTTTTAAAAGTCCCCCCAGAGCTGGGCTCAGAGAAGAACAGGCTGATGTGATTTGGAGTAAGGCCCTTTGTGTGTCAGAGTGTGTGTGCGTGCCTGCACACGTGCACGCATGTGTGTGCATGTGTGTGCATGTGTGTGCATGTGTGTGCATGTGTGCCTGCGTGTGCATGTGTGTGTGCATTGATTAGTGTACCGTGTAGCAGCATGAAAAGGAAAGCAGATTGAAATTGAAAATAAACCTTTTACAGGAATAATCAGGGCTAAATCTATTCCCCAGCACCCTGCCTGTTAGGACAGGCCTTGGCCCACATCCACAGACTCCAAACCTTTATCATTCCTGTGATGACGAGGAGGATGGCACTCTTACAGAACACAACCAAGCTCTGTACACAATACGCTGCTTTATTAGCTAATAATAACTATACACAACTTCTGACTGGTTTTATATCTTGTCAGTGGTCTTGCAGTAAGTATGTGTATATGAATGTGTATGCAGCCTATGTATGCGTGCATGTGTACATATGTATTATGTGTGCCCGTTATGACACCTAATGTACTCCGACCCACCTTGTTGTTGACTTGTACATACATTGAGGGTGGAAACGGTTCACAGAGCACACGTTTGGAGCGATACTTTGGCGGTGTCATGGTTTGGTGTTGCTACATTGACAAAATAAATGCTTGAACATTTTTAATTTGCACGTAGGCTGTATTATAAAAACAGTAAACTACATGGATAGATTAGCTTCCAGCAGCATCGGCGAAATAAAACTGCTTTATAACAGAAAATATACGCTACATTTAGTCATTTCAAGTTCAAAGGAATGCATAGATCAGCAGCACATGTCCAACTTATGTCACACAGCAGTGCCTTAAACAAAATAGGACCAGTATTTTAAAGATTAGTCTATCCACATGAAACGAAAGTCTGCTCTCTGTAGCTCTTCTGGACATCCAGTCGTCTAGTTAGCGCAAGAGAAAGCTTTACTGACATCTTGACAATGTGTTGTTTTGTTTTGTAGTATAAGGCAAGTATAACACTCTGAGCAAAATGGGTGTGGGAAGTGTATGCATGAATGTGTATGTTATGCATGCAGGAGTGTGTATGTGTGTATGTATATAATGCATGCAGGAGTGTGTATGTGTGTATGTATATAATGCATGCAGGAGTGTGTAGTGTGTGTATGTATATAATGCATGCAGGAGTGTGTATGTTGTGTATGTTATTAATGCACGCAGGAATGTGTGTGTCTGTGTGCGCTACCTCCTGCTGGTCCGTGTGCACCTGCTTGTGCTTCTCCAGCTCCCCCTTGGTCTCCTTCAGCTTGGCATCCAGCTCATTGGACTTGATCTCTTCAGACTCCTGCACACACCACAAACACCACCCGAGTCAAAACATGGCCCGAGTCACAGTATCACAACACCACCCGAGTCACAACACCACCACCAGAGTTGCAACACCACCACCAGAGTCGCAACACCACCACCAGAGTCACAACCACCACCACCAGAGTCACAACACCACCACCAGAGTCGCAACAACACCACCAGAGTCGCAACACCACCACCAGAGTCGCAACACGATCAGGTCACAACAACACCACCAGAGTCACAACACCACCACCATAGTCACAACAACACCACCAGAGTCACAACAACACCACCAGAGTCACAACAACACCACCAGAGTCACAACACCACCACCAGAGTCACAACAACACCACCAGAGTCACAACACCACCACCAGAGTCACAACACCACCACCAGAGTCA
Source organism: Coryphaenoides rupestris (assembly GCA_002895965.2). Taxonomy (NCBI): domain Eukaryota; kingdom Metazoa; phylum Chordata; class Actinopteri; order Gadiformes; family Macrouridae; genus Coryphaenoides; species Coryphaenoides rupestris. The sequence goes on from PIJE02000026.1 coordinate 724,018, forward strand.
CAACACCACCACTAGAGTCACAACACCACCACCAGAGTCACAACACCACCACTAGAGTCACAACAACACCACCAGAGTCACAACACCACCACTAGAGTCACAACAACACCACCAGAGTCACAACAACACCACCAGAGTCACAACACCACCACCAGAGTCACAACACCACAAGTCACACCACCACCACAGTCAACCTACTGTACTATATACACACTAGGGCTGTGCCATATCATATCGTTCACGATAATACCAGTATAAATTTGTACAAAAAACAAATCAGTCATATCATGATATTAACGATATAGCGGCGTGATGACGTGTTGATGCATTTGCATACCCTAGCGCGCATAATAGCCTACAGTGTTCTCGTCACCAGAACTAGTGATGGGCAAAACAGTTCATTTCAGTGACTCGAATCACTAGCATCAGTTCATTAAAAAGATTTGTTCACCGAATCGTTCAGTGCTTGGGCGGTCAGTTTTATTAGGTGATACTTTTAGTTATTGTTAAACTAAAATATTAAACAATTGAGTTATTTATCCTTTTACTGAAGATTCCAAATAAAACACTATTATACTGTGCCTACTTTTATGTTTATATTTTGACTTATGTTGTCACTATTTGCACTAATAAATGCTTCTGCAATCACCAATAAAACATTGTTCAGTATTCTTTTTTTCATGTCATGAATATCGTTACCGCAAATTACCCTGAAATATCGTGATATTATTTTAAGTCTGCCAAATGCCCTAAATGTAAATGTAAATATATCACATATAGTCTATACTGTATAGTATACAGTGTCTATACAATTATATACTGTATCTACACCAGCACAGTAAAGGAGTGCAAAATGAATAATGTCTTTTTAATTGCCAGACAAGTGACAACAGTCTAGCTGAGGGTCAGTACATTGAAGTGAACGGAAATCCAAAATATGGTATCAGACTAAAATGTAGTTTTCCTTCTTCTCTGATTATATTTCATATTTTTCATAGCTCATACTTTGATAATTTTAAGGGCATATCGGGCACCCCGGTGGCTCACCGGGTTAAGGCGCGTACCATAAGGCTAGTCCTTGCAGTGGCGCGGGTTCGAACCCGGCTCGTGCCCTTTGCTGCATGTCTTCCCCTATCTCTCCCACCTTTCCTGTCCACATACTGTCCTCTACAATAAAGCTGAAAAAATGCCCTCCAAAAAAAGGGCATATCTTCTCATAATATTTCATTTAGGCAAAAAAATGTAGACTATTAAAATAGACTGTAAAACTAGGTATCGCAACAAGTCGACATTTTCTTTTTAATTATTGCCTGGCACCAACTTGAACCCCTAATAAATATAGAGATATATGAAGAGGGAGAGACAGAGGGGAGATCAGTCAATTTGGTTTCACAAAAATTTAACCGCAACAAAAAGTGTGACAGTGTACACTGGCTGGGGGCAAGACTGAGCAGAATTAATGATTTTCAAGCATCTCCATGTGGTCATAAATTAACAGCTAGCAGGCCCTCAAACTAGACAAGAAATTAATTAAGAGATGAGGAATTAAACAAGAGAATGTTGCACATGCACACACACACACACCCAGAAATACAACCCAAGGCAATGCAGTTTTTTTTTTTACATTTTTCAATACATCCTTATGAGAGATGGGTCACTGAAATATTACACGCACGCACACACACACGCACGCACGCACACACAGTACATTTATCAGGTACCCAGGCTAACATACACACCTGGTATGTCCGGATCATGTCTTGGCAGTTCTTGCGTATCTGTTCTGTCTCTTCTTTGGCCTGGACGAGTTTGGTTGTAGTCTCCTTCAGCTTATCCTTCGTGTCCTACACACACACACACACACACAATAATGTGCAAAACATGACTTTATAAAACATTAAAACACACACATGTAACCGGCTATCTTCTGTGTTGTGTTCCTTCAATGGGCAGGACATGATGTTGCTCTCTGACGACGGGTTTATTTCTCTTTACATTGAGACCACAGGACGAGAGAACGAACAATATATTAAAGAGAAATCAAAACATAAATGCATCAACATGTAACCGGAACTTTATATGGCAAATACCAACGATGGTAAGACCTATTATTTACAATAAATGAATGTATCTCAATCACTGAGATACATTTGAGAAGTAGATTTAAACAAAGAATGTGTACTATTTGATTACAGCAACTCTAAACACTTTATACGTTTTGCCATTAGCAACCGCTAGTGAGCTGTAGCTAGTTATAGCGATATCATTTTCAACAGTCGACGTCTGAGATTGTCGCAAGGTGGGTGTCGGGAAATAATAATTGAGCAAATGTGTGTATTCCTTTTTGTTCTGCCGTGGAAATAGGCCGGCATAATTTGGCAACAAGAGACATAATCAAAAATATATTATGGTGCTGAAAATGTAATTATATTTTCACTCAAGGGTTATTGCTGAAGTGTCTCCGGTCTTCTGCGATGCCTAAAAAGACATCATCATACACCTAATGGGGCCAGACTTCCTCCAGGAAATAAGACTAAAGTTGGGTTTAAACATTGCTGAGAAAACAGTGTGGAACCAGGCCCAGCCCACACTGTGTTAAGGTGACGACGTAACTCGTGGTGGCCAGGGTTGGCCAACGCTACTTTTAAAAAGTAGCTTTTTACATTCTAAGATGACTTCGATTACTTGTTCACAGTATATATTACCTTGCAATATTACCGAGCAATATTACCTTTTATCATCATGTGCAATATTCCTCATATTGTGTGCAATACTCATTACTACCACCATTGCCAATTTGCTTTGTCTATTAAATATCTTACCTATATTTTTCTGTTAGGCTTATTCACTGTACATTCTATTGTTTTTATTCTTATGTTGTTGGTATTTTTGAGCAACCTCTGGCAAAATAATTTCCTTCAGGATGAATAGTTCCATCTTATCTTATATGTTGAAAAAAACCATTAAATGTTGTATTAGCTGGAAATTGTGAAGCGTAACAAGATCCAGGGAACGTGTGAGACTCGCCAACCGCTTTGATGGATGAAAGAGATGCAAAGGCAGCGAAGCAGTGCCATCACAGTGGGACACTTATAAACATAACATGCAAACATATTTATTAATGACTGAATGAATCAATGAATGAGTGAGTGAGTGCACAGCATGAGCCATATAAACAACACAAAACAGGCTGTCAACTGCCTCGACGCCCTCAATGCAACAAGAATGCAAACATCTACCAACATTTTGAGATAGTACTCGTTGTTGTTTGAGATAATTTACTGTTAACACTAAAGCTGTGATCCACCGGGTTTGAATCAGACGTATATACCGGTACATTAACACAAAGCTGTCACCCTTGTGTTGTCTGTAATAGTATAAACATAGTCCCTATGCAGTCAATCCACTGCGTCTTATCCTCGGCTAGCGTCCTTAGTTCCCCGAGTTTCTTTCATGATTTCAGAGTTCCTAGACCTGCATCTTTGAGGTCCATTCGCAGCACACTGAGCAGGTTCGTACAGTGGCGTGCTCATCTAGCTTTGTACTCGTTTGCTCCTGTGACGGCAAATTCCATGGCTCTCTGTTGTGTATTGAGTACAGTGATATAAAGTAGATGGCAGCGTGGATCCATGAGTGAGGGTGAAATAAGGTCACAGCAAGGAGGCAATCCACCTCATTTTTGTCATTAATTTCCCATAATCTGTTCCATGTACTTTATGTTCACGTCAGGTCATATACTTTGCCTTTTTTTATATACTATTATGTTTGACCTTGTGTTTTTCCCTCAAGCAAATATGCATGCGTGGTGTACCTGCTAATGGATTAGCTGCACAGATGGGAGACAAAAATCCTCATATTTAAGATTATCATGAGATATACTGTATATATTTTCTATACATTTTAAGCTAAAAATATACAAGTGCTGTGCAAAAGTTTTAGGCAGGTGTGAAAAAATGCTGTAAAATAAGAATGCTTTCAAAAATAGAAATGTTAATTGTTTATTTTCTATCAATTAACAAAATGCAAAGTGAGTGAACAGAAGAAAAATCTAAATCAAATTAATATTTGGTGTGACCACCCTTTGCCTTCAAACCAGCATCAATTCTCTACGTACACTTGCACAAAGTCAGGGATTTTGTAGGCATATATTCAGGTGTGTGATTAACCAATTATCCCAAACAGGTGCTAATGATCATCAATTTCATATGTAGGTTGAAACAAGCATTAACTGAAACAGAAACAACTGTGTAGGAGGGTTAAAACTGGGTGAGGAACAGCCAAACTGCTTCCAAGGTGAGGTTGCTGAAGACTAATGTCAGAAGTCATACACCATGGCAAGACTGAGCACAGCAACAAGACATAAGGTAGTTATACTCCTTATAGAATCCCACAGGTTTTTGGCGTAATTTCCCGGGTGCTGTGGAAGAAGTGGAACCTACCTTGTGGGCGTCGGCCTCACTCTTCAGCTTATTCTGAGCCCACTTGGCTTTGATTAGTTGAGAGTTGATCTCCTCCTTCATCTTCTCCAGCTCCCGGCTCATCCGGCTCGCCTCGCCCTCCTGGCGGCAAAGATGGGGAGACAAGAGAGTGAAGGATGAGGAGCAGAGCCAACTGGACATTTCATTCGCAAATCCCATCCCACGTTTGGTAGCTGGTCCCGGTACTACATACTAGTCATCATCATGTGCTCGTTTGAAACGTGCCCAGTCCAAACGGACCGACTATGTGGCTGCTGCTTGCAGCTTTTTTGAGTACCACCTTAAACCACTTCACACTCGACACTGCACTTCCTCAGGTCCTCAGCAATTGTGTGAAGTTGATTGGATGAACAGTTGTCATGGATAATCGAATAAAAAATACACACATACACACAGAGACTCCTTCAATTATAGTTAGATGGTAAAACCCTCTTCTGTTCTGTGGATCAAATTGTTTTCGTAATAACAATAATGCTTGTAGTTAATCAAGCCAAGCGACACGTTTACTTCCGCTGTGTGTTGTCGAACATCCTCCATTGATGACGCAGCCTTGATTACATTGATTCTGTTCAAAGCTGGAGGAAAATGCAGGCTGGTTCCTTTGATAGAATCAAGTTTACAAGAATCCTGAAAGGAACCGGTTCAAGAACCAGAGATAAAGTGCTGGAAAAGGACTATCAGTGTGTCTTGGGCTGGTCCTCCTTCATATATCAGAATATCTATATATCTCTATCTATCTATATATATATATATATATACACATATATACATATATATAAATATCTGTGATGATTATGGTGTTCATGCTTTCGTTTTGTTGGTATCGTATTACTATGGTAGTTGCTGTCGTGAAAATAATTGCCTCTTGAGGGACATCAACGCATTTACCCTATTCTTCTAGTTGTATCACATGACATCCTGGTAACAGGGGTTTCCCGCATTGTACGAAGGGTCAGGTTTACACACAATACCAATTCGTTGCATGTACAAACAAATGGACTTCGCTTTAAATGGTGCACGACAGCGACGAAGAGGGGTTGTAACCTTTCAGGTAAATCACGGTTGAGTTCATTTCACAGTTTTTGGTACTTTAGGTTGTATATTAGACCTTTATAAACCCAGGGTAGGCTCACTATGGCATGAAATTCTCCGTTCCCAGTATATTGGGTATTCATTTACATTTATTGAATTGTTTAAAAAAAGTCTACAAGGCCTACAAGAAAATAAATAGCAGTAAAAAGAAACTAAAATGAAAAAAAGATTACATGAAACCATTACAAAGTGTAATAATCTTGAACATGTATCCTGCATATTCAACTGGCTGACTGGAATATGGCGGTAAAGCCTTAGCTAATAACACACCCAAGCCTTGAAAGATTTCCTTATTGATCTGAGTTGGTTGTAAAATGTTGGCTGAAGGTTGTAGGGAGATTAAATGATGTGTTGTTTAGGTTTAGCCCCGCACTGGTCAGTTATATGTTACATGTTTGACACGCTCCCGCTAGTAAAGTAGCCCTCATGTGCCCAGCCTTTTTTGTCCTCGTGTGTTTTGGTTTGAAAATGTTTTCATGAATATGCATGAATATGTGGGAATGCAAATTTTTGCATTACAATTTTTATTTTCACTGAAAAAACCATCATGATGGGATATTTGTTTGGGTCTGTACATCTACATCTGGAGAATTCCTTTTTAGCCAGGGGATCTCTGCAGCACTACAATGCTTTATTTATTATGGTGTTATAATCATTGAATTTTACAGTAAGAACTAAACAAATTTTATCCTTTAATATTACACTTCGCTCATATTTTGATTAATTGTTCAGCCCGAGAATTGAGCAATGTTCAAACGATCACCGATTTATCGATCACATTTTGCCATCAGATTTTTCTGTGACCAATAGCGTCATAAGTCGGCAATATATCGTTGTTTCACTCTCTTTGGACAAAAACCGTCTGCTAAATGCCCTCAGTGTAAATGTACCTGTAACTGGGTGAGTGGTTAGCGTGCTACCTTGGCGTCATGGAGCTGCTGCAGCCGACCCTTCTCTTGGGCCAGGCTGTTTCCCCGGAGGGCCTGGCGGTCCACCTCTTTGGTGGCCTCCCGCAGCTTCTTCTCCAGCGACTCCTTGTCCCGCCGCAGGTCCAGTGCCTCCTTCTCTCCCCTCACATACTTCATCACCATGGTCTCCTTCTCCTGGCGCGCCTCCTCACACTTCTTGTTCAGCTACAAAGAGCAAAAGGGCGGGAAAATGGATGTCGGTTAGAAAGTGGGAGACAACAACGGATGGCAGATAGTTGAGAAGTTTATTGTAACGTTGTTGTTTCTTACCAACGTTCATTATTGACAATACAACATTTTTCCATAGCCAGTCCTCCATTTGTCATCCTTTTTTGGTATTAAAAGAACAAATAACCACATCTAAATAATCGGCTTGTTTAGGGCAGCAGCTCAACAATAGCACGGTGCCACCGCGGGATTACTAGTGCTCCTGCAATCAGCCATGCAAAAAGTACTAAATAAAAGAAATGCTGAATTGCTGAAATGAAATTTGGCCACCCCAAATGCCATTAGTTTTATATACAAAAATTATCATCATGGTGCCCCTACTGCACGGCCCCTAAATTGTTACATCGTCATTATTGTTCATTGGAAAAATAATAGCTCATGAATGGCTTCAGACATAGGAAAGAAGCATAAAAAAAAGAAAAACAACACAATTTTTAAATAAAACAAATTTGATCGTGTGGGACAGAAGCAACGATGATGAAACCCAGATGATGACATGGCTACAAATTTGTACATTAATGCCAAAACTAATCTGGCACTCGCATGCTATTTATTGTCATGTTATATACAATTGTACAAGACCAGTTCTGTTGGAATGCACCAAAGCCCCACTGGAATCAGCGAACACATCAGCAAAGTGCACGCATACACAATAAAAAATCTCAAAAACCTTGAAGAAACATATATTTTCCCAATGATTAATCATCTCTCATCTACAGAGGGGCCCGGCGCGAAGGGAAGGCTGAGGCCAGCCGTCGAGGAGGAGCGTATTTTCAGAGAAGGATGGGTAATGTCCGTGGCAATCCCCTTTTTCCCGCCTTTGCTCAGTGGACGGTGAAATTGAAGTGTGTTGAGTGTGACAGGGCTGTCAGCCACTGCACGTCGGTTACATCAGGTTAGGACGAGGAGACGTGTACCCACGGCCCTCCTCCCGATCAGAGCAATGTTGGCTAAACAACAAAGCTAGCTCTGAAGAGTTAAGCTAGCTCTGCGGGCTTAGCAAGCTGTAAGCTTTGCTGTTCTTCCTCATTGATTTTTTTTTACAGCGATGGAATCAGTGGTGGCAAAATAGGGGGCCGGATTAGTTCAGAAAGGCATAACTATTGGGGTGGGGTGAGGGTGTTTGACTCCAAGCTCAAAGGTTCTGGGTTTCAAATCTCACTCTCTGCAGTCTACTGCAGACTGCCTACAGGCATCCTTGAGCCAAGATGCCAAAACCCTACCTGCTCATTAAAAAATGCTCACGTATCAAAAAAGGAAGGACTACAAGTCACAAGTTGGATAAAAGCATGACCATAAAAAATCTATAGATCAGTCATCTTCTGGTTGCAAGTCATGGCAGATATTTCAAATATTTGTGTAGCTTTTGTCATTGACAAACCAGCATTCATTACTACTGCCTTGCCCGAGGCACCATTGTCAAGACACTGTAGGTTGGAACAAACTGGAAACCCCATCCACATCCCTCCGGGAATGTGTTTACCGATTATAGCGGAATTTCCGGTGAATGTTGATTGATTGATGTTGATTCCACACTTCTTGTGCTGGGAAATGTGTATATTATTATACAGTAGTATAATAATAATGTACATATGTAAGACACCGAAGCCCCCAGCCCCCAGCCCCCACCCCCCAGGGGCCGGTCCAGGGGCATATATCCAGGGCCGAATTTCTTTCCCAGTACACCGACTACTACTAAACTCTCAGTGTGGCAGATGTTCATAGAACGATGGTTGGTGAGGGGAACGCATTCACGATTTAAAAAAAAAAATAAAAAAAAAAAAAGCTGGGAAGCTTCTGATTTAATGCCACCAGCCGCGTGACTGGGTCACAGTGTGTGTCTGGGGAGTTGATAGAGAGAAGAACAGTATGCATGGTACACAAGGTGGGGGAAACCTCTTCACTATAATAGCAGTGAGCCATGGCCCCATCCCCCATTTCCATGTTCTCACCTTGAAACAGGGTTTTCCACGTTCGTACACAGTTCTCTTCCAGGTTCCTGCTGTCAGGTTCCCAGTATCAGTCACTGGTGCACAAACAATGCCTCAGTGTTTCTCAAATGGGGGTACTCGTACCTCTCGGGGTACTTTAAAAGACCGCAGGGGATACCGTATTGGCACATTTCTAAAAATACGTCCTTTTTGTTGTGTTAATATTGGTTATTATGAACGATTGGTAAAAATAATTACAAATTTACTTGAATTTGAATACCACCTTAATAAAATGTAGGGTAAATCTCAGAACTAAACATGCACGTTTGGTAATAATATCCATGAATGAGAAAAGTGACAGGTGCCCATGTCACTAAACTAAGTATTTGCACCATCCATTTACAATGTTAAAGTTTACACCAAATAACATGCACCACAAATACTCACACATACATATATCTATATATTTTCCTAGCCCCAAAATATTCTGTGCTGGTTGAAAGAGGTACTTGGAAGAGGTCTAAGAAAAGGAGTGCATGAGTAAAGAACTAGCTTGAGAAGGGCTGCGCTACCTGCTCCAGACGCTGGGCCGTATCCGCGCTGCGCCTGCTGCAGGGACGCCTTAGCGCTCTGGTCCTGGTGCACCAGCTTGTCCCGGAATTCCCTCAGCTCCTTCAGCAGCTCGTCCACCCGGTTCTCCAGCTGCAACATGGGGGGGGGGGGAAACACATGATGAGTCTCCATGCAGCGCTTGTGGGGTACCTGCATTGACAAGATATTCCATGGGTATATAGTGGATACATGCCTCTGTTTTTTTTAGCCTCTTATCTACAACTCCATATAAAACCAGCTTGTTAGCATTTGGGTCTTTGTCGCAGAAGACCATGCAACAGCAAGAGATGTTGGTGATAGTAATATCACAGCCATTTATTTTAGCTTGTTATTCCAAACCCAACCAGTGGTTTTGTTTTGTCCTGTGCCTCTTTTATAGGGGCAAGCTGCAGTTACTATATTACCATATAATAAGACCACATTAAAATCTGTAGAATTACATTTTGTGTATGGCCAACGGCTAATGATCGAGGGCCAGGCACTAACGCAACACTTTGTTGGCATGGCCTAAAAATCACACACCAACAGGTCATTCAGGTTGGGCGACTGATTCTCCGCAAGCAGTGGGCTAGTGTGTCAAGAAGGTTGGAGGCTATTGTTTAACACTGACAGAACCTGCAGCGTGAGGTTAGCATTTCTTTCCAGCCTGCGACACTGCTGGGAAATTTGACGTAAGGGAGACATGTTTCACAATGAACCATTTACTAATGATCCATTGAGCAGAAGGGGCTGAACAATTAATCAAAATGCTGTATTATCAAAATCGCAACATGGCAAAGTGCAATATCCAAATCACAGGACAATTATGCAGATGTACACATTTTATAATAATAAAACTATACATGAAGGACTGTAATGCTGCAGAGATGCCCTGTCTACACAAGTTTCTTCAGTTCAAATGAAACCATATCTTCCAGTTCTATTGAGCAGATTTGGACCTTTTGGCTGGGATTGTGAGAGCCTAAACGGTTAAGTGCATCATGGTGAATACTCATGGCACTCATGGAACATGGCACTATTATCAAGTGCTCTCGGAGGAATCAATAGTCACAGTCGCTTCTCAAAGACCACACAGGGACAACACAAAAAATAAGTAAGAACCATGGTTCGACAAAAAAAACCCACCACATCATCGAACACAGTCCTGTCCCCCCCCGCTCACCCCCCCCCTCACACTCACACTCACACAACAACACACACACACACACACACACACACAAGAAGTATTAATTAAGGGCGCTAATGGCAACGGCACGGCGGCCCGAGAATCCATGGGCAGCTGTGTAACTGTGGCGGTGGGCGTGGCCCGGCGAGGCGATAAGCCACTTCTCTTGTATAAAGACGCCACGTGAGTGACGATTTTCAGGAAAATCGAGATAACAACAAAAAACAACATTCAGAACAAACACACAGAGACAGGCAGACAACGGGCTTGTGATGGAGGCAGGGAGGTGGCGGTGGTGCTCTGTCCACTCCCCACCTGTCACCTGGATATTGATGTAACCTGCTTGTGTATCCAGTAGAACGGGGGGGGGGGGGGAAAAACACACACCTGGACCTAATTAGGAGAAGCAATCTCCCTCCTCTGAGGTGGCGTTTAACATTTACCTCACGGCGTATCACAGTGAGAGAGGGGTGACGGGCAACGAAACACACTCATGGGGTGACATATTCACTCTCCTGCTTGATTAAAAACAGGGTACTTTTAGACGTCCCCCACATTTACTAGGGTGCAAAGGTGTACTCGAGTAAAACGAGCCAGTCATCAATCATAACCGTAAGCGATAAAACGGTAAAAATACTGTCATCGTAAATCGATTTTTAAATCGTAAATCGAGTCGTTCTTTTCTGAGCATCTTATAAATGCATGATATATTATGTTGATATGTACTTTGGCTAAAGTTGGGGAGCAGGATATATAGCTTTCGCCGTCATGCTGTCACACATTGTTGTGTATACAATATAGGTCTGTTCGCCAACGTTAGTGGTTGGTCCGGGTATGTGGAGTTTCTTTCGCATTTGTCGAAGTTTTACAATGATGAGCGCCTGCCAGGAACATCCCGGCATAAAACTGAAAGTGCCCTTATAGCAGCACAGCGCCTGCTGTTGTGGTGTATTTTAAAAAAAAAAAAAAAAAAAAGGAAAATGAATTGCATTTATATAGTGCTTATCCAAAGCACTTTACAGTTGCCTGACATTCACCCATTCATACACCGACCATGCAAAGGTAACAAACCAACACGTCAGGAGCAGTTAGGTTGTTTAGGTGGTGTCTTGCTCAGGGACACCTCGACACCTTCCTGTTGGCAGACCTGCTCTTACCTCCTGAGCTAACTGCCGCCCGGCACATTTCTACATTTTTAAAGTTAGAAAGATATTGGATAACAGATATTCAAGGCTGCGAATTACCGCGATCTGATGCTGTGACTAAAGACGCAATCACCGGTATTACTCCCATGTGTCTCGCGGTGTATACCTGCCTAGGAGATGGGGTATGAGTCCTGTGTGTCTCGCGGTGTAATACCTGCCTAGGAGATGGTATGAGTCCCTGGTGTGTCTCGCGTGTATACCTCCTAGGAGATGGTAATGAGTCCTGTGTGTCATCGCGGCTGTAATACCCTGCCTAGGAGATGGTATGAGTCCTGTGTGTCTCAGCGGTGTATACCGGCCCAGGAGATGGTATGAGTCCTACGTGACCTAGCGGTGCTATGCCTGCCTGGGAGACGGTATGAGTCCTGTGTGTCTCACGGTGTATACCTGCCCAGGAGACAGTATGAGTCCTGTGTGTCTCACGGTGTATACCTGCCCAGGAGATGGTATGAGTCCTACGTGCCTAGCGGTGTATCCCTGCCTGGGAGACGGTATGAGTCCTGTGTGTCTATTGGTGTATACCTGCTAAGGAGAAGTATGATTCCTGCGCATCTAGGAGATGGGGCTTCCAAACAAAAGCGTTGGGTGGAAACACTCCCAACAGTCAACCATCGGTTGGTCAATAATAACAAGTAAATTACGAAGTAGGCTACCCTGCCCTCAACAATAGCCTAGCTAAGAGCATTACAGAAACAGAATCGAAAAGCTGATTAAAGAGGCCGGCTGTGTAATTGGCACGCCTCCTAACACTCTTGTGTCTTGCCGTGGTACAGGGGTCAAAACCAGAAGGAAGGTAAAGACTTTAGAACAAGACAACCACCCACTGCATAGCACATATATTTCTATTTTTAACCTGACAGGTGCTTTCAGTGACTTAATAATAATGCCTCATTGTTCCACTGAGCATTTAAGTCATTTGTGCCAATCTGTTGTTAAAACATCCAATACATAAATTATATTCTTTTATTTAATTTGACATTTAGGGAATTTAGCAGACGTTTTTGTCCAAAACGACTTACAAAAAGTACATTTGTCCGAAGAGAGTGAAACAACAATGTCGCTGATGGTACGGTAAGATTAGAAAAGAACAAGTTTCAAGCACTTGCTAGGTTAACCCCTTGCTGGTAAACAGCAAGATAGCTTAGATAAGATTTCATAAGCTTCCTTCTGTTCCTTTTTCCTACCGTTTTAACATCGAATATGTCACAGTGATATCCAACAGTGATATCATAGCGTATTTACTGTATTACCTTTATATGTAGTAGTAGTAGTAGACTGAGCTATGTTTAAGCCCCTTTGGGACGTAGCCTAAATGTGTTGTGCAGATCTCTGTGAGGATGTGTGCTTGGGCGATCAAATGAGTTGCCCCCCCTCAGTGAGTAACAGAGGGTACCGCTATGGCTCCCGTCTCAGAATCTCCCCACAACATTTACACGTCTAAAATGGCCTTTTGAATGTTATAGCCGCTATAACATCCCATTAGCTCGACACATTGGGCCTCGTCAAAAATACTTTAGAAACATTGAGGGTGAACTATATATAGGCTTAACCAAAATGTTAATTAATTAATGTATAGCCCTAATTTAGTCCATACACAATCCTAATCCATATAAAAAAACAACAACACATTAAACAAAATAAAATAAAACAAATTTCGCCCTAATATCTTCGATACAAACAGTAGGGCTGCCACCAATGATTCATTTTCAAATCAAATTAACCTATCTATTCATGGATTTCAATTAATTAATTTTCATCCAACAATGCAGAGATCGGTATGCTTTCGGTCTGGGGAAACCTCCACCCAACATTTTTGGTAACACGCAAACTTTTTGACTGCAGCAGCAGCAACAATGCAAAGCAGACCAATGACGGGAACCAAATCGAATGACATGAAGGAAGTGGAGTTACACAACAGTGATATTGAACGAATTGTACAGAACGAATTGCATTGAATGATTTGCATTTTAGAAATATTATTTTTGCAATACAAAAACATGCGTTGGTTAAAATAAATGGACGTTGATGCATTTTCAGTGTCACCAACAATGGCGAATGACGGCAGCCCTGCCACTGTGGAGTGTGTGTGGTTGGTGTCTGGTTTAAGCAGCCTCACCTGGCCCCAGTCAGGCTGGTTAGTCTGGGGTTGGTTGAGGCTGCATACCTGTGATGCATTGCCTAATCAAGGTCCACAGGTTAAACCAGTGTGGGAATGTGTGGTGCATGTGGTTGTGGTTAAAGTCTGGTTTATTGTAAAGTTGTAAGTAAAATGATTGAGCAGATGGTAAATGCTAGCTAGCATGCTTGTGCTGTCGAGTGTGTGTGCTGGTGGCTGACCAGCCTAACCTGTGGTGCACTGATTGCGCAATGCACAACAGGCTTGTAGGCCCCCCCCCGAGATCCTAACAGGGCCAGGTGAGGCTAATTAGGATAGCCAGCCACCAACCACACACACACACCACACATTCCCGCACCAGCCATCAGCACACAACACACACACTCAGGAGGAGCGTGTGTGTGCTAGCATGCTAGCTGTTACCACCTGCTCTGTCTGACATTATTACATATAGGGCCTTTCCACCAAAGTGAACCGAGAGCTGGTTCTGGGCTGGTGCTAGTGCCAGTTCGGAGCTGGTTCAACTTAAGAACCGGTTTGCTTTTCCACCGGCTAGAGAGCCTCGAGAGCCAACCCGCCCCCACGTTCATTACGTCACTGTACGTCTGTATAAGTCTCCGCCTTCCCAGCAACGCGAGCACAACAAGAACAATGGCGGACTACATCGCGATACGAGTGATCTTGTTTTTGTAATTGTATATTTTGTTACTACCTGTTCTGTCATAACTCAAATAAAAACTGAATCTTATTTGTTTCTCTGTTCTTTAAGTATACTGAAGCAGACATGTTAACAAAATGTTTATTTAGAAAAACCATGCTGCTCCGTTAATTCACGGTTCTGATGGGGGGGGGTGCTCCGTTAATTTGCGGTTCTGATGGGGGGTTTGGGGGGGGGGGGGGTGCTCTGTTGCTCCGTTAATTGGTGGGGACATGTCCCCAGCGTCCCCACTAAATTCTACGCCCGTGCTCGGTACCATGCGCAGTTTCTATTAAACATCCATAAACGCCAACTCGGTTGCATCTCTTTATTTCAATATTCCTTGGCTAAGAATATTACAAGGTTAACGTTGCGTTGCCAAAGTGGTATCGGTGCGGTTGTATCGGAGTAGTCACTTCCATTGTCGGGGTTTGTTGTGAAATGGAGCTCAGAAAGTTTTTGGCGGACTTGCTAATCCCGCCCCCAGCCACTGACGTAGTTGGTTCTTAGTTGGTTCAAGTCTGGCCCAGCAAAGAGTTGGGGCCAAGAACGGACCAGTTTTTCTGGCCGAGAGTCGGTTCTTTGTCTGTCGAAACAGGAAGAACTGGTTCGTTTTAAGCTCTGGCTCCGAACCGGCCCTGAAAATGCCTTGGTGGAAAAGCCCCCATACTCATTATTAAAAACAACAATAAACCGGATTATTCAGCGAGCCAACAGCTACGAGAACATTCACATGTCCATATCCGAGGCGGCAGTAGCTCAGGAGGTAAGAGCGGGTATGGCAACAGGAAGGTTGCTGGTTTAATTCCCGAGCTCCTTCGAGGTGTCCCTGAGCAAGCCACCAAACTGAAGTGTTGGTTGTTACCTTGCATGGTTGACACTGCCGTCAGTGTATGAATGGGTGAATGTGAGGCAACTGTAAATATATGAATGCAATATGAACCACATCCGCTCTACTGACCTTACTGATGGTGGCCACGTGGAGCCTCTCTGTCTCGCTGCGCTTTTTCAGCTCCCCCCGCATGGCGTCCTTCTCCGAGCAGATACCCAGGATCAGGTCCTGGTGCTTCTTGTTCTCGTCCAGCAGCCTAGACACACACACACACACACACACCATGAATATTCATGAGGAACGCGGCACTATTAAGTGGCTCGCACATACACAAATAAAACCGCATACAGATACAATATGCAAAACACACCCCACAGGAACTCAACAACATTGTAATACCATATTAATTAATTCTACTTCATTAATTAATTAATGACACCGATGGAAAAGCATAGTGACGTCCAGAAGGCAAACCACTTCAAAAACAATGTAAAATGTAATCTCTCCGTATTGCAGTGAGGGGGGAACCTAAAGTGGGATGTTGGGGTATGGATACAGATTGAGGCTGTAGTCGACCGATGCAGGTTTGGGTTCCGATTTTTGATAGTCCTAGCCCACCGATTACCGATATTTTGACTGATATTGTTTTCTTTATATTGATATAAAGTGCTACACTTTCTGAAAAAAAGTTACAAATTTTGAAAAATTTGTTTCTACATTTAACTAACTGCATTATATGCAAGTTCTTCTCATTTTGTCTTCTGTACCTTCAAGAAAAGTGGCAAACGGCATGTAAACACAGAGCACTCCAGAGTTTAGCAAGTTATGAGCGGAGTCACACCATTTTCTGACCGTGCCATTAAGTTTAGATGTAAAGAAAGACTGTAAAGGAACGTGAAATAAATTAAGCATTACTGTATGGATAATTCCCCTTTACCGAACAACGTATAATCAAATGTAATCATTTCGCCTGTGATATGCTCTGTGTTTGCGCACAGGCAGAGAAAAGGACAGCTACGGCTGCAGCACATGGGAGAACTTTGCCTCCAGGCCTTTCTACCACTGGCTTTGGTAACTAAGCTTTGAATAGTAAAATAACTCAAATAATGAGTAACAGTTCCATGGTCATTGTTGAACGGTGTGTGTAGGCCTAGGCTCTATAGAATAAATGGTTAGACTTATTTTTTTAAATTATATTTTGTGTCTGGACTGTCTATGAATACGTGCGTGTACGCTGGTTATTACATGGCTTATGACTAGCAAGAAATGATGTGTATAATATAGAGTACTACACATTTAAAAGTCAGTGCTGAGCCTAGTTTGCAGTCTGCTCGACTTTTTATACTGATTTAAAAATCGGATCCCGATGTCGGAAAAAAAGAAAAGAAAAGTAAAATAACTCCTGATAAATATCAGGCAAATGGATTAATACTGCTCAGGCTTTAATATGGACGCCTTTGTTCTTCTCACACACAGCAGTAGCCAGCAGCTACATCGCTAAGTCAGGTGGGGGCGGGGGGCTGAGGTAATGATGTGAGCTCAGCGTGATTAGATTAAAAATGTACTGACGGCATCGAGGTGGCCTCGATGATCGCTGCCATCGATCAGCAGATGGACCAGAAACAATAGATTCTGCCTCCAGGGTCACCCTCCAACACCACCCACCCTCCATCACCGCCCAGCTCCATCACCACCCACCCTCCATGGTGCGTAGGTGTACCACTACTGGCTGCTGTCTATGCGTCATGGAGGATTCTCCCTCCTGTGTGTCCGGGGCTATGTGTGACCTGAGCCAAGTCAGCCATTTGTCCATTTGTACAACTTTTTACATTTGATTTGAACTATTTGTTAAGAGCTGATATCTGTGTGATATTTAAACACCGCCGGGCACTTCTTCTGTTGATCTTGATCACTGACCACGTCACACTGAACCCCGGGCCAGTATAATACATATATACGCACCGTGTACAAACACAGAGCACTGTTATACTAACTCTGTTATATACTGTACATATTGCTTATCGAGAGATATTAAATGACTAATTTAGTGACTGAAGATTTTGGCCTTATGGCCCCGGCACCCTAGCAGACAGGGTTCAAAGCGCGTCGGGCCTACCTCTTGATGGCCTGCTCCTGCTGCGTGTACTTGAACTGCACACACTTCTCAAATGCCACCATGCTCTCCTCCTCCTCCTCCTCCGCCTGCTGCTCCTTGGGAAGCCCATTCACTGGATGGTTCCCCTTTCCTCCGGGGCCTCGAGCACCCACACCCCCAGCCCCATCGCCGGTGCCCCCGGGCAGGCGGCAGGCCAGTATCTCGGACTCCAGGTCGTCCAGCAGAGACTCCTGCGACAGCGAGCGCTGGATCTCCGAGATGAGCTTGCGGCTGCAGTCCGTGTCGTAGGGGCTGGACAGGGCGTGGGCGTGCGAGCGGGCGGCGGTGGTGGGGGTGGTGGCGGCGGGGCGGGAAGGCTTGGTTTGCGGGCTGGAATCGCCGGAGGAGCCAGAGGAGCTTGGAGCGGAGGGGCCGTTCGGGGCACTCCCGTTTGCCGGCTGCGAAGGTTCCGGGGGGCGGCGAGTGGGAGGGAGGGACGCCCCGGTCTCACCCGCCCCGTCTGCAGGGGCCGGGGAAGACTCTGGTAAACCTTCGAGACTCAGGTTTGAAGGGGCCACATCCTGAGAAACATCTGCAGCAGGCGGAGGTGGAGGAGAAGAACTGTCGTTCAGCTCCTCCATAGTGAACAAGTCGTCTTCTTCAGTGGTTCCCTCCACAACCGAAGGAGAGCCTTCTTCCAGTTCACCTGAAGTGCGCCTTGTGGCAGGAACAGCTCCCTCAGGCCCGACGGGAAGCGAGAAGCGTGGCGGTTGCAGGTCATCCCCGGAAGATGCACAGTCTCCACCACCAGAACCAGCGGCGGCAGCTCCTCCTGGCTCGTCCCCTGTCGGCGGCCGACCCGAGTGTTCAGTCGGCGGGGTAGTCTTGCAGAGTCCAGCCTGAGCGTCTTTTTGAGCGCCCGGCTCGGCCTCGATCGGGCAAGGGCGGAGAGGAGCGAGGATTTCTTCTTCCTCGTCTCCACTATCCAGACAGATCTCCTCCTCCTCCTCAGCAGGGAAGGAAGGTGTGGGGTCTTCATCATCGTTGTGGTTGTGGAGCTGGTCGGCTGAGAGGGCTTCCTTCAGCCCGTCCATGGTGCCGTCAGCACCCGGCTCTTCCATGGTCCCGCTCAACACCCGTCTTGCAGACGAAGAGAGAGAACCATTACAATACGACAGTATCAGCCAAGAACATGCAACCCTAACCAAGAACAAACCCTTACTATATAGGGGTGAGTATTAGGAAGCCCTAGAAGATTATTATCAATCAGTGACAGTTCAACTTTGATAGGATAAGCTTAGCCCGCTTTACAGGTATTCTCAGGTCCAAAGTTGAGCATTAACAACCCAGCCACAATACACACAGTTAACAGTGAAACCCGCAGCCTACACCCAAACAACCGAGAAACAAGGACATCCAGTTCCCAGTTAACTATCCCACTCTCCATATACGACCACACAGGTGTGGCGATGTCAACAACCCCTTTGAATCCAAGCTATGTCTGGAATGGTGGGCGTGTGCGATTGTGGGGAATCAATCAATGAATTACCAGCAGACATAAACACACGAACAAAAGCACTACAAGCTTCTGCTACACATCCACAGTAACACAGCAAGGTACCAACTCTAAGCTCACCCCAAACCCCTGCATGACTTTGTCTTTGATGCCTTTTGATCCATCAATGATCAGGGTCAGGTTTGGGGGGGGTCGAGCCCATTGAATGAATTGAACTAACCACTATTATTATCATCACAGTATTACACTTCAATTATGCCAAATTGTCTTTGCCGTCTGAATACCTTATCCTTCCTATATATTTGTATATTTTGACTGTACATTTGTAAATCTGTTCTATCTTATCTTATCTTAATGACACCAGAAGACAGCTGTCAGGAACACACATGACATGTTAGTCATGTCCTCACTGAGCTCCTGTGCTCTGAGCTGCACGGCGTTGACAGTAGCAGTAGCAGTAGCAGTATTCAACACTTGACAGCCTTGGATTTTATCCCTTAAGGTATGAAAGTCCTGAAGCTCACTCAGAAAGACAGACTGGTGTCTCCTCGGAGGACATTTATAGTGAAACACGACGTGGTTGCTCAACGTGAAGGCGAGACGCGGCTCCAGCTAGCCGCGGCGTTAGCCTGCTGTGCGGGCTGCTTAATGCTGCATGCGAACACGGATATGGAGTTGTTGTTGTTGTTATTATTATTATTATTATTAGTAGTAGTAGTATTATTATTATTATGTTGTTTCACCCACCGAAGGCGACAGAGCCATTGTAGTCGGACGACGCTCGGGAATCAGCCGATTATTATTGATCTCTCCGGCCAGTTCGAGGTGACACATCAACAGATATGGCGACAGTAGGCGGGGACGGGACGAGACGAGACGAGACGCTCAACCAATCAGCGGCGAGGGGAAATGTGACGTAGGCGTGACGCCGCAGCAGGTCCTCCTCCAGGTATATATTCTGTCAATGTGTGCTTTCGACCACACTTTTGTTTGTTTGTTTGTTTTTTTATACGATGTATGTGGTACAACAGAATTGTCGTATGATTAGTAGAATGAACAGTACACATATTCCAAGGATAAAATAATGTCAATGTAGGCCTAAATGTTTGACGTCGATTATATTTGTAAACTAGAATAATATGGGCTCCAATCTACACATTGCAATTTGGTCACACACTGTTCATCAAATGACTTATCAGAGCACATGTTTATGTATTTATATACATCTATCTATCTATATGAGAGAGAGAGAGAGAGAGAGAGAGAGAGAGAAGATTATTTCAATGGATGTTCAAAAAAGGAGTCTATGAACCATAATGGGGCAAGCATGCCCAGTAGCCCAAGAAAAGAAAATGTGAAGGAAATCCCAAAGTGGGCGCGTCAGTTTTGATGTCTGGGAGGCTCAGAGAACGGGTATTAAGGGATCAAATGACCTAGTAGTGAGCTTCAGGGTTTATCAGAAAGAGAAAGGGGATTGTTTGAAACACCGGGGGTCCTGGTGGTGGATGGATCCCAGGTCAGGTGACCCAGGAAGAATGAGAAGAAAGAACAATCTATCTTCTGTTAGTGGCAGGTAGCCACGGATGGGCAAATCAGATGGACCTGGAATAGCCTAATGACACGTCCCATGATGCATTGCCCCCCCCCCCCCCCCACCCACCTCATCAAGATGGTTCATCGAGCCAGGAAGACTATAGACCACTCCAATGATTTGATGACATATCTTGTGGCACATAGGCCAAAAGGTCCAAAGGTGTGTGATACCAAACTCTACCCACACAGCCAGGGGCTGGAAACACATTGCTTAATGGTCAAGATGGTTATAGGAGGACATGATGGTGCTCAGGTGTTCCTCTCTCAGGTACTGGCTTCAGTCCCCCAATGTCCGTAGCCTACCTGTAAGCATCGTTCAGCAGATTGCCCTAACAAGTGCCCTACTTTCTCCTTAATGACCTTGCATTCACTGTCACCAAAGATGAAAATCGTATTTTGACCTTCAAGTAGCTTCAAACATTCCACATTTATAAATTGTTTTCAATTGTTGCTCCAGTTGCATGCAATACTTGCGCCCTATTTTACAGTTAAAATAATTCTCAAGGGGACCACTAAGAGCCACTAAGTTTATTACAGGAACCCACATCATGCATTGTCATCCACGATCCCATTTAACTATTGGTATTTTGGTCTTAATGAGTGGTATTCATTTGTAATATTTGAATGACCATAAATATATATACTAAATCATGTATGTATGTACTGTATGTATGTATGTATGTATGTATGTATTTATCTATCTAGGTATGTATGTCTGTATGTATTTATTTATCTATCTAGTCAGGTAGGTAAGTAGGTATGTATCTCTGTCTAGATATGTATGTATCTACATCGATGTATGTATCTGTCTGCGTATGTATGTATGTATGCATCCATGCATCTATCAATAATTGACTGAAGGTGAAACGATACTCTCTAACTTGTCTGACAGAAACAAACTGACAGACAGATTTGAGACAAAGCCGGTAGGGGTAGGCTATTCACATGCAGTATTACATAATAATAATGACATAACAAGGCCTATTCATATAAACAAACACTCCCCTGGCTGATTCATTCAATTAGTGTCCATAGTGACACAGGTGGCACCCTGCTCCATGCCTTGGTTGGTCTAGGAAGTGATGTCATCGGTGGCGGTGAGGCTTGCAGAGGGGGCGTGGCTAGCAGCGGTGTATCTGTCCCTGCTACCTCTTCAGACACGCCCACCACTCGTCATCTCCTTTCCTGATGGCGAATCCATGTCAATTCTCAATCGCCGGCTCCTCCCCCCATGACCTAGTTTACTCACCTGTGTTTTATCAATATTACCAACTCTTCAGTACTTCTTTCTCATATACTCATCCTTCTCTCAGTGTTTATTACCTGCCTCTTGCATTGCCTACTCGTTTACCACCCTCGCCTGATTAGTTGCACTTCGCCCAACACTCATCTGCCTGTTGCTGAACCCCTGCTGGTCTGACTACCCTGCCTGTTGCTGAACCCCTGCAGGTCTGACTAGAATGCCTGTTGCTGAACCCCTTGTTGGTCTGACTACCCTGCCTGTTGCTGAACCCCTTGCTGGTCTGACTACCCTGCCTGTTGCTGAACCCCTTGCTAGTCTGACTACCCTGCCTGTTGCGGAACCCCTGCTGGTTGTGACTACCCTGCCTGTTGCTGAACCCCTGCTGGTCTGACGACCCTGCCTGTTGCCGAACCCCTGCTGGTCTGAGTACCCTGCCTGTTGCTGAGCCCCTTGCTGGTCTGAGTACCCTGCCGAACTATCACCTGTTATCCTGACTGTCCATTTGGGAATAGATCCTGTTTTTGATACCACGTTGTGTGTAGTGCACCCATTGCGCCACCCATCATTGTCATAAATGTCGTATTTAGCAAAATAATCATGGTTAATGAAACCATTCAGTGCGGAACATATTTCAGTCTAACGCATTGGACAATGGGGATGAATGCAGGCAGACGTAAGCAGCTTCATTCAGATTCTATGAGGCAGATTTACACCAATTAAATCTGACGACTCCAAACTCCTCAAGTACGGATAGGGTGTGTGGGATATATTTTTACAGGTCCTCTGCAAAAATGTAATGCTGGGTGTTATAAACAGAGGTAGGCCTCGTATTTGGAGACTGTCTGATCATTTGTGCTCTGGGTTTAAGTGAAAGCGCAAAAAGAGCCGGGGGGGTCAAAGGACAACCAGGACGAGATGACCTAGCAACTGGCAACAGAGGGGGAATGTCCTTACCTCTGAGAACTGTGGCTGATGGACTACAATGGCACATCTTAAGCATGTGAATAAATCCCTCATTAAACCCCATTGCCTCTAGCAAAGACCAAAGATAGGTCCACTCAAGCCGGCCAAATGCTTTAATTGCATCGAGGGATAAAACTTCAGCGAGAGATTTCACATCCATGGCAGCATGGATTATGTGAAGTCTTCCAAGCTTAGTATTCTTCAAAGTGATTGACTAGATCTCTTGGATCCAATACTATCATGTTCAAATTAGAGATGAAATATGAACTGGAGAACAAAAAGTGGACCAGAATAAAACAGGAGAAAGTTCCCTGGATCGATTGGCTCACGGATGGGTGCGCTTTATTCTGGAGAAATGTCATTCATGTCAGTTTTTGATATTGTAGTAAATGGCTCCAATAGAATAGTGACTGTGGCATGAGGGGGGCAGGTTTATATCATCTCAATGTTAATGTTTGTGCGCCATTTATGATTTTGGACTTGATAAATGTGCTCGTTAAATAAAACATACTGTACATCAGAAAGACGCCTACAGTGACATAGTGCAGGTTTGAAGTGCTTTTCATCGTATGTTGATAGTTTAGAATGGACTTTATTCCTCAATTAATCTCAAATTCATCCCATTTAGCTGCTCTAAAAGATCGTTAGCTTGACGTCAATTGTGTGTGTGCATATAAAATGGAAAAATCATTATATATGAAATATATTTAATATTTAAAGTGAATCTCATATTCTGTTATACAGTAATATTCAATGCAGTCATACTCACATTTACAGTAATGTTCAGTAGTGGTAAAGTGTAGAGTACCCCAATGACCGTAGAGTGGTATAAAGTTACAGAACAGTACAGGAGAATGGTACAGTGGTACAAACGTGCATAGTTCAAATGTACCATACTAAAGTGTACTCCGGCTTGCAGTAAGGTACAGAAGAGTGGTACTAAAGTGGTTTACTTTAAAGTACAGTAGGTATATATTAGTTAGTTTACAGCAATGTACAGAGGTGTTAGTTCACAGTGATGTACAATAGAGCACAGTAAAGTTTATAGTAACAGGCCAAATGCATAATGCAATGCATAATATAAACTAGTGGTTTACAGTAAAGCACAATTTTGTTGTAGTAAAGCTTGAAGTACAGTAGAGTTATATTAGTTAACAGTATAAAGTACAGTCGCGTGGTACTTAAAAAGATGTAGCCAGCCTACCTTAGTTAACCTAAAGCTGGTTAACGTAAACAAATCTCTAGTCACAGGGTCCCAGGGCCTTAGTCCAGGGCGCCATGCTTGCTGGACAATAATACAGGATTCGGGTGTCTTCACACATCCCTTTTTATATTACACTTGGAAGTACAAACTCTTGCACCTTCACAGTTAAGCTCACAGACTGTGGCGACGGTCTGTGGTGCCTTTCTCTTGACGCAAGATGGTCAATTTGACCTAAGGGAGGGAAACGCTTGTTAGGCAAAGTTAACAGAATTTTTTGAACAGCCTACATTTAGTCTTATTTTTTATTAGTTGTAGTGCATAATATAGTTATGTTGGAAAATACTGGACCTTAATGTATGTTCACAGTTTTGTAAATAAAGAAAAAAACACATTGTACCGACATGGAGAGTTAGCATAATAGCTACATTTAAAATGTGTAGACTGACTCACTTACTCAAATTAATTTATAATGAAAATCTTCTAGATTCTCCAACACAAACATGGGATAGGGAAAGAGAGAGGGAATGACATGTAATGTGGGACCACAGGTGGGAATCGAACCCGTGGTCGCGACAAGGCATGTCTCCCACATGTTCAAACAGACCTGGTTTTTGAGGATTCTGCTGAGGTAGACGTTGAACTCAGCTGTGGTGCAGGTGAGCAAGTCGTTCAGAGCCACGACCCGATCTCCCACCTGGAACAGATCCGGCGGCTGACCTGTCCACGCTGACACACTGAGACACACACACACACACACACACACACACACACACACACACACACACACACACACACACACACACACACACACACACACACACACACACACAAATATGATCTTGTAATCAATGGTAAATAGATTGCATTTATATATCGCTTTTATCCAAAGCGCTTTACAGTTGCCTCACATTCACCCATTCATACACCGACGGCGGTGTCAACCATGCAAGGTAACAACCAACACATCAGGAGTAGATAGGGTTAGGTGTCTTGCTCAGGGAATTAGAATCTCGGTGGCTAGTTCATCTCCATATTATGCATTTTGAGAGGTCTTATTTAAAGTGTTTCATTGAAGGAACTAAGTGTAGGATTTTTATATCAAAAAATCACCAACTAAAATGCCAACATGTGAATCAATTGTAACTATAATAAAAAAAAAAGTGAGACCATTTCTATTCTCTCCCAACAACATGTGGGTTGATTCCTAATATATTTGAACCAGGCTGGTTTTACAGGGAAAAAGGAAGAAAGTGGCGTCTAAGTGCGGCTAATGGCAAATATTATCTTTCAGTTTGAACATGTTTATTTATAATGAAAACTAACATTAGTTCATGACTGGTGTTCTCTCAAACCCAGAGAGCTTGCGCTCAATGAGGCTCAATGAGCAAGCCTGAGCAGGTTGCAGTTCACTTACTGGCCAAAGTAATAACCAAGCATTTCTGATTCTTACTAATAATCCCTTGTTAAGTGTTGAATATTAATTAGGTTTGGCCATAGAGCTGGGTAGTCCCGCCCACTTTGATCATAAGCAGCTGGTGTCTAATTTTTCAAGAAACATCTATGGAGTCTAAAATTATATTTTTCTTCTATTCAGGCAGATAGATATTCAAAGTTATGGTTGGTATGGTTTTTATTTGTTGCTAATTTTTAAAATTGGTTAAAATTATGTCCAAATAAAGAGCAAAAGCCTGTTTAAAAACAACTAAAAAAACTGCAACGTATTCATCACTAGGTTGCAGCTGGCAAACAAACGACTCCCACTCTCTGCTGCAACATCCGTGACTGTCCGTGCTGACTGTTTTGAACAGAAGTGCAGAGTTTTTAGTTTTGCACAGGTTGCTACCACCAGGACACTAGCTTATTAAAGACGGATCATTTCTGCTTGTGGTTGCAAAAATCCCAAGGCGTTGCCCGCAAAAACTACTCTACACTACTCTGCATATTCTACATCCACCTGTGCACACAATCAACTATTATTCGATAAAACCGCTAAACGTCAGACCGCTAACATGAAAAACCCGCTAAACATCGAATCAGCAACCCGCTAAACACGACCGCTAACTTCCACTAAACCGATCAGACCCCTAAACATCGATTAAACAGTCAAAACCCGCTAAACACGATCAACCGCTAACGATCACAACCCGCTAAACTCGATCAAAACCGCTAAACACGATCAAACCCGCTAAACACGATCAGAACGCTCGTCCTAAACCGTCAGAACCGCTAAACACGATCAAACCGCTAAACTCATGTAAACAGGAATCCTCTGTCTCCTCCTGCCACCCTCTACAACTCTTTTGCGTCCGCGCAACCCCTTCGGGTTTACCGTAATACCCCTATATGGTTGGAAAGCGCTGCTTCTCTGCTTTCAGAAACCATTGGAAATCGCACAAACGGTCTAGGAGTTACGGTAGTTTGAAAAAAGCGAGTAATGGGAACGCCGGCGCTCCCTTCGGTCGTGGCACCGAAATGAGGCACCGAAATATGCGTTTTGATTCGGTACGGTAGGTACCGGTCGTACGGGAACCGGTGCCATAGTGGTACCGGGTTTCGGTACCCATCCCTACACACACAACTCCCCCTTCAGGATCATTGCAAACGATAACAATATACTGTACATCTACATACCTGAGTCTTCCATCCTCCTCGGTCAAGGTGAGATGTTTCTTCAGGTCTGCCCGATGGACGTTAATATCCTGTTCCTCGGGACTGAAGACACAAGACAGTGATGCAGAGCAGTATAGTTAAAAGGTGCTGTAGATAATATTTAAGAGCTATCATTGAAGTGTCATTAAAATCCCATTGCCATCGTCAGCCATTAGTGTGTGGACACTTCCTGGACATCGTACCCATCCGTTGAGTTCTGTCTCTCTAGCATCTCGCAAATCTTCTTCTCCTCCCCAGAGCAATCGCAGCTGTCCATTGGAGGTATGTTGGATTCTTCTCCTGCCGTCGGATCCTTTCTAAAGGGGAAAATAAATGAAAATTGCATTGAACACTTGACTGTTGTTTACTAAACAAAACTCTTAGAAACTCGCAACTTTGCAATATTAAGGCCATCGTTGTGGTTAATAGCGTCCGCTTAAAAGACACAAAACCAAAGACACTTCTCTGGTTATATGCATTAGTATTTGGAATATCAGTTAAGTTTATGGTCCTTTTAAAAACATTTACCAGGTTTCAGTTTAATTTGGGTTAGGTGGCACCACCGCCAGCCCTCAAATAGGCAATGGAAAACCTCTGGGGAACCATCCCAGCTTCATCAACCATATTTGTTTGACTGCTTTGTAGAATTGCCATTGCTACACGCCACATTAAAGTGGCTTTTTCTGGGTTCTCCTACACAGGACACAGGTGTTGAGTAATCCGGGTTATGGCAGACAGAGCAGGTGGTAAAGGCTAGCATGCTAGCGCTCCTCCTGAGGGTGCGTGGTGACGGCTGGTCCAACCTGTGGGCATTGATGCAGCCAATGCATCACAGGTGTGCAGCCCAGACTAACCAGCCAGATTCAGGCCGGGTGAGGCTGCTTAAACCCGCCACCAAACACACACACTCTCCAGCTTTGTTTTAGTATTTTTTTTTTTAAAGTACCGGTATCATTTATATTTATTTAGTATTAGTATTTCATTGTAAAGGGCAAGGTAAACTTTTTGTAGTGTATTTTTTATTTATACATTTGATAGCATAATAACATAATAACAGTGTCTTGGGCCTTATACTGCTTATGAACTCAGAACTTGGGAAAAAAACAGCCGACTCGGAGCTCGACCACATATGTGACTGTGGTATGCGGGGGGGTGTGGTTTAGTGTCAGCAGGTGAAACAAGGTGAGCGGAGCGGCAAAATGACTGAGATTGACGCAGCCGTAGGGGATGAGAGTGATTAGTCTATCGTCACTCCTTCCCGGTCAAGAACCCTAAACTAAAGCCACAGAATGCGGCATTGTGGCACGAACACACGAACATTGTGGCACAAACACTGCAACAGTATCCATCACTACACATACAGTACATGGTCATTCGTACACATACATATGTATATACGAACACAAAAGCATGTAATGGCAGTGTACAAAAAGTAATTTCTTCAGGAATAGCAGGTTTTATTAGTTTGATATGTAATTATGCAATATGGGTATAGAGTGTGTGTGTGGTTTGTGGCTGGTTTAAGCAGCCTCACCTGGCCCCAGTCAGGCTGGTTAGTCTGGGGCTGGTTGAGGCTGCACACCTGGGGTGCATTGGTTAATCAAGGCACACAGGTTAAACCAGCCACCAGCACACACTCAGGGAGAGCGCAAGCATGCTAGCAGGTATGTTCTGCTCAGTTTTCGAAAGGATCATTTGAATCAGATGAACAACACCAAACTGTCTACCTGTTTGGCGAGCCGTTTGTCTTTGCAGGCAGCGTGGGCGTGACAAAGACATCAGGGACATCGCTCACGAGTCCGTCGTCAGTATGGTGGTCAGCGTCACCGTCCCTGAACCGGGCAGCAGATAAACACATCAGATAAACAAAGACCAACTGAAGTCTCTCAGTCTCTCTCTCTCTCTCTCTCTCTCTCTCTCTCTCTCTCTCTCTCTCTCTCTCTCTCTCTCTCTCTCTCCTTTGTACACACTGCAACACCCACACCGCACCACGGCATCCTCACTCACTGCATTCCTACAACCAGGATGACTGAAAGCTGATTTCACAACCCGTCCTCTGTTTTCTTTATAGATTTAGATCAAACCCCTTAGGTAAACTTGTGTTCTGCGTGGAACTTCCTCCATTGTGGTGGCCTAAAAACCAGCCTAAAGCTCCACATTGTATATTGTATTGGACGGCGGACGGCCTTAGCAAATGTGAACTGTGAACACTCACACTTTGTTCATGGGCATGTAGTCGTCCTTACTCTTCTCCACCTGCCAAAGCATGGACACCTATTGCACACGGGATCAGTACACTTAGAATGGTGATTGAGGGATCACCATCACCCAATTCATTTCATCAACGACGGTGAATTCATGAACGATGTCATGCTTCCTTACCTGTTGGTATGTCTTGGGGTAGTCATAGCGTTGTACAGGCTCTGATGTTGGTCGCTGGTTAGATGCCCATCGGACAGCACCATTTAAATGTATAATTAGTTATGAGTTACACACACCACCCCAGAAGCCCCGGTCATAAATCGTGTTTTATATATGTAATTTATCCCCCCCCCCCTGAACTGTAGCCTATGAACAACAGATTAAATGTGTAATTCATTATTAGTAACACACAACACCCCAGAAGCCCCAATAATATGACTCAATATGAAAACCATGACAACTAAGAATGTCTTTTCAAAGTTAAAGTGTTTCACCTCTGCCACGTGAGAGTCTGGCATTGGGAGTGGTTCAGACGTAGAGCGATATTTCTCAGGCTCCTACATTTTAGCAAAGACAAACAATGTCAAGACAACGGGAGACCTTACAACAGCATCATTTTTTAACACATATTTTCTGACAGACTATTTGAGTACAATTATTTTTGGAACATGGACTTTTATGATATTGTTGTGGAGATATAACAATAATGTAGTTTTATTTTTGTTCACTATTGAAATGATGAAATGGTGACTGAAAATGTTTGAATTTGACCTGTAAATACAACTTTCAAAGTAATTTGAAAGCATTTCTGGAACATGGTACTGAGTGATGTTACTTACAGTTTTGCAGTTAAAATCCACAACTTCATATGGATTATCCTAACGAACATGTAACATGTTTAAAACAAGTTTGAGAACTATCAAAGCATTGATAAATATCTTTAGAAATCTCATATCTTTAGAATATCCTTATAGTCATTTATCATGTCATATAGGCAATATTTACATTTAAGTTGATTATAATACAGTTTAAATTAATATTATAAATAAAAATACTTTACCTCTTGGCCTTTAAGTCGGGTATATCGTAAAGCAGTGTACCAAGCATTCACATCCGAGCTGAAAATAACATAAATTGGGGTAATTGGAAGATGGCAATTCACACATAATTTAGAAGTATAAATGGAGGTCTGTTCAAGTGGAACCCAAACTCATTATGAATCAGAGATTGAATGTAAAAATAAAACAGGAAAAAAACATTCATTATTTTTTTAATCTATGAAACACCCCATAATAAACATTGGATCCGTGTTTTTGGGGGAATTGTTGGTGTGAATGTTGAATGTACAACAAACAAAACATCAGACACACAGGTAGGACTAAATATGTAGGCAGTAAAAATATCATGTTACCTACTATTTAAAAGTGTTGAATTGGTGACTATTCAGTACATTTCTATTATAATTAATTGAATTGAATATTGATTTATATGTTTTAAATCTGCTTTCCCAGATGTGCCATTTTTCTTAAATGTTCTTAAATGTACAGACTATTATTTTGTTTGATTGGGAGTTGGGTGTTCATTATTAACAATCAATATTTTCTACAGTATTGGAGGTCTAATGAATAAAAGTGCATCTGAAACCCACACTACAGTTTCAGGAGATCCAAACACAACGACAATGTTCCCATGATCGATCTCTCGGTCAGTTGATTCATGTCCCACATATGCAGCTTGTATGCGCTTGCCATAAGGAATTGTATTCTTGTATAACTAAAACGATGCCATCGCCTTGCCACTGAGTTTCACTGAGTTTCCAGACAAATATCTCAAACAAAATAGGAAACCCTGCGTGACTTCACTCCTCGTACTCGCTGGTTTCCGGCCTAGGAAACGCGTATAGCCAAAGTTCGGCTTTAGCATCGTTGAACTTCTGGACCCGAGAATAGTCGTCAGCAGACCACGCCGAACCCGGACAGGGTGATGGGAAGCAGAAGGGTCTGTCTGCATCACCCAGTCAGGCTATATTAAGCAGTAATGACCGGCTCACCATACATTATACTGCTAGTAAGTAGTCTGTTAATAGTCCGTTAGATTCTGTGGTTGGAAACAGCATCCGTGGTAATAACTATATGGAAATAACAGACAGTAGAATGCTTTAATTAACTTATTAGTCTTGCTGTACCGTAGCCAAGCCAAGCAAGGACTTGGTGGTACTACGGCAGCAAGTGGGTTTTGCTGTTTGGGTTTCGGCGTGGCGTTTTTGATGCGCAGTACAAAACCATGAATACATGCAATTTACTTTATTAAAAGGGTTTTGCAATGCAAATTGATGCATGTTCAAGGTAGGCCTATGCGACCTTTCTCCAAATGTGACATAGCGCAAATGACATACTTCATAATACATTCAAAATAGTGCAAATGTAAAGGGCTCGATTACCATTACGTGACCGGCAATAGATAATTTCGAAAAACAGTCATCTATTTACATGAACATCTCATTATTACTTTAATTATAGGGCTGCCTGGTATGCCTTCCAGACCCATAATTAACCTAAGACGATGACCTAAGATACACCTGTTTTCAATACCTGGTGTTGCCAACAAGGAAGAACTCCCGTTGCAAAGCCTTGATGTAGAGCACGCAGGATGGAGCACTCCTGGTGTTCTTCTGCACCCACCTCCATCGGTGGTGGTGTTGGGGGTTGACGTACATAACCGTTATCCTTCAACAAAGTAATGCTCGATTTGATCAGGTGTGCATCATGAGGTCACTCTGTACACAGAAACGCTTATGGTACAAAAACACACACAGTAGAGGTCGTACACATTACAACAATTGTCGCATGAAGGGGAGGGCGCAGTGAGTCAACAAAAGATATTCTCACTGTGCATTTCCCCTCACTAATAGCCAATGGATGTCTATGACACTTAACAAATTACACTCCAATTATAGCTTTTTAATCTTAGCGACATCACCCTTAATTGTGTGCAATGCTGTTGGTTTGGGGAGAGTTTGAATAACTTACTGCTTGAGGTTTATTTCCCCCAGCAGCTTGTCCCTGTCCTCTTCACTGTTGAAGTACTTGAGCTGGTAGTCCACTTCACTTGATTTGAACAGCACAAAAAAACGCCTTCGCCACAAATTCTGTGAGGTGGGAGGAAAACAAGACACTGTTACAATGACCATAAACCTCAACCTAAGCTTTTAAATGTGCAATGTTAGAATCCACAAACACAAATATAATGCCATGGGAGGCTGTGCTATATGTTGTCCCTGGATCTTGGCTTTTATTTGTTGTATACTTATATAGTTGTACTGTTGTTGTGGTAGGTTGTGGTCTGGTGTATTTTAAAGTATATTAAATTTAATTGAAGCCTGACCTTAAACATAAGCCTGAGCCTAAGCCCGAGGCTAACCCTAACAATAAATCTAACCCCTAAAACCTAAACCCTCACTCTGTGGCAGTGGGTGAACGACGCATCCATTCATCGTTATCAGCTTTGTCCATCTCACCTCTCTCTTAAGCACGCTGCAAGGTGGGGACTTGATGAGGTATCCTGCATGGACCTCCGTCACCTGATTGGGTAGAGGATTGTAGAACACTGCAGCGGCGGAGGGGTGGACAGGTGAATAGGACAGGTGAATAGGACAGGTGAATAGGACAGGTGGATAGGACAGGTGGATAGGACAGGTGAATAGGACAGGTGGATAGGACAGGTGAATAGGACAGGTGAATAGGACAGGTGAATAGGACAGGTGAATAGGACAGGTGGATAGGACAGGTGAATAGGACAGGTGAATAGGACAGGTGGATAGGACAGGTGAATAGGACAGGTGGATAGGACAGGTGAATAGGACAGGTGGATAGGACAGGTGAATAGGACAGGTGGATAGGACAGGTGGATAGGACAGGTGAATAGGACAGGTGGATAGGACAGGTGGATAGGACAGGTGAAACACAAGAGAAGTCGACATTTTACAGATGCGGGGCTTCACGTACCGGAGGAACTGCGCTCGGTGTTCTTCGTCCTACCAGCCCTGGAATGTAAACAGGAGAGAAAACAGAAGACTATTTATTCCTTTCTTTCTTTTTCCAAGACAGATGGCCACACTGCCGTCCCCATGTTGTCCTGTCGTATTGAAGCTTGCATAAGCCAGGTCGTTCATCAGGAAAAGGCACTCACATGTTAAATACAGGCGCCTTAGATCCGTTCAGCGTTGAAGCGAGAGAGAGAGAGAGAGAGAGAGAGAGAGAGAGAGAGGTCTCTGATGATGTGCTGGCCCACAGCCGTGGCTCTCCTTGAGCGGGTTCACACTATATGACCACCAGTCAGTTCCTCCACCTGAGCATACTTGACACCTGAAACTCGGTAATTTCCCCAACTAATTTCCCGTCCTCATTCTCCGCCTTCCGATCACGCCAGCTTTGCTTTCTGTTTCATGATCAAACGTTCTCAGCAGGGTCTGTAAACTTTGTCGTGTCACTGACGTCTGCCACTGCCGTCACATCCACAGCATCGCATTCAGCACGGACCTCCTCACCGAGAATACAACATGAGCACACCGACGCTGCGAGGTGTAAGGTTGCTCCTTCTTCACTGGCAAGCCAATCAAGAAGCAGTTTCTCTCTCTGTCTTGACAAAAAGCAGAGTTTCTGGTTCATTGACATGCCTGACATACCATCTAGTTGCCATGTGTCTTTGTCACAGTGGCACCGAAACACTTGCACACGGTGCACAGATTATATTTCCACACTCAAAAGTGTGAAATGGTGTGAAAGACAATTCAATGGCTCAATAAATAATGCAAATTGTTTCAGTAAAATCAAACCATGACTGAAGAAATGTATATTTGATTTGTTTAGTTGGTGTGAAAGCTGGTGAGATGTTTTTTTATGAATGTATGGTTTTAGTCTTTCCGGTTGAGACAGAATTGATAGTCTCTCACGCTCTATTTCATAGTATTTCATATTACTATCTATATTACCATTAATAATTATCATATTAGTCATATTAGTATATTTTTCCCCAACTTGAATTGTTGTTTTTCCTGCGCATGCCAGACACATGGTTGCCGCATGGATTCATGATCATTTATATATAAATGCATCCATTCATCACGACTACGACGACTCCAAGGACAGGTCAGACCCACATTACGCTCGTGGTTCCTTTCCGACCCCTTTTTTCACCAGTGACCTTGTTTTTAGGTCTGAAATGTCTCTTGAATTCTTAAATTAGTTGTGTATCTGTTTCCCCCACACTTAACAGTGTTACCCTATATCCACATCAGCTAATGACATAGGGTTTCGTGATAACGATGAAATAGTGTAGTTGGTAGTCATCTGCTCGTGGCTACAAATCCCTTTATATATAAGGGAACTTTTTTACGCTTCAAAATAGGGGTCAAATACTGACATGTTATGAGCCAGCGATCGCCGTCGAGGCCCCACAGGTGATCCCAAATGGGGTCCCGACCCCAACCTCTGCACTACGATACAAGACAAAACCCCCATAACACCCAGAGTGGCAAAAAGATGAAAGCCTTGAGGCAAAAAGGGGACACCTCATGGGCCCTCACAGGTCCGGAATTGGAACCCCGGGACCAATTCTGAAGCTGAGACTAACCTAGAAACAAGAACCATTGGTCCCATAGAAGACAAGCTTTAGCCTCAGTCTCAGGAACCGAAGACGCATGTCCAAAAGCCGCCATTCATTTGTTTAATTCCCTTTCTTTGGTTGACCAAGATTAAGGAGACTTCCCCGTTTTCGGAGCTTCCACCAATGGAAAGAGCAGCGGGAGTCCCAGAGCACCGGTACACACAATGGAAGACTTTATGAGCAGACCTTTAGCTACTCTGACAGCTCCTACAATCCCTCAGCATATGTGGGGCAGCTATACTGTATATGTTTACTTTATATATATATATATATATAAAGACGTTTGAAAAGACAAGAGGTGCTTGCAACTTGAGGTGGGCTGTTCTCTGAAGGTTTTGGGGATAGGGCAGGTCAGCATGATTAAACACCAAAGACCAATGGACCCAGATCAGTGATGCTCCATTTAATTAACCATTAACAGATGTTGCACGGTAAAGGTCTTTCCTCTGAGCTGATTGGCTGATCGCTCTTCTTGATTAATCTTTATTTTGAGATTTTATAGCGTTCTCTGTGTCTGCGCATGTATGGTGTGTGTGTGTGTGTGTGTGTGTGTGTGTGGTGTCTGTTCATGCACATGTGTGTGCATGTGTGTGTCAACAGTAGAGAGATGAGGTGGTTCTCTGCAGGAAGACACTGGCAGCCAAGCAGTTGGGAGATCACAGTGAGCTCTGATGTGTTGTCTTGTCGTGTTCCTCTGTGTGTTATGTTTAGCCATGTTGTGCTGCTGTGTTGTCTTGTCGTGTTGTATTGTTATTTTGTTGTTGTGTTGTAGCCTAGTTGTGTTGTGTTTAGCTGTATTAGCGTTCAGCAGTGTTGTGTTGTAGTGTTGTAGTGTAGCTGTGTTGTACTGTAGCTATGTTGTACTGTAGCATGGGTGTGTTGCATTGCATACATGCTGAGGTCAGCCTATCCATCCATCAGACAGTCTGACAGAAGCATAGCTGTCCTACCCATTCCTTCCAGGTTACGTTACATCAAGCTGCATTATATGTTTATTAGTTAGTTTAGTATAGTTTTGTTAATTGGTATTGCTTACATTGTTTATTGTTAGTGTAGTTTGTTCGTTTACTTCAGTTCATTGGTATTACTTATGACTTATATGTTTATTATCATCAGTTTATTATCATTATAATCATCAACAGTCTGACAGCAGCCCGCATACCGGACCAGAAATAACTAAGAAAGATATCAGCATCAAGAAATCATGCAAAGTATGCCTACAAGGAAGTAGCTGCGATGGCTCATAAGCTTAACCCTAAGGTGACACTGCAGATAGCTTCATGCCATTAGTCAAGAGTGCCGCTCCCTGAAACAATTTGAAAGTTGGGGACTTTCTTTCACTTTTTGGAGGAAATTTCCCTTTTGTCTTATCGCGGAAGTTCTCCACTTTTCAACCTTGTCTCCATCTATCTGCATGGGGGACATAGGATTTTTTTTTTGCAGTTGTTCCTGATGCTCTCTGAAGTTCCCCATTAAAGCACATTAACAAATGTATAGTGAATAGCAGGTATTCAGGTAGTTTGTCGGGCAGTACAGAGTTTGTGGACAAAATAACAGTGAATCAAGTACTTTACAAAAATGTCTTATCACAAAGACCAGAGTGCTACATTTCCATTGTTGACACTTGCTGCAGGAGCGGTGCACAACATTCTCTTTGGTAGAATCAGCACAACAAGGTGATTGTGATTTTGTTAGAGTAGATTGGTGATAGATGTCTTGAAGCTAGGATGGATGGTCGCGATGGTTTGATCAACCAGACCCTACTGCCCTTTAAATTAATCTTTTTGCTTTAATGTTATTTTTAACTAATTTCTTGTCCCTTGTCATAATGTTTTAGTATAAATGGACACGCCCATTTATACTATAAATGGGCCATGCCCATTTATACTATAAATGGGCGTGTCGAGCCAAAACACTGCAGACCGATTGGCTTTTGTCGCGTTATTTTGGCTGCGCCGCTGTGTTCGCTGGGTTCATAGCAACCCTTGAGGAGATGGTTTGTAAGAAAGAGAAACATATATGCATTCATAATACGTGACTATACTTATGTATGTCATTTTCCATTACATTTCCTCCCTTTTGATAAAAATCAAACATTATCATTTTAACAACATAATTACAAAGCAGAAGAATCTATAAAGCACATTGGTTATATGAGGTTATACATATCGCTTCATTCATTTTCAGCGAAATTTCGGGCATGTTAATTAATTTCAGATATACCTTCAGAACTTGTTCATTGTTAAAGTTCTTTGCATATATTGCGGAAAGCTGCGCTCATGGGCCTACAGCCTTTTCCATTTTCCGAAAAGACTGTCCATCCAACTCCACATATTGTTAATAAAAACATTTGTAATCTTCTGGGCCTCCCCCCACGTAAATGTGACCACGAACACCAGTGAGATTATGATTAACACACACATGGTGCCACGCAGCCCACAGAGGCCTGGCTGGCAGAACAGATGCCACGGGCGTCTTCTTCTTTCTTCCATCGTGGTGGGCAGGCGTTCACGCAGATCTTCTTATGAGGTGTGTTCTTTGGCCGTGTGTATATGTTTCATGGTCTGATCTGGAGCAGCGTTCGGCGTACACTCCGTAACCAGTGTGGTGTGGTCGTATGAGGTGTTCTTCAGCTTCTAGGTGTATGTGCGGTTATGTATAGACCTTCTACGGCAGCGCTAGGCTTGCACCGTGTGGTCGCATCGGGAATCAGTGGTGTGTGTGTGTACAGCTCAGGTTGCGTCATTCTTGGTCATCTGCTTCTCTTCCTGGTCGTTGGGTGATGGTCTGTCGTCACCCTTGGTCACAGGCGGTGCTGGTGCTCGCTTGCAGTGCTGGGCGTGCACCCACATCACCCTCTCTCCGACCTTGATGGTGGATTTGGTAGCAGAATCTGGTACGGGCCACATTTACATATAGACAATTGTTTTGGGAGCAACACAGTGTCCACGGTTCCATTTCCATTCTCGAGTGGTATCTCCTTTAGGTCAACTCTGGGGGAACAAACAGCGTTAACAACAGCCACAGTTATGTTCATCTCCATCTCCTGGAATAGGTAAAAGGGTGGCTGGGTTAAGGACGTTGCAGCGTTTCACAGTTATGTTCGGCATATCAAGCAAGCAGGTGTTATAGCGTAACCATCTCGCTGCAGAGAGGTGACATGTCTTTTGTTCAAGCAGACCATTTACCCAAGCAGTCTACTGCTTGGGTAAATGGTCTGGTCGGATCTGGGAGGCCTAATGTGGGAGTGGTGAGCAGTGCTATTTTTAGCCCCTGGAATGCTTCTGCTGCAGCAGGGGTCCATGTGACCTTGCTACCTGGGAGGATCCCTGACCCGTGATCGATTTCGCTTAGGGCCCCTCTAGACATGCGTAGTCCGGGATAAATATCCTACAATATGAAGTCATCCCCAGGAATGATTGCACCTGTTTTACTGTCTGGGGCTTTGGTATGTTTCTAATTGCCTGTACTTTTTCTATTTTTTTTCTGTCAGGGCTTTCCCTTTCTACCGGTTCATCCGGTCCACGTATCTTCTTCACCGGGAAGATAGGTGTTCTAACCGGGGAGTTTTCACATGGGATTATTACTCCTATCTTGAGTAGGGAATCGAATACCGGTGTGATTCCATCTACTGCTTCTTTCTTTAGGGGATATTGATGCACGCATGGCCTATAAGTAGATTTGGGGGTGATCACCACTGGTTGCATGCTGGTTATTAGGCCGACATCATATTTGTTTTTAGCCCAGAGGCCTTCTGGGACTTCAGCCAATTCAGGAATGTCTTGTACATTAATCTTTGCCAGGCACGTTTTATCTCGGCGCTTATCTGCTGCTAGGGTTCCTGTGCGCTTGGCTTGTACTGTCGCACTATAGGTTAGTCTGTAGGTCACATCTCCGGTCGGGTCCTGTCAGTCGGTGGAACCCAGGGGTCATCAGTCGGTTCCCACCCTTGCTTTCCCAGGTGCGATCGCACCCATGGTCCTATGTCACGCCATTGATCCTGTCTACTCTTGGCCAAGGACACATGAGGTGTCGAGCCTGGAGACGTCGAAAGGGAAGTCTGCTTCGGGTTTCAGGAAGAATTTTCTTTCATGCACGTTCTCTCGTGTTTCTGGCTGGACGCACACCACTGCTGCACATCTGTTCCTGTTCCAAAACACATACTTATCGTCAATTTTTCATTCAACTTGCTTGCCCTAAACCAACTTTCCTCGTACTCAATATCTGGCCCTCGGTGTATGTGTGCGGTACAGTGTAGGTTTTCAACTGAATGTAATGTGTGTCATCCGGTCACGTTCTTGCCTTTGCGATGTCTAATAATTCCTGATCGATAGAGGGCACCGCTGTTGGGATCAAGTCCCACTGATATATGTACAAGGGAGTGTTTGGGCTACATTTTATCAAGGCAAAATTAAGTTCGGAGTGTAGCCTGACCTGTATTCCTTCCGGCGTAGAGATCAGACAGATATCCATTTTACACATTAGATCTCTTCCTAACAGGTTGACGGGGCAATAGGGTGAATACAGGAATGAATGTCTCACTGCTCTGTTTTCCTCATCTCTACACACTAGGGGCACCGTATAATTTTCCCTAACCGTGATTCCTGCAGCTGTCAGGGAGCGGACCCATCTACCACTAAGTTTTGGCTCTACATCAAGGGCTTTTGTTGTTATCACAGATTCGGTCGCTCCCGAGTCTATTAAAAAATTCTAATTGTTCTCCCCCTATTTCCAACCTTATGGTGGTGATTATGTCATCGGCGTCGGTCTCATTGGTATAGGTGACGCCGCTTCTGGTGTGTTTGGGGGACCCCTGATCCATGGTTGCGAATGGATTGTCCTTGGAGAAAGTCTGTGCTGCACCGGCCTGTACACATGAGTATGCTGGCGGTGATCGGGGCTGAACGCTTTCTTGGAGGGATGGATAGAGGGGTGGTGTTGACCCGGTTGGGCTGGTGCCTGGGCTGGTCGTTGAGGGCCGGGGGGATCGCGTCCCGGACGACTAGTGCAAGATGGAACACCAGCAGGATTAGTTGTTCCCTGCCTACTCTGGCGTCTGTCCCTCAACTCTGCTTCCTTGCGCCACATAATAAATGCTGGCCAATCTGTCTTACATTTATTTTTATCCTTTTTCTTATTCGATCTACGCAAATCCTCATCTTCTTTTGCATGTAGTCTGGCTTCTAGCTGGTCTAGCTGTCTTAGGATAAAACTCCTTTTTCAGGAAACACCAAAATCCTTCATCCAGACCTCTACTTGTGCTAAAACCTATACCGTGTTGTCAAACATGCTTGCATGTTGGTGGCCAGTCTCTCTTTTAAACTTCCTTTCTATCAGCAGACTTCACGCCTAAGTTTCACTATGTAAATCTTAACTTATTCATAAAAACAAAAAATGTGATAAGAATAAAAACAAACAAAACAAAACAAATAAAAATTGTAAAACCCCAAAGATATAAGAATTATTATAATATGTCTAAGATGGTTTGTCGTTCCCAACATCTCAGTAACACTACATGTCTCGGCTAAGATTCAGGAAATGTAGGTAATTCAATTAAGATCTTCACCAGTTGCTCAGGATCCTCACCGTCGTCCCAGGGGTCCTCAGGACACGGAGGTTCCTCCTCTCCACTTAAATTGGTGAGGAGGTGTTGAGGCCCGAAGGGATGATTCAGTCAACTCAGATTGGTGTCCTGGAGGCCCGCACGGTCCGACGAGAGGATCCCACTTCTGGACACCCAAGTTTTGTGGTGGGTGGGGAAATCTGTTCACTAATTAAAACAAACTCTGTCACCAGTGGATTTTAGACCAGTATAGTAGCCAAACATTTATTAAATATCAAATACATAATAAACAGCGGCTGATGGGTTATGCTCAGGACACCAGACACACTAACAGTGGGGTCTAGAAGAGCGAAGTAGCCAAAGAAACAAAGGAGTTCATACGCTTTATAGTCATTTTCCCGCCCAGACATGGCAGGCTGCAATACATAATCTACAAGGCCAAATGGAAAAGCTCTCTCTCTCTCTCTCTTCCTCGGGCCATTCCTCAACATCAACCAGGTCTCATCTTAGACAAAGGGGGCATAGAGGCTCCAGAGTTTTCCTCGTTTGTGAGGGCACGGTGACATCCAACTCTTTTGCACGAAAACAGCCCTCGCTACAGATGGCACAACATGTTGGAACATTAGCTCACTTAAAGGGTTCATAGCAACCCTTTAGAGAAGATGGTTTGTAAGAAAGAGAAACATATATGTATTCATAATACGTGACTATTCTTATGTATGTAATTTTCCATTACAGCCGCCAATCGCCAATCGTAGCGATTGGGCGTGTCGAGACAAACACTGCAGACTGATTGGCGACCTCTTTCCCACGTGTCTCCCACAAATACGGAGGACAGATTGGCTATTTTTTACCTGTGATGTATAGCCAATCAATAATGCTGCTGGCGGGACATTGAGCCAGAGAGGCGACAGCATCAGATCGGCCTGCAAGGAGTGCATTTTGCCGCAAGGAACGCATTTAAAAATGTTTTAATTTCATCGGCAATCAGATCATACAAAATAACTATTCCAATAATCGGAAAAATATTGAATATCGGGTCGACCCCTATAATGTTCATATTTTGTATTGCTATTTTGTCCAATAAGCGCTATCAATAAAGTTTTGACGTGGAGGCCACTATTAGAGCCAAGGTGCAGGCCAGCGTAGAGCATAGAACTGTCAAGGTAACTGTGGAAATACCATTTAATGATGTCTCTAAAGAAAATATAATTAATTAATAATGATTTATTCCAACTATACTTTATGGAATTTAGCCCTGAAAAACAAGATAAAAAAATGGCAGGACTAAGGCGTGGCTTAAGTGGCATGGTTTCAAATTTCTGATCCCACCATCTGTAATATTCCATAATGAATTCCTTATTTCAGCAAAGGCAAGGAAAATCCAATTTGTAAAATAAGTCCACAATCAAATGCTATTTTTCATTGGTAGTTCATGCTAGGGGGAATATATGCTAGCATTAGTGCTCTGGGGATGTATGCTAGTATAATTAGCATGTCCATTGAAAGGGAAGAGTTGGTGACAAAAAGTATTTTTAAAATTTCTTGGAATTGTCATTATGATGAATTGTGATTTTTTTTTAAATTGAATAAAGAAATACACAGTGCATTTCTTTCTTGGTGTTTAATACAATAAAATAATGTTTACATAAGCATTTTTTGTTTTTTTTATTTAAACATCATTGTATTGCCCCTCATTGAAAAAAACAGGGACAAATCATACCCCAATATTAATTTAATCCAAATCCTTTCAAATTGTATTCTAAGGACAATAGCATTTAACACTGGAAAGCTTTTAAAAATTAGAAATGTTTCCCTCTTTACTAAATCCCAATCCAAACACATGGAGCAAAAACTGCTTCCACCACTGAATGGACACCAGCTCAGAAACCACAGATTGTTGCATGAAGAGGTTTTAAAAGTTGTATCTGTGCTTGCTTGACTGGTGTTGTCGTGTTTAAAAAAGAAATTCAAGCGTATTTGTGGAGTTTCTCCGATAGTTGCTGACTCAAGCTCATGAGGAAATGTGGAAACATGAATTGACAGGTCATGTGTGCATAGAAACATTTCTGATCACCATCAGTAAGAGCTGCCTCTGAGACAAACAATATGACCATGGGACAAAAACTTGAGGAAATGTTACCCCCAGCAGATGTATTATCATTTGAAAAGTTTAAAGTTGTAAATATTCATATACAAAACAATCACAATAATAAGCAAACCATTCGATAAGTTCTTTTTTTGTTCCATTCATAAATATTTGGATATTTTGATTTGGCAAAGTTGTGCAAATATCGCCTAAAAGGTATTAAATAAGTATAGCAACTGAAAATGTGGTTGTTTAGTTTTTTTTGAATCTAACCTTTTTTGTCGATTCAACTTTATTTTCCGCTTTAACTGTACTCTAAAAGCAAAGCTCAAAGCTCAAAGCTCAGAGTTTACAGTGTTTTTAAATTTCTGTAAGAGTTATGTAAAATTGTAAGATAACAGATTGTAACATAAATGTCTAAAATGTTGGCGGCTAGTCTTATAGATATGCTGAGCATAAAGTGACATGTCATGTCAAAGTTTAGTTTGACTGTTGCTCTTATGGGACTTAAATGACTTGGATTAACAGTAGAGGATGACGACTTAACATTTTATAAAGTTCAGTATCACACACGAGGAACCTGAGATTACTAGCACGGTGCTACTAGCTATATGAGAACTTAGCCGCAAGAGTGCTGTCATGCTATCGAGGCAGTACGATTATAATTGTGAATAGTGATATTATTCTCCCACACCCTATAATCTTCTTATTCAATTATTTACAGTACGTAAATACTTATTGTGGTCGAATTTTCTTTTAAATAATTATTATTTGTGGCGGCTGAGAAACGTCAAAAAACAACAACGTACAGTTTAAGATCACCTGATCCCAGCTGATCTTCAACTGAACTTAACGTTCATGGACTAACACTCAGCTTCCCAACAGTAAAAAAGTTAACGCCACCTAGTGCATTTTTTTAAATCTCATTGCTACGGACAGTTTGGTGCTTTATTATCGCAACACAAGTCCCATATCAAAATAGGGACCCACTGGGAAATTTTAATTTGTTTTTTTTCAGTTTTTGTTCACTAACATCTATTTTCCAATAAGAAGTATTCAAGAAATAACTAAATAAAATCATATAGAAGGTTAACTGCAATATAACAAAAATACATACATTTACTAGACTGGGGGTATGTTATGAGTAGGATCTCAGAACTATTGAATTAGTTTAAGGCCTGTATATTGAAATGTAGGTCTTATTGTGGAAAACGCTTGAGAGAAACAATGTTTTTTAACAGCTGCCTAACAGCTTCCGAGTTGGTAGAATTGAATCTTACTGTATGTGCCAAAGACTTCCATGGTTGTGTTAAAATGTACTAAAACCAGCCTCGGGGCTGTGCTGGCTACCATAGCTTCCACAGGGAACGTTTGTTTGTTTATTAAGGATGGATTCTGGACCTGTTTTTGGACAACAAGGAAGTCTGTTGCGCGGAAGGCAACCAATATGCGTGCCCTTTCACAAGACAGACAGCACTTGAACACGACTGCTGCTGTTGTTGTACTGAGGCTCTCTGTTAGTCAGCCACATGCCATGCTGCACACACACACACACACACACACACACTCAAGAATCAAGTCAGTCAACTCCAAGTCAAGTTCAAATACCAGACGATGGATACGAACGCACTGAGATAGGACTCCCTGAACCCACGGAAAATGGCAGCAAGTGTTCGCAGATTTGGTAGAATAACATGGATATTTCACATCGCCTGTCGACAAAGATCAGATCAAATGTGACGCCATTGTTCCTGAAAGGGGAATAAACAGAAGGAGAGGCAAGTCTCGCCATGAACGGCAAGTGCCATTGGAAAAGGTTTTGCTCTTTAGCCGCACTTGTTTTGTGACCCAGCTAGGCATGCAATGCAATGCAATGCACGGCATGGCCAGTGCCCCGCTGGGCCTTTAAAATGATCCCTGAATGGTTTTTTTCGACCGTTTTGTCAGGACTTGAAACAGTCGATGAAGCCCGTCGATGGGCAATAAGTCGATGGCCAATAAGTCAGTCAGTCAGTCGGCTAAAAGCAAACCGCCAGTCGATCCGTCAATTGGTTAAGACAGACATTCTCTTCGACAGTCGGTTGGTCAGTCAGTTGGCAAGACAGACAGTCTCTTAGACAGTCAGTCAAGCACTCATTTTGTCGGCCCAGCAATCACTTTGTCAGAGCGAGTCCATCAGTCGGCCAGTTAATTTGAGAGACAGCCAGTTAAGCCAATGAGTCTGAGAGACGGTCGGTCGGCCAGTGTGACTGACTGACAGTCAGTCTGTCAGCCAGTGTTGTGGGAGTCAGCGTCTGGATGGGAGTCCTCCGGTGGCGGTCAGTTGAAATACAGCTCCTTGGTGAGCATGGAGACCACACACGGGATCTGCTTCTTCTCGCTGAACCGCGGGTCCTCGGACCAGGACTCGAAGCTGGTGGCCACCATGTAGTTGACCCGTGTCAGGATCTGCATGATCTCCAGCTGCTTGCCAAACTCATTGAGGACGTTGCACAGGGCCTGGACGAACCAGGACCCGCGGCCCGGGTTTCTCCAGGAGTAGTACCCTGCAGGTGCGGGAAGGGGAAAGAGATTGAAAATGGTGACATGGTGATTATCTGTCACCAATGTTGCTGCAGGTTGTTGACAGGTGGTTTTGGTTTTATAAAGGATCAACTCTGTGCAATGCTGCTTGCGTTCCACAAATATTTGCTCTGAACCGGCTTGGTAACCAAAAGCTGAACATGTAACTTTATAAATCCCAAACAGGATGACTATGCAACTATGGGTTACCATTGTCTCCAGGTATGATTTGACAGCTCCTAAGATACTTTGATATAGCTGCATTGAC
Source organism: Coryphaenoides rupestris (assembly GCA_002895965.2). NCBI lineage: Eukaryota > Metazoa > Chordata > Actinopteri > Gadiformes > Macrouridae > Coryphaenoides > Coryphaenoides rupestris. The sequence continues at coordinate 768,953 of PIJE02000026.1, forward strand.
GCTCTGCAGTGTTGTAACAAAGCCAGGGCATGGAATGCACCCTGCTGTGCACACATAAAATACTTCTGAGCCTTCTATCTCTTTTTCAGAATTCATTTTCAGAATTCTTGTAGTCCCCTATAAGTAGGGATGGGGACCGAAAGATATTGGATATTCAATACATATTCAATGGATATTCACGCTCTGAATTACATCGGTCTGGCGCGGGAAACTAAAGACACGCTTACCAAAGTGTCTAGCGGTGTATACCTGCCCAGGTGACGCAGCAGCACTCCTCTCTATTGTTTGGTCAACATTTAAAATTCCACACAATAGGCAAGTGACTAATTACCCTGCCCTAAGCAAGCCAGCTATGTCTTACGTTTCAAAATGTCTTGAATCGATATAGCATTAAAATAGTAGATATGTTAGAAGTGTATCCTGCTAGCTATGCAGCAGTAAAAAGCCAGTAGAAAATCCGATGTGAATGTAACGCAGATAGACTGCACAACGGACAGGTTAAACAGACTTTCGATGCGTGTACATTGGTGGAAACTATCGGATACAAAACGAGTACAGCAGTACTCGCTGAGGTGTGGAGCCATGTATGGTATGCTATGCTATTGCTATTCCTACACCACAGCGCTGTAACGCTATACTTCCCCATGCGGACCGGGGGAAAATTGATTTTTTTATAATAAAACTAAAAAAACTATAATAAAAATCATGGCCAATCCCTACCTCAATTGTAGTGCTGATATATTATTTTTTGCACAGTAAAATAGTCACAGTCAATAAAATAAAGCAATAACAGTTTTCTTTTTCTCCAACCTCTCCCCACTTTTTAATCGAGATATAAACCGATAAAATGTGGCTCAAAAATCGAGGTCTGAACCAAACCGTGGATTTTGAGAATCGTTACACCCTTACATAAAAGCATCTACTAAAATGACCAAATGTTGGGGCCGGCTTGGTAGCCATTGCAGGTTCCATGTGCAACATGTCAACCCACTGTCCTGTCCAAAGATTAAATACTTTGGACAGGACAGTGGGCACTAAAGCCCCTAAAGAGGCATCAAAATGGAAGAGCTCGGCAGTGGGTTCACCTGGGACAGTCGAATAGGCAAAGAGAAAGTCTGCCTCGACGGGTATCTTGTGTCTGGGATTAGCGTCCGTCTCCAGGGCGTCGTTGGGAGGCCCTGAGTCTGTCTGGATGCCATCATCAAACTCAGAGCCGCGGCAAGCCTGATGAAGCAAATTAAATGACATTTCATTGAGATCCTGAGTAGGTTTCTCTGCACTGACCTGGTGAAACAATCCACAATTAATACTGTTTAGGCCGGTTGACCGGTTGATTCAGTTTTCACCCACATTTGCACTGTCGCTGATACATCTGGTATAAGGTCTAACTCTTGTTTAGGCTTCTAAGCTTGCCTTAGAGGCACACACACCATAAAGGGGAATTTAACTTTCAAACACTTCTGTGATCATTTTCACACCTACCTGGGCTTTTGTATGCACCCCAGAAGTTGTGGCTTCAATATTTGATAACCGTGTGAGCAAACCTCCCCACATCCAAAATGAATCTCCACGTTCGACTCACTGTAAACAGACGTCCCTGTTTCTCATAACTTATTTTGTCCTTCTCATTAATTTGGCGGCATTTTGCTTTTGCAGAGAAGCAAAAGCAAAACATTCCATTAAGTTAACCGCTCCAGGTAGGTACTTAGCGGGCTGAGTGGATGACTATCGTGACGTCTTCTGTGAAGACACAGTTATAAAATATCAAAATATTGAAGCAAGCAAACCAAAAACTGTCTGGGGTGCATACAAAAGACCGGGTGTATGAAAATGACCCCAGAAGTGTTTGAAGATGAGAGAATTCTCAACGACGAAATAATATGAAATAATATAATATGAAATAAAACTCTCATCAACTGTCCATATAGAGACTTCCACTGTCAATATGCTGGGTGCTTTTTACTGGGCTATCACCGAGCTGTCTAGCTTCAATCCACCAAAGCGTCTCACAGTGAACGTATCTGAGCAGAAGGAGGGGGATAGGGAGGGGAGAGGATGGAACCCAGCACCTTTCAGCTGGGAGTCCAATGCCTCCAGACCAACCACTAGACTTATCCTGACGCCCCCCCAGATGAGAATTAAAAGGAAATTACTCTGAAGTGAAAGTAGTCTGTCAATATTGACAGAGTTTTAATCTGAATTTAGAGTGAATATATTTTAAGGGCCTTTTATTTGGAAATGACACATCAGAATGCCCTGGTACTCTGAGGGGGTCTGCTATTACTCTGAAGTGAACTTAGTCTGACTATTGACCACTTCCCCCCTGCTAGCAGACATCTTATGGCGATGGAGGGAGGAGAGGGAGTGGGCACTGCGGGTGCTGGTACCTGGATGAAGAAGAGCTTGGGCTTGCCCACGAGGCTCTTGCACATGTCCCCCCGGAACATGGAGGTCATGGTCTTGATGGGCATGGCGCCGTCCGTGCCGTAGATCATGCCCTCCTCGCCGTGGCTCAGCAGGATGCAGGCGAAGCACGAGCTGTCGCTGTGGTCCTCCTCCGAAACTGGACCACACACATGCACGCGCACACACACACAAACAAAAACACACGCGCACACACACACAAACACACACGCACACAAACACCCACACGCACACACACGCACACACACACACGCACACAAACACACGCACACACGCACAAACACAAGTGCTCATATTAAGGGTTAGCAAGCACACAAAAAGAAATCATGGAAATGTTTTTACCTCAGGGTCCTTTTTACTACTCTGAATAAATGACCAATTAATGAATAATCCATGTGTTCATAAGTCTGTGTAAAGCGTTTCCAATTTCTATGCATTAATTTGCATTAATGTGCAGGACAATGTGTAGGTGATAACACAACCGTGCAAACACTGTGTTACAAGTCAAACACACAGACAATACTTCACACACACACTGGACGCATGGGTGTCACCACCACCCATGGGTGTCACCACCAGGAGGAGGTGACCACTTCACCACCAACACCATCATCAATGTTTGTTTGTTTTAAAGTATACAGTATGTATGTCAACTGTATGTCAATGGATTTTTGTGGAGACATATTAGGGGTGTCCACGACGAAGACTTTGAATGCATTTACAAAAAATTAATTCTCATCAATATGATGCCAATGTGCGCATCCGTTCGTGCCCGCATCTGCATTCATTTTGACAGAAAATATAGGCTACTATCACAATATAAAAATACTAAAATAAAATATCATCATCAATCATTAATATACATCTATGAAATCAACCAGTAGCCAACCTCTGTGGATTCAGCGTATTGTAACGGTCAGACTAAATATCGCCACTAGGGGCGCACCTCATTTTATCCACCTCCTTTTTAGTTTCTGCCACTTCCGGCTATGTACATGAGAGAGAGCACGTTGTCTCTCCCGTGACGAGTGCGGAGTAGGAAGGAAGAATCGGCGAGTGCATTATATTATATGTCATTGTTTGTATGTTGGAGGCCTGGTGTTCCGTTGGACCAACTTTCAATAAACCTTGAAACCAAATTGGGAAGTGTCGTCTGCCGTCTCTCCACTAAGTGGCTATCCCAGAGCACGCACCTAGCCTACACCACCCTACCACCCCTCTCGTGACAGTATGCGGCACCATTCCATTTAGCAGAACAGTGAAAATGCACTGCCGAGTAGGATAAGAGAGGAGGATATCGGAGATGTTGTATGGTATACACAATGCTGTGGTATCATGACAGTGTCATGCCGATTCAGCACCGCCATGCTCCCAAAGGAACGTCCTGCTGTTACACACTCAAAATGTTCCCGACACGACTATTCGCCTATTAAAGACGACGTCAACTAAAGGTTCAAATCTATTTCGTGATTCACAGCTGTAACATTTGGACAGAATGCAGGGAATTAAGTCCGAAACTGATTTTTGGCGGTGGTGGTCTTGGAAAATCTTCCCGATTGCTCTTGGGCAGGCAGGTGTGCGCCCTCACCTGCTCTGAGCAGGTGCTCCATCTTCTGGCAGCTCTGGTCGTTGTAGATGCACACGTCAAAGCCCAGGCTCTTGAAGCACTTAAAGAGCTCGCCGGCGTCTCGGTCGGTGCCGTTGCGTACATTCATCCCTTTTACCCCCCAGGAAAGAACAAACAGAGGGAGAGAGAGAGGGCTTTACTGCTGATTCAACAGGGTTTTTAAGTGGGAAAAAATCTTTTTTGCTTTCACCACATGAAAGAATGACAGAAAGACTGTCTTAACACAATGTTGATGTATAATACGACTCGATTTCAACATCGGCAATTATCGTACACCGGGGATGTGAATCGATAAACATGGGGGTAGCAGTGTGGAGCAAAATGCTAGCAGGCTAACCACCACGTAAGCAGCGTGGCGCGCCTTGTAGGGAGTACGGCGGTACTATGATACATATCTGTCTCTTCTTCAAACCACTGGCTAAACGCACACAAATACCTTACAAATATATATCCATTATTACAATTTACGAAAAACTGTAAACGCTGTACCTGTCTTTTCGTCAAAGTTTTTGTTGTTGATGATGATGCACTTGCCCACTTGCTGTTGGCTCATCTTATAGCTGAATGTCGGTGAAATAATTCTGTAATGGCTTTCCGAACAGTACTGCTGATCCTGGGTCTGGCCATCCTTCTTCTTCTTACTGGGGGGGAAGGGGGGGTGGCAAGGAGACAGACGGGGCTTTTCAGTTGCTCTTCCAGTGAGTTAGTTTACAGTGAATACAGATACAGGGCATTAAGTTAGCAGGCGTCGTGCTCAAGGGCAGCACCTACGATGGACATCATTGGGCACCTGGTACCTTTGGGGTGGTAGTTGAATATACCCTGGGTAGACCAGTCGATACCCTCCTACCAACGTTATATACTGTACTGCGATGTATACATATGTTTTTAGATAATGTCGATAAAAACATCCTTTCTTAGACGTCTTCTGAAAAAGAGATGTTCAATAACTGAACTAAGGTTATAAGTTAGCCTTCCTACATAAAAGAGTGTTAAAAGAGTAAATAATGAACCACTCAAAAATAACCACAGCCATTTTACAAATGAGTTATATACTTGTTGATATGTGATACTTTAGCATGAAGCTGTGAGAACAGTGGATGTTTCTTGACAAAAAAATATCAACCAGAAATAGTTAATTAGTCAATGAGTTAAAGGGTTAAATTAGATTAATATAAGTGATCAAAACATTTAGCAAACATTTAGCAACAGTGAGAGATAACTGTAAACATTTCGAACACAAAAAAAGAAAACCCAACATTATGAACAGTCAAACATTTACACACACAACATTTTGTCAATATTTGCCAAAGCACATCCAGCCTGCGGGTCAGAGTCACCGCCAAAAGTGTACTCACGTACGCCGGGGTGGTCAAGACCTCATCAGCCCACCATCAACACACATAAAAAAAGGGGGGAAACCCACCCAATGCCCCCCTCTGTGAAACCACTTACTGGGCCGTGAGAACGTACATACATTCTTAAAGGATTCATGAAAATCATGGCCAGATCAGGACCTGCAGAAATCCACCGTCAAGACCGTTACGGTTTAAACTACACCATGGTCGCGCTCGGCGGCGGTAGCGTGGAAAAAAAGCGAGGAAAGCGAAGAAACAAACGCTGCGCGGAAAAGAAGACGGGTCAAAGAGAACGAGTGTTATTTCAGTGTCCGAGACGCCGCCGGGCCAGTGAGTGGTGTCCTCGCCGCTACTGCCATGTTCCTATTCTTCCAAAGATCCGCCCAGAGAGAGCTCCCTGGCACTATTGGGCTCCCGCACAATGTCTGCACCGCTTCCAGAAGAGCTAGCTCATCAGGTGACACCCAGGGGTGGGGGCGGTGGGGCAGTGGGGAAACAATGAAGTGACACACACATCAACATGTGTACACACACAAGGTTTCCAACATACACACCACACACTCACTCCCACGCGTGCGATGCAGAACCTTTCAGAAGCCCTCCACCTTCACTGGAGAAAAAAAAAAAGTTCCCACCCTTCAGCTCCAGGGATTCTCTTCAGCGTCCGACGTTTTGGATCAAGGCGGACGAGGGAAGGGGAGGGGGGGGCGGGGACTGAGTTGACTTGTTTTGTTTGAACCATGCTCTTACCTGGGCTCCACATTCAGCGCTACCCCGCTCTGCATCGGAAACGTGCCGTCCTGTCGCGTGTCCGTCCGCCTACGATTCTACGACCCCGAGAGTTGGCTGTCTGTAATCCAGGTCCGTTTGGGCGGTACCGCTGGGCTCCTATCCGTATCACTCTCTGTACGGTGGAGGTGGGGTGGTGGTGGAGGGTGTGGGTGGTGGTGGTGGAGGTGCAGTGGTGGTGGTAGTGGGATGGGACTGGCCTAGCGCGTACTCAGGACATGGGGGGGGGGGGGCTGGGGGGAGCTGGGCTGTTGGGACACTGCCTCCCCCCCACCCCACCCCTGAGTCAGCAGGCACGCCACTGCGCCAGAGCTTTCTAAAAAATAAAAAAAGCCTATTCAAAATTGGGGTGTGTGTGTGTATTGGAGGGGGGGGGGAGTTTCCTATCACTGTGACCCCTGCAGAGGTCAACCGGGACAGGGCCCTGGTCCTCTGCTGCTGACAGGCACAGAATCCCAGCCACGGCAACCAACCAAAACACATCACCTCTCTCCACTACGCGCCTTTAAAGTTGTGCCCGACTAACCCTAACCCTACCCCTTGTCCCCACCCCGACATTCTGAGTCATGGGTCTCATCTGGCTGTTTGTGGCAGGGAGGAGAGGTTCCTTGAGGATGGAGAGCAGGAGTAAGGACTCAGAACTTGGAGCTTAGATCACACACTCAGGACTAAAAAGTAAAAGTCCCCCGTTCAAAGTAAAGTCTGCCCAACATTGGAACGTTCTGCTAAAGTAGGAAGTATTCTTGTACATATAGAAGTCCACCTTTGCCTGAAGGCATGTTTTTGTTCTCTTTTTCTAAGGTATGTTGCTCCAAGTATGAAATGTAAATAGGTTATGATGAAGTGCTGTAACTTCATGTATTTACAGTTATGCCCACTCTGCATGGGAAGTTATGAGAATTATTAAAAAAAATATATTTTCTCCTATTTCTATTATTTCTACATTATTGCATTCGTGTTAAAGGATCAGAGAAGCTATGCTCTGCATCGGATGCTGCAATAGAAGTCCACCTTTGCCTGAAGGTATGTTTTTGTTGTCTTTTTCTAAGGAATAAATGCAAGATATCTCCATAACGTGTCTCAATCCCTGACTGCCTGACAACCGTTACATTAAGTTGGAAAAGGACAAGAGATTTCCATTGTGACTTGAACACATGACCTTGGAGTTGATAACAATGCACCATCAGGACATGACAATACGATTAACAGGACTTAGGGTTAGGGTTAGTGTTAGGGTGTTAAAAGTAACTCTTCCTAGAGTGCTCTCTTGGTGGCACAGCGGAGAGCGTTCTTACCTTCAGCTCTGCAGTCCTGGGTTCAAAACCAAGCAGGACTCAAACACATGGCCGCTGTGCCACCGAGACACCACACTATGAATTTGTTAAGTTGAGTCCTATTATAGGACTGTTGTTAATGTAAATGCCCGATGGGCCGGATTAAACAACACAAAGGGCTTTATGCGGCCTGCGGGCCGTAGTTTGCCCACCTCTGATTTAACCACTTCATAATTCATTTTGTATTTTATTTTATCTTAAAGTTGCACAGGGAATTTGAGCCACTTGTTGTAATATTTTTGTCTACCTCGAAAAACATGAGATGTTTGCTGCACAGCTTTCAGTTTTATTAACATTTAAATATTTGAAAGGTGTGTTTTATTAAGGCTATTACAGCATGTTTGCAGTGTTTAATATTTACATTATTTTTGTTAAACTGTTGTCTTCTTTCATTTGTCAGAATCAGGATACTCTTCAAACTGGCAGCATTATCAAATTAATATTGTTATAAATCGTGATGATATTTTTGCCAGATCGCCCAGCCCTACTTTCACATATGCTTCCTTTCTAATAACGCACACCCATTTTGGTTATTATTGGCACTTTAGAAGAAAACAATATAATTCTAAGCATTCAAATGCTTTTTAAAGGTAGGAAATAAGTTCAACATGTTCAGTAGAACTTAGCTGAGACATGCGAATGGAAACAAAAACTGCCAGACCAGAGAGTTGGTAATCTTCAAACTATTTACGTTGCCATTTCTTTTTGTAGGCTGTAATAAACATAGAATTTCAGGTTCTGCCAGTCCCGGTCCTTAAGTCCCGGTCCTTTTTCTGCACACCTTAAAGTGGGCAGAAAAATGTATTAGTCAATTGAAAGGATTAGGAAGAGTGTGTGCTGGAATTCCTATAAGTTCTGTATCAGTCTACAGTATATGCCAGCATCTACAGTACAAGTACAATTATTTGCACTCTGCCTATGGATATAATTACATTGTAGAATGGTATTTATCATGTTCTTTGGATACTTTTTGGATTCTGTGCTTGCAAGAGTTTGGCGCAAGGCTGCTCCAGTGGCAAAACATGATGAGTGAAATAAATCCATCTAGTTATCCTACTACATAGTATGTCCAAATAATTATATCAGACATTACAACCATTAATCAAGTACTACTATGGTGATTATGACTTTAGCAACTTTAGCTTTGTTATTCCAATTGATATTAAAGCTACTTGAAACACTTGCATTAGCTCTAACATGAGTTGCTTCTACAGTATGAGTAATACTGCAAGTTATTACTATCCATCCATCCACTCATTAAACTGCTCCAGCCTCTGTGAGCACCAAGGGCAGTTGCTTGGTATAGGGGTTAGTTATTACTAATGTTTCAATTATTAGTACAAGTATTACTAAAAACTAATGTTACTGTTACTAGTCCCACTTCCAAGCACCTAGTAGGCCCTAGCAACAACCAATGAACCCAATCATTCAGTATTACAACAACGGATGGGTTTCTGAGCGTTGTGAACAACTCAGAGCTGCTGGGGGCAGCAACAGTTCTGTGGCGTCTATCTAGTTGACAGCTGCTAATCCTGGTTTGACAGAAGAGGGTAACTGATGGATTGGAAAGGAAAAAAGCATGAATTTCAAATGTTTCAGTGATAAAACAGATGTAAGGTGGTCAGTGATTCAAAGGTTCCTTTTTATAATATATGTGTGTGTGGAGCAGTGAGTGCATACCAGTCGGAAACTATAAGGGGGCGCAACCGAGCACTCCACACACACACACACACACACACACACACACACACACAACACACACACACACACACACACACACACACACACACACACACACACACACACACACACACACACACACACACACACACACCTGACCTATTCTTACATAAATTAACAATGAATACTGAATTACAAGATTATTATAAGAAAATTGTTAAAAATCATTTTTAATTGTGGTATAGACCTGCATTGTTGTAGAACACTGTTAAACCACATCCTTTATTGTACTTAGATGTTACTTAAAATACTTTAAGTTGTGCATATCCCTATTTTTAAGTGCACTGCCACACTGACTAAGTTCCCCAAATCGACAGCATCTCTTCATCCCAAGACCATGACACACACACCCACACTGCCACGCCTCCTCATGTTGACGGACAGCTGCGACCGGCCAATCAGGCGGTGCGAGGGTGGGTGCGTGGTGTCAAGTGAAGAGAGACAGGTTCAGGGCTCCAGCCCAGAGCTAAGTTTATCAGCAGAAGGTCTAGGAGGTCTAGGAGTTCTCCTGCTTCTACTGTGATCTGGTCCACTTGTTCCTCCAACTCGCTCCTAGTTAGTTTTGAACTTTTATTTATTTATTTACAGGTTTTTTTGTTTTATTTGTGTGTGTGAAGAAAAAGACAGGCCGCCAGCATGCAGTCGTGTGCGAGGTGTGGGTTCGTGGTCTACCCCGCGGAGAAGATCAACTGCATCGACCAGGTAGGAGGACATCTGTGCTCAAATGTTTCAGTGAAATACCATGAAAACCTTCAGAATATCAAGACTTTTCAGTTTTACGAGTTTTAAGAAAGTTTTAATTATCTTTTGTTATTTTAATATATTTATAGAATAGACTGATACAATATTGACTTTCAATGTCAATATCCTTTTTCAAATCTGTCAGTCAAGTCTATCTGACAGTCAAAAGGGAAAAAAAGCTCAATGCTGTAAAAGAGATACAAACAAACAAACAATATGGAAACATTTGAGGCAGTCAAACCTTTTCAGTTGTGCTCTAATCAATGGGATAGGCCTATACCGGCAATTAAATAAAACAGAAACCTGAACCTCCTTTTGTCTTTTATTTCATTACGCTTATGCTCATACAACTGCCATTGATGTGTTCTCAAACAAAATGTGTTTGTTTTAAGAAATGTCCCTCATGAAATATTCAGGAAATATTTTAGCATTCATGACACAGCAAAAATCTCTAGTGTTGTACTGACTGTACCGACAGTCAGTGAAAAAATCTATCTATCTATCAATCTATCCGTCTATCCATCTCTTCAGCTTGTCTTCATGCTGCCGTATTCCAACAGAAGCAGACAGACATCACTATGACCGGTGTTTCTGTCTTTGTGTCTTCCAGAACTGGCATAAAGCCTGCTTCCACTGTGACGTCTGCAGGATGGTGCTCACGGCCAACAACTTTGTGAGCCACAAGAAGCGGCCCTACTGTTCAGTGTGAGTGCCTACTGCGTGTCTGCTCTCTATCATTTCCATTTTAAGTGGTCTTGAAGATTTCGGTTAAAAGCCTCATCTTTAATGAAACCAAATTTGACCAATTGCCGTTTTGGGCGGTGACGTCAAAAACGGCAGTTCGTCAGAGTTGTTTTGATGTTGAATTTGAATCCTGACAGAAATGCCTCAAGTAAACAAATGTATTCATCTTAAAAGGAGGAACGGAGGGAAGACTTTTTAACAGGCAGACTTTTAGTGTAACTTTTAACCAAACATCTCCACCTCCTCCCTGACTGACACAACAGACACAATCCCCGGAACAACACCTTCACCAGCATTTACCAGACGCCTGTCAACATCAATGCCAAGAGACAATGCAAGGCGAGCAGTGAGGTAAGGCCCGGCCGCCCGCTGAGCTGATGTCACCCAGGGGCCGCGATGGTGACTCCAAAACATGACACCCAAACTATTCGGGGCCCCTGTTATAAGGAAGGTCAAGGACCCCCCCCCCCGCCCGCCCGACCCCCCACCCCAGACGCCACGGTGGCGCTGGTCTGGGGCCCATTGTTGGAATGATGGATGTCGTTGGTGGGGGGATTACAGAGTTGGATGCTAGCTTGTGTGGTCTGGGTGCTGTGTCAATGGTGGTGTATGGGGTGGTGGGGTGTTGGTATGGTAATACCCACGAGACAGGTTAATGGGCATAAGATCCTAACTGATGACACAGATGTAGGTACCATCTTATCTACAGTATCGGCTACAGACTGTTGAATGAGGTCAGAGTTTTGTTTTGAACATGGGTCACATCTTAGGAATGCGAGTTCAGATGAACCGACTTTTATCCCGAGTCAGAAAGCCACGGAGATGCAGGACAGTGGCGGTAAACTTGGAAAAGAAAATGTAATTTGACAAATGTGGACAGTGATTGTAACAGCATGGGGTGACGTGCATGGTAGACTGCATTAACCTGATATCTTACACCCAAGACCTGTTACCGTTAACCCAAATATACACACACACACAATAAAAACAGACCCAGAACGAGCAGTTAGCTGATCGCTACTCTAAGCTTGCTAGTAAAATTAGCGTATCGGTTCCAGAGAGAGAGGGCGAGAGAGAGAGAAGGCGAGACAGAGAGAGAGGGCGAGAGAGAGCGAAGGCGAGAGAGAGTGGGTGAGACAGAGAGAGAGAGAGAGGGCGAGACAGAGAGAGAAACAGAGGCAGAGACACAGAGAGACGGGGGAGATAGAGAGAGAGAGAGAGAGAGTGACACGGGGGAGAGAGAGAGAGACATGGTGACTGCCATGGTTCGGAATGAAAGTGCGACGCAGTTTATTTCTGTTTCTGTGACAGCGACACCCCCCCTCTCCCCCCCCCCCCCACCCAAGTTCTCTTTATGCGCCGAGCAGCTAAAATTAAACACTGGGAAATACAGCCTTGCGTCCCATTCTCGGCCCTCACACCTGTTGTTGTCTGTCTGTGTGTGTCAGCCTGTGTCTGTTCTGATGCGCTTTGCTGATATTACAAAAGTACACTTCAGTTGTATTTCGACATAAGTACTTCCTGGACGGTGATTTGATCGAGGCTAAATGTGTAACAATCCACGAGTAAAATATATTAATAAGTTGCACTTATTCGCTACAATTATATTATATTCTATATATATTTTACACAATTATATTATATATTTATGTATTTGTTTATATCATGAAAATCACAGTTTTATGGTCTGTAATGAATGACATTTTTATTGAGTGTAGCAGAGGGAGGGATGAGGGAGCTAAAATAAGCACTCGATCTTAACTATAAATTTAGATGTCAAGTTGATGCAATGTGTTAACTGTTGATCTCAGTTAAGTTTTAAGTATACAATTATTTTCTATGCAATGTTTTTTTCATAGATATCATTGATTCAATATTTTTTCACCATGCAGGCATACACTGGAAAAGGAGGATTTGGTTTAGAAACCCCTGCCAAACATGTAGAAACAGTTTTTTAATTTGTTCGTCAGTTAGTGCTTTGTCTGTTAAGCATGCATGCATTGTCTTTATTTTTACTTAAGTACAATTTCAAGGTAGGGTTTTATCAGGATACTCTTGACACCTCTGAGCATTTCCTTGCTTCTGGATCCTTCTCTACATGTCGTCCATTGGCCCTGACGGACTGGCCTGCTTGCAACGCACAGGAAACCTCAGACTACTATTAATACCAGCACGCTAATATTATGCCAGGCTCTGATGCAAGCTCAGGCCAATCAGTTCGATTTTGATAGAATCATAACGTGGTTACCCTTTGCGTGTTTGTACGTCTTGGCATTATTAATAGTACTTAGCATTGCTTAACATATTGTATGTTCTCAGATGTTAATGTGATTCTAATGTGCTCAGAATGGCACGTCTGCTCTTATCCCAGCTACTTATGCAGGCAACCTAGCAATTATGAACTTCTATTAGCCTTGTAACTATGAATGCTTGATAACAGCTCTATTCTTATCTTTATGTACCACAGTGATATATTGCTGTCTCCTTCAATAAATGTACTCTTTGTAAGTCACTTTGGATAAAAGCATCTGCCAAATGCCCTAAATGTAAATGTAAATTACCGGGAGCAGTGGGCTGTTCTGTTCTGTTCACTTTAATTATTTTTAAAGCCACCATCGCAAAGCGATGACCACAGAGACCTACACCCTATTTTACCGCCAGGTGTGTTCAACTCTATCCTCTGATGACGTCGCTACTGGGTGTCCTCCCAGATGTATGATTAGATTTGACCAGACTTTGAATACGGGCTTGTAATTACACACCTGGTGGTAGAATAAGCTCTTCTTTGTTTAATGATGCACATTACAAACATTGGGGCCATCATCAGCCGAATTGATCGCAAAACTATTCGATTGCAATGATTTTACAAGATGGTAAAGCAATATTATAGACGTGTAACTGAATAACAACACAACAGTGCTGTGTCAAAATACAAATGCATGCTTTGTGTGTGTGTGTGTGTCTGTGTGTCTCTGTTTATCTTGTCCATGCACACACACACACACACACGCATGTGGATGTGTGTGTGTGTCCATGGACACATCTTGCCCATGCACACACACATGGATGTGTGTTACGTGCACGTGTGGACGGCACATAGCACACACCCCGGTCTTGGCTTAACGCTTGTGGTCTGTTTGCACCTCGTAGCTGCAATATCGCGAGGATGGCGCACGCTTTATGTCCAGCTTCCACTATGACATGAAGTCCCTGGAGCTGGAGAAGGCTCGCCTAGCCAATCAGATGGCCAGCCAGGTGAGCCCCCGCCCCTCGCTAGGCGGAGCTACTGATGCAGCCCTGTCAATGAAAGCAAAGAGGGGTTGGGCCAAAATCCCACTTTTTAAAATAGCTGGGTTTTTTAAAAAGCTGTCTTATCAGTTGTCTTATCGGGTCCAACCTGAACCACAGCCTACTGTGGTTCAGGTGTGTAGGGGGGTGGTGTAATAGCTTTTCTTATGTCTAATGCCAAAGCAAGAGAGACAGACTTCTGTAACTGCTTTACAGGCGTTCTCTCTCTTTCTCTCATTGGTTGCCAGATTTTTGATATTCCAAAATTTGCTGCCCAAAAAAATTAGGAAGAGTCAAACAATGTCAAACAATGAGTGAATGAGAATTTAAAGCCCACCTTCCAAGGTAGAACTAAATATCTACTCACTTGAGTAGATATATCCCATTCCCATTCTTTCACAACTTGCTACTTTCTGTATTTAATGTGTCTGGAACTCGAATGTATGTGTTGTCAAGGTAACCTGGCCAAATACAGGTTAGGCTCATCCTGTGCTCTTTTGTGTCGTCATGGTGACCAACCCAGGCCTACCACTCTGAGTCTGGGTTCACAACGGAGCAGCAGACGTGGTACTCTGGCTCGGTAGTGAACCAGGAAATGGTCAGCATGTCCCAGAAAACCAGCAGTGACGTGAGCACATCCAACCCTCATGAACATTTTACTTTTTTGTATACCTTGATTTAATAAGATATTCTTTTAATATCCTAACAAAGTTAAACTGGTCTGTACATATTGTAATTTTTCTTGTCCCAGATCTAAATATAAAATATAAAAATGATGCATGTATGTAATGATACCTGTACATTTAAATTCCATATTATATCTCAACGGCTATCCTTTGGCTTTAGAGATGATGGTTTACAAAGTTAATTTGTAGTCTTTCTTTGATATATTGTTTTTCAATCATGCTTTTACTTCACAACCACAGAACAGTACATAACACTTCCAAGCCTCGTTAAAGTAATATATATCCACAGGGCTATATCCAATCGTGTATAATAAAATATACGCTGTGTATTCCCCGGCAGGTGAACTATGTGGAGGAATTCAACGAGTCCAAAGGAAAAGGCAGTTTTCCTGCGTTGATCACGCCCGGATACCAGGCCGCCAAGAACGCCAACATGCTAGCCAGTAACGTGAGTTGAAGCTATTGTGTCACATTACTGCATCAACAGACAGCAATAGCTGACGTGCCTTTACATAGCTTCACGTCACTCGAGAAACCCTTGCGATTCCAAACACCGTCCTGAAAGACCACAGTTACGTACTGTAGCTTAGCCATTGTAGAGTTGGACCAGTGCAAATCCCACCACTAGGGCTGTCTTAGTAAAGTCTACACACAGGTTTATCAAAAAGCTTGGAAACTATATGCGTTTTTGTTGTTTAGGTATGACAAAAATTTTGAAATTGATGAAGATGTTAGATATCTGATATTGGGCCAAAATCTTTAGAATTGTTTCAATATTTAGCAAGCCCAATTGTATCACAGCCTAGTACACAGCAGAGTCTTCAGCAAGACTTGCATGTATCTCTTTAAGTCCATATTCACACACTATTTTTGTGAATTTGTGTTATTCACAGCCTTTGAGCCTTTCTCCTGAGTGTTGTTGCCTGCATGGTGATGCGGATCATGTTTTCCATCTATATTTGTATATATATATATTCATCGTTTCCATGTCCGTGCAGTTGGAGTATAAAAAGGGACACGAGGAGAGAGTGTCAAAGTACACAACCTTCGCCGACCCCCCGGAGGTCCTGCTGGCCAAGACGCAGGGACAGATCACCAGCAATGTGAGCTTCTCTTTCACTGTGGGTGACTGGCTGCTTGCTATGTGTGACTGGTTTATATGGGTGACTGGTTGCTAAGGGGGACTGGTTGCTCTGGGTGACTGGTTGCTGTGGGTGATTGATTGCTATGAGTGACCGTTTATATGAAGGGTGACAGGTTGCCCATACCGGTTGGTATGGGTTGACCGCTTTCTAAGCGTGACCTGTTGCTTTGGGTTCCTGGTTTCTAAGGGTGACTGTTTGCTATGGGTAACCGGTTGCTATGGGTGACTGGTTGCTGGGTGACCAGTTGTAACCGGTTGCTGGGTGACTGGTTGCTATTGGTGACTGGTTGCTGGGTGACCAGTTGTGACCGGTTGCTGGGTGACCGGTTGCTATGGGTGACCGGTTGCTATTGGTGACTGGTTGCTGGGTGACCAGTTGTGACCGGTTGCTGGGTGACCGGTTGCCGGGTGACCGGTTGTTATGGGTGACCACTGACCTGTGTCTCTGTGTGTCAGTATGCCTACACGGAGGAATACGACCAGCAGAGAGGAAAAGGCAGCTTCCCAGCTCATCTCACCCCCGGGTACATGGTGTCCAAGAAGGCCAC
Organism: Coryphaenoides rupestris; assembly: GCA_002895965.2. Classification (NCBI taxonomy): domain Eukaryota; kingdom Metazoa; phylum Chordata; class Actinopteri; order Gadiformes; family Macrouridae; genus Coryphaenoides; species Coryphaenoides rupestris. Next base: position 785,376 of record PIJE02000026.1, read on the forward strand.
CGAGATGGCCAGCGGGGTGAGTGGGACACACACACACACACACACTCACACACACACTCACACACGCACACACACACACACACACACGTGCGCACACACACACCAGTAGTGATTGCCGGTGTGTGCGTCCTGCAGGTGAAGTACCGTCAGATGTACGACCAGGAGATCAAGGGGACGGCAAGCGCCGAGGCCGGGGCGTCGGAGGCCATCCACGCCAAGGAGAACGCTGGGAACTTTAGCCAGGCGAGGATACACACATACAGCCTCCTGGCCTCCGCACAAACACCTGGACTCCTACACAGTGACACATTAGTCAAGATATAATATTTGTACCTAAATACAATAACTATAACTCTTTTACTATTGTCTAATCTCCCGTGATCAGTAGTATATCTGATATCTAAAAGTACATCTTAACTTAACTGCATCTTGTTGTTTCTTTTTGTTTGTCATAAAGATAGAAGATAGCATAATTGCATATTATATGCACTTAATTACAACAAATGGCTACTCTGTCCTATTTTTAATTTCTAAATTTGATTAAACTTGTTTTAAACCTGTTTTCAGATTGCCTACACAGACCAGTATGAGCAGCAGAAAGGGAAGGGCAGTTTTCCCGCCATGATCACCCCGGGATACCAGCTGGCTAAAAAAGCGCAGGCCCATGCTAGCGATGTGAGTATGGACCACGTGTTGCACCCAGTACCGTATCATCCTATCTCCATCAGCCTGGTTATACTTTCACTGGCAACCATGCATTCGTCCCTGATGGAAACCATTTGAAGCAGGAAGAGAATATTTTTTAAATAAAATAATCAACTTATACAAATGTGTAGGCTATAGTTCATTGATTTGAATGTGAGGATAGCCGCCACATCTCTCACATGATCAAACCTATGTTGAGGGGAAGCAATCACTTTCAATCACAAACGGCTTTTTGGGTTGGTTCAAGTGATCAGCAGGACCAATGACCCGACACCATTATTGTCCAATCAGAAACGGACAACGACTGCGCTATCTGGCTCCAGAGCAATGGTCAGCAGTCAAACACTTTAATCAGAGATGGTGCTATCCCCATGGTTTTATATCAGTGTTTTGGTTGGTCTTTAACGTCAAGCTAACCTAACTGAATACATGGAGCTATTGCCAGTCTTTCTGAACAAAGGCATTAGTTCTGTGTACTGTGTACAGTGTCTAAGACCGCCACAGTCATCCATCATGCTACCTTGTCGACAGCAGGCACAATAACTCCCCGTCGACCGACGAATGGCAATGCGATGTTGTCACTGCCAAAACTCTGCTGTGACCAGATTAGACCTTGTGTACACACACACACGCACACACACACACATGTGCACACGTGTCAGTCTTATAGTATTTGCTCTGCACACGGTATGTACAGGCAGAAGGCGGCAGGCTGAACATGTCCCACTATACATAGCCCCTAAATGAAGTGTCGGGATTCATTTCCATGTTCACCTATAAAAAAAGTCCTGACATGTTTCGCTCTGAAGTTCCCCCACCTTTATTAAGTGTGGTCAGGTGATGGCCCCCCAGCCTACAGAACATTCTGACATTCTCAGTGAGAGCGTATTCTTAACATGGCTCCCCCCCCCCCAGAGCCCTGAGGATCATCTCATCTCCTGTCTTTCTCTGTGTGTTCCCGCTTCCCAGCTGAAGTACAGGAAAGACCTGAACAAGACGAAGGGGACCTCACACTTCCACAGCCTGACGTCAGAGGACAACCTGGCCCTGAAGAAAGCCCGCAACATCAACAAGATTGTCAGCGAGGTATGGATGCCCACAGGACTAAGGAGCATATAGGACCTGGGTGAAGGGCTGGGCGTTCCAAACTATTCTGTACCCCCTCCGAGATGTTTTTTCAGGCAAGAAGTTAAAATGATATGCTCTTATCGGAAAGATTTACCAAACTTCCTACTATGTCACTATTCAGATTTACTAAATTGTATTAATGGGGTATTCATTCATTTTCTGAAGGTGGAATTATTTAACAATCGTTCATAACCTATAATAATGTTAGTATGATTTAAGTATGTAGAGTATCCCCTGCAATCCTTCAAAGTACCCCTGGGGTCACACATAGCCCCATTTGAGAAATACGGGTGTAGAGGATATGAATGTAAAGGCATGCCAGAGGTGCATTGCTCCCAACAAAATGTTGTTTTGCACAGAACACATGGCCGGTGATACGGGCTGTCAGGCGTGAAGCGACCAGGCCTAGCGTGTCAGAGATGCCATGCCAGGCCGGTGTGGTCATACATAGCTCCGGTCATAGCTAACTGGTGAAACCATAGACACCTCTTTTCATTCAAATGCCCCGTTTTGTCAGCTCACTTTGAATTATGGGCACACTTGAGAGGACTGCCACGTATACCAACTGGTCACTGGTTCAAAAGTAAACAACAACAACATGTACCTTTAAAGGTGCTATGTGTAAAACATTTACCTTGCTAAATCATAAAAGGAAACATGCTAAGTCTAAATAATGGCTTCTCTGACAACAATGTTATATGTTTTCTGTCCATTCCCGAATGTCTGTTTTCGTTTTTGTTTGTGTGTATTTCTCCAAAATTAAACAAATTGGCACACAAACACAGCATGCTGCTGCCGTGGAATCAGGCAAACAAACTGGATCCACTGAAATTGTAATAGATTCTACCCGACCTAAAAATATATATATGTATCTAGTTACTAGCTAAAAATACCACTAAATTTAGGTTACATCTGTGTGACTGTAAACATAGCCAGCCATGCCATCTAGCTAGCATTGACACGGTTATAAAAGATCCACATGAGCTAGCTTATAATTTGCAAACAATAAATAAATCGATTGTCATGGTCAGAATACAGAATACTTGTGCTCGTGTTCGTCCAGATTCCTGAGTTTTGAGTTTAGGGTGCTATATGTAACTGTATGTAATGACTTTAAGACTCCAAGAGGCTACATTTAGAGATGTGCTTGTGTGTGTGTGTGTGTGTGTGTGTGTGTGTGTGTAAAAAGACAAAAGAGCAAACAACGTGAGAATCGCGGTTCAGTCGTACCTTTTCCAAACGCTACTGCCTGAGCAGGGCTGCCAAGTATCACTGCATTTATTGATTCATGAATTTGTTTGTTGTTTGTTTGTTTGTTTTGGGCCCCATGTCTTTAAAAGGTGGAATACAAGAAGGACTTAGAACACTCAAAAGGTCACAGCATAAACTTCTGCGACACGCTGCAGTTCAAAAACCACGCCAAAGTTGCCAATTTCACCAGCGATGTAAGGACTGCACCACACACACCACACACACACACACACACACACACACACACACACACACACACACACACACACACACACACACACACACACACACACACACACACACACACACACACACACACACACACACACACACACACACACCAGTGCAAACGTTATTCCCATAGTTACATTGCCACGTTGATGTTCATCGTCAATGTAATGGCTGCCTCTGTTGGAGCCATGAAGGAAATTAAAGTTAAAGAGTAAGATCCAATGTAGTTTAAATTCTCTCATCAGTTGAGTGCGACCCTCATTTGCAATAATGCCAGAATTACAGAATAGAAATCGAATAAATAAACACAAATAATCAAACGGAACAGAAAAAATACAATACATAAATAGAAATTAAATAGAAACAAACAAGATTGGTTAAAACAATTACAGGCATACTGCATGTGGGACGGTTATTAAGTATGTTCCTAAAGTGTCCAAAAGCTTTAAGTGTATAGATTTGTAGGTGACATGGTAAGGTATTCCATCAGTCCGCTGCACGAACACAAAGTATATCAGTGTGTTTAGTTCCGGCACTTGAGTAGGTGTTGAGAAATGTTGTGTTGTGTTCCCAGAATAAGTACAAGGAGAACTACAAACAGAACATGAAGGGTCATTACGAGGATTCTGGGTTTGATAAGAAGACCATCCACGCCATGAAAGTCCGGAAACTCGCCAGCGACGTAAGCATCAGATCACATGATCCTCAACTTAACAGAAGCATGAGGATTCCATTTGAGGAATGTCTAAAGTTCCAATTGTACATTTTGGGACATTTTTGAAGGGTTACCTACTTGTTTGTTTGTGATTTTCCAAGTTTCCAATTTGAAGTAACACAGCCTTTATATTGCGCCTTAGTTTTAGTCCGTTCCAGAGTTTCACTCTACCACTAATTTAAAAGTTTATGGATCCTAATGTAAAAAGTAATCCATAGAAAATCTACACTTGTTAATAATGTGAGAATTACATGATTGCGGAGAAAACAAACAAACAAACAAACGCTAGCTTCACTTCTTTTCCGGCACATCTTGAAGCTCCAGGGTTTTGTTACTTTGCCGAAATCTCTGCAGATGACGCAATGCGAACACTGTGTGCAATTGGTGAAAAATTCAAGGTTTTATTTAGTTTAGTTTAAAATTAACTTATGGAACATTCATCAAACAGAAACCGCAGAAACCGAGAATAAAACAAGTTTGTCTGCGAAAAACTACGACTTAAAATGTACGTTTTAAAATGCAATGCTTTTGAAGTATGCTGCCCGCTTAAGTGATCAATGTTGATTGCGTACCGTTACTGATGAGTACCATGTTGTACACGACAGATTTCCTACAAACAAGGTCATGAGAGCAAGAAGACGGAGCAGGGCGAGTACAACTACCCGGCCACCCAGACACCGGGCTACCAGAGCCAGAAAAAACTGGACCCACTGAAGGATGTGAGTACATCTATATTTATTTTTATCAACCATATCGGGACACATGCATATCTTTGTATTTATACACACACACCAGCAAAGCACATCAAGTAATTTATCTTTAAAAATAGATTTGTTTCAGTCATTTGAGCCATATCACCCTTGAATTGGTTAGAAATGTGCAGTGTAACACTCCTGGTAGAGAGCACCCCTGCCTTACACCCCTCATTGCACCTTCTGTCACGACGTTAGCCTTTTAATTTGCCATTATTTCCGGGGCATTTCCATTTAACGCTTTGAGCTCACTGTTGGGGTAGTGGGAGAGAGTTGCTAAATCATGTTGTGTCACTTCCCAATATAATCTGTGTAACTACATTTTGTCAAAATACTCTCTCCTCCACGTAGTAAAGTGATGAAAAATGTGTCATTGCTGGCAGCCATTGTAAAGGATTTATTTGAAAATGAAAGTACATCATTTAAAAACTCTTTCCCACGACCCCAACAGTAAATGCTATGTGTTACATCAGTGAACTGCCTCATTAAACTCCTGCCATGCAACATATTCCGTTTTATTTTAGAAAAACTACCGGCAGCACATTGACCAGGTGAAGTACAGCGCGGTGACGGACACACCGGAGATTATCCAAGCGAGAAAAAATGCTCAACTGATCAGCAATGTAAGTCAATCAGAATCAATGTTAGCTTATCTTAATTAACACCAAATTATGTACTGTTGCATTTCAGTAAAATTTGGTGACAAATGGGTTACAGAAGTTAATTTATTATTACAAGCATCGTTCATGTTGTTTGGATTTGTGGAGAGAAAATATCCCCTGTAATTGTGGTCAATGGCTTCAAGGGGAACCGTGACATTCTGTTATTTTCTGATATAAGAGAGTACTGCTTGTGTTGTACGGCTGTGGTGACGCCAACTCAATGTGTCCCTCAGCTGAATTACAAAGCCAACTATGAGAAGACCAAGCACCAGTACACCCTGCACCAGGACCTGCCCGAGATCAAGAAGGCCAAGGCTAATGCTGCGCTGTGCAGCGATGTAAGCTAGCACACCAGCGCATGCACACACACACACACACACATGCACACACACACACACACACACACACACAAACACAAACGATTTTAGGTAGGACTAAAAGGATTATGTGTAAGAATAAGAAAATCCTTGTCATTACTGACCCCTTTGGCCCATAAGTGAACTGCAGCCTGCTGGAGTCTAAAAATTGTCTGTGCTTAGACATTGCTTCCTTACTTTTTCCCATTCCCAGATGATATAGAAATCAGCCCACAGGCTGAGAATCGGGGAAGTTAAATTGCTGATATTATTGGCCATTTAAAGTGATTTATGCATGTACAAATCCTACGTGTAGTCCTTTTAAGAGCCAGTGATAAGAGCCAGTGAATGCCCAGTGAATTCTCATCCATCATCATGTGTGCGTTGTTCCAGATCAAGTACAAGGAGGAGTGGGAGAAGAGCAAGTCCAAAGCGTGTGACATCGGCCTGGACACCATGACGGTGAAAGCTGCCAAGCAGTCCAGGGACCTGGCCAGTGATGTAAGCCACCTGATGTCCCCTCTCCCGCCGTTCATGAGAGATGCTTGTGAGATGGGAATATGTTCAGGCTGACCAAGTTACAGTCCTGCTATGTTTATGAGTAACTACTAAATTGTACATTTCTTCAAACATCTGCTAAATGCCCTAAATGTTAATGTAAATTACCTAGTTTCTCAATAAGAACTGGACAGAGGGAAACGTATTGCAGGGTTGGATTTTACATGCTGGATGTGGAATGTCCACATCTGATATGAAGCTACCTCCAAGGAAATAGCCATTGGCTGGGCAATAATTCAGCATTATCGTTTATTGTCTTTGAATGGGATTGTATCGTCATGGAATTAAGATATGCAGTGATACCCAGATTAATAGTCTAAATTAATTATATTGTAATCATGAAAATGATCAATATATAAGCTTTATAAAGGTCAGATACCGTACTTTAAGCACATTGTGATATTTATTGATATGTACATTTCCCCATAATTATAAGAACACATTTTTACATATTGCCCAACTCTTACTAGTCTCATGAGACAATTCCGATCTCACAAGGTCTGTCAAGTTATCCGCTTGTGGCCGAATCGCCAGTGGTTCAGACCAATCAGCGTCCAATGAGGAACTACTGGCAGCTACGGGCATGGGCATTTTTTTAAAAGAGCTTACCCTTTTCCTCACAGTGTCGGACGACTTTCGCTTCTGTGTAACAAACGAACAAACAGCGCTCGGACAGAATGGTATCTAAAACAAACATGTGACATAAATCCGGGTTAACTTTACGCCTGACAACTTATGCTCGTATCATTTTATCATTATCAGTTTATGCCGATCTCCCATCATCTCTCAAATGTATAAATAAAGAACAGGTCCTGAAGAACAGGTGTGTGCTGTGACAGCAGTTAAACAACACGGTGACGGATGGAAGAAGGCTGAGTGTGGTTGTGTGATGCGCACCCGTTTCAGATTAAATACAAAGAGTCCTTCCGGAAGGACGCGGGGGTCTGCGCCAACGTCAGCGACTTCAAGACGCTGCATTCCGTCCAGGTGGCCAAGATGCACAACGATGTAAGAACACCACCACAAACACGTTTTAATTAACATTACACCATTTAACAGTGCAAGCAAGGGAGTGAGTCGAACCATTTCCCGGAATGGGGGCCACAGAATGAGTCTTCACCCGTCCCCCTGTCCCTCTCTCCAGATTGAGTACAGGAAGGGCTCCAAGGAGAAGCAGGCCCAGTTCAGCCTGTCCTCGGACATGATGAACATGAGCCACGCCAAGAAGGCCCAGGCGCTGGCCAGCGACCTGGACTACCGCAAGAAGCTCCACGACTACACGGTCATGCCCGACGACATCAAGGTGCAGCAGGCCAAGAAGGCCTACGCCCTGCAGAGCGAGGTTGGTACTTGCCGGGACCGGGGGAACATCTGGCTTTAATACGATTCTACTGCGCTGATGAATTTTCATCCATTTTGAGTTTGCCCCGAAAGTGTGTGAATGAAAAGGGATGGATTGAAGATTATTTTTGGATCTCAAGTGTGTTACAGGTGGGGCTGAGAACAACCAAAGCATGCGTATGAGATACTAGAAAATCAACAACATGAACTCTAACTTTTCTTTAGCATTATAGCCATATGGCCATTAAGACTTAGGTTTGATTTCATTCAATTTCTCAATTTAATGCAGAAGAGTGCTGCTCTCTTTTGTTAATCCAGAAATGTAATAATGCGTTTTGACAGGGAGTCTGTCACAAGTAAATGACAGCAGCAACGGTATTCTTTTAAGGACCTGCATCCATCTTGGCTGCTGAGACACACACACACACGCACGCACGCACGCACGCACACACACACACACACACACACACACACTAAGCCCAGTCTCTGTATCCTAAGCCTGTGTGTAAAAGGCAATCAGGAAGGACTGGGAAGAGAATTGATGGGCAAGACTGAGAGTAGAGAGGGAGGGAGGGATTAGGAAGGTAAAGAAAGAAAGAAAGAAGTAAATAAGTAAAGAAAGGAATTGTTACAGAAGAAAATATATTAAGTCAGCAAGTAGAGAAAGAATATACTAAAGATGTAAAGAAATAAAGTGGTAAGTAAAGAAAAATGTGTAAAGAACTAAAGAAATAAAGTAGGAAGTAAAGAGAAAATAAGTAAAGAAAGAAATGAGTACATAATAAAAGAAGGAAATGTGTAAATATGTGAATATGGAAAGAAAAAGGGAAGTATGTAAGGGAGGGAGGGCTAGAGAACCCAGTGCTGAAGAGACTCTAGACCTTTCTAAACGTGCCCTCCATGCTGTGTCCTGCAGAACCAGTACCGCTCGGACTTGAACTGGATGAAGGGAGTGGGCTGGGAGGCAGATGGCTGCATGAACATCACCCAGGCCAAGAAGGCCGGAGACCTGCTCAGTGATGTCAGTATGCAGCCTGTCTGTCTGTCTGTACTTGTCAGTCTGTCCAACTGCCGACTTGTCTGTAAACAGTGGCCAGGGTGTTCCATTACCAGTCGAAAGGTTGTGGGTTCGAGCCCCAAAGTTCACAGCCTGGCCAGTGACCTGCTGAGGAATCCTGGAGCAAGATGCCCTTAACTAAGCCCTGCCTGTGATTTACAATGTAAACATACTACAGCTCAGAAATATATAAGGGCTCTGGCATTTTGCCCCTAAAAAATGGAAACTGGGATGATGGGGCCTTTGAAATGCTGTATTTTACTCAATTTTTACTCTGGATTTTTTCTTGAATATTGAATATTGTCAAATATTGTCATTAATGAAGTCTGCATCAGAAAGATAAGGTACATAAGAAAAATAAGGTATTTCTGAAGATTTGATAAAATTGCCCAGGAAATTATCCAAAATGTCCCCCGAATCTATTGCATGGGGGCAAATGTCCTACCCTGTAGTAATTAGTACATGTTTGTATGCATTTATCATTTACAGACCAAGTACAGGCAGAAGGTGGACAGCATCAGGTTCACCCAGGCAGCAGATGACATGTCAATCAAACACGCACAGAAGAGCCAGGAGCTCCAGAGCAACGTAAGGCCATGACCTTTCACCTCTCACTCAGACACTAGGCTACGAGAGGGTGCCGAGAGTCATCAGCTACATACGGACAGCTCTGGCTCCTCCTACTCTACTAGGAAATGCAATTTCCGATCTCTCTCCGATATCTTACTCCATGTGAGCTGTGTACATTTGTGTGACATTAATTCATTTGTCTATAAGATAAGAAATATGAAATATGGAGAAATATGTAGTCAAGAAATATGGAAATATGGAGAAATATGGAGTCCTTGAAAAAGCAATGTCCGAAACATAACAAAGATATCCCGCCTAGGAACAAGGAAAAACAACAAAAAAGAAAAACTGTTTTGCGGGTTTGGTCAAATGAATCTGTTATTCTGATTTTCGCTGTTATTTTTCATTCATTTGTGAGTTCTCGTTTTGTAGTTTTTCCCCCGTGAAGCGCTTCGTTTTGCCTTTTTGCGCAGAAAGCACAATATAAACAACGTTCCAACGATGTGATCCCAGCGACTATATCCTTTACTGTTTGTGTGTCTTGCAGTTGGCGTACAAGGCGGACACAGAGCAAAGCATGCACCAGTACACCATGTCCAAGGACGAGCCGCTGTTCAAACAAGCGAAGGCTAACGCAGACCTCCTGAGCGGGGTAAGGTCTGCCCAAACACCTCCCATCACCTGTGACAATATATTACAATGTTGGAACCAGAACAACATGAATCATGACTAACATAATCCAGAACTCCCAAGAACATCTCAACATTTTTCTCACAGGTTTAATGTAGCCAAGTCAAACTTTAAACAATGTCTAATTTAATATTGTACACAAATTTGATATTTTGAAATATGCCGTCAGTCCATTTATTTGAAGTTCAAATTGAGTTAGTGGTTGTCGGTAAGAACAAGATGAACAGATTTATTTAACCCATTTGTTTTTATCAGATATTGTAACATTTCTTGGTTTAATTAATTAATTTGAGTTCAAAGCTTTGAGGGGGAAATCTGTGGACTAAAAATGAACCAGTCCATCCATCTGTGGATTAATATAATCTGTAAGCACACAGGGTCACACCTTACAGTTTTGGATGTCCGCTTTCAATGTATTTTGAAATAAACAACACATTTATAAAATCAAGACATCAGGCTTACATTAATAATGTTTCATTCCCGTTCCAGAAAGTGTATAAAAGCCGCTGGGAGGAGCAGCGGGGGAAGGGATTTGAGCTGCGTCTGGACGCCCTCGCCATCCTCACTGCCAAGGCCAAGACGGACCTGGCCAGCAACGTAAGAGTCAACCTCACGCTACAGACGCTCAACAGATAGCATAAATTAAGACCATACGGCAGGAAATTAAAGTTGATGTTCGGTTATCGTTGCAGTTTAATTACACTTTTCTTTTCTAAATGGCAACCGTCAAGCTTAGATATGATCAAATATAAGACAGCACTGCTTTAAATTGCAGTCTACAACATCAACTGCGTTTCTGTGGGGGGCAAAAAAATCACCATCAACCACTGATCTCACCGTTAGTCCAATTGTCATGGAAAAGGATTTGATGTAGCAGACCTTTCTTTATTAACAACACGTGGGTAACACACATTCATATAATTTCGATGTATGTGCAATTTATGGGATTCCTATTGAAATTAAAGCGTTGGCCTCCTTGATCTTGGGCAGGTCCTGCGATGGCCTGTACGGGTGCTTGGCCTTCTCATGTAATGTGTGAGTGCAATCACTTCCTGTCTCTTCCTGCCTCTTCCTGTGCAGGTGAAATACAGGGAGAGTTACGAGAAGAACAAGGGCAAGGCGATCGGCATCAAGTCGGTGTCTGACGACTCCCAGATGGCCCACTCCGCCCAGGCTACCAAGCTCCAGAGTGACCTCCAGTACAAGAAGAACTACGAGGACTCCAAGGCCAACTACAGGCGAGTTGCACGGTGCTTTGAACGCCATGGTGAAAATCCCCACCAAAAACAACCAAAGAGAATCTTCCTCCATCAAACTGATTCTGTGCCGCATCCTGCCAATCCATTTCATGGCATTGAATTATGAATTAACCATTCATAATGGGTTCCCGCAGTGTTTCTTTGGACATGATGAATATCAGCCACGCCAAGAAGGCCCAGGACCTGGCCACAGACACCAACTACAGGACCGTCCTCCATGAGTACACAACTCTCCCGACGGACATGAGCATTGCATGGGCTAAAAAGGCCTACGATCAACATAGTGACGTAAGTGACGTTGCTTATTCGTCCAAAAAGCACGCATTTAATTCCTCAAATGATATTCATGATTCACTACTGTTTGAGCATAAGCTAAAAAGGCTGACAGACAACAGACTGACAGTGTTTAAGTTGCACAAAACTACAAATAAAAGTTGCAAAAAGGTTGGATAATATTGTGTTATATGTGCATAGATAAACACACCACTTTAAATGAAAAATACTTGTTGTCCATTCTATTGTACATATATATGCAAGTTGAACTGCGTAACAAATGTAAAATAATAATCAATATAAAATCAGATTCCAGCCTTGCCTTGTATGCAGTGCAGTGCTATTTGTAAACCATGCTATGCTATGCAATTGTAAGCGATGTTTTCAATGCTACTGCGTGTGCTTGGGGTGTAGAAACGGTACCGGTCTGATCTGAACTGGATGAAGGGGGTGGGATGGGAGGCAGCCGGCTCCCTGGACGTCCAGCAGGCCAAGAAGGCTTGTGATCTGGCCAGTGAGGTAAGAGTCTCACCCTGGTTACCCAACTAGCCTAGTTGCACAGGCTCCACGAGGTTTACCAGTGGTCACTCAACGTAGATTCATAGATTGAGGTCAAGTAAACATGACTCTTTGAAGGGGCATTGAAGAGGAACCAGAATTGGGAAGAGAACGGTTTGGAGTGGAACAAATTGTTGGTACATATTGAGTAGAAATAAAAACACAGGGTCTTAAATTATTATAATCCAAGTTCTGAGAGATACAACAGGCGCTGTAGTGTGGATCTAGTTAGGATCAGAACCGTCAGATAGATCCTTGTGTCGAATAAGATTTAAATCTCTGCAATATTCTGACCATCAGACGTGTCCATGAGCATTGTGGTGTACCAACGTGACTAACCAGATGCCACCGGCAGTTAGGGTATCTAGGTTTACTGCTCCGGTCACAAGGTATTTTAACAGCTAGCGTTTCATCCCCGGTCTCGTGAAGCTGCTGTAAGTTAGCGACGTTCGCATCGTCTCAGTGGCGGTTACAAGACACCGATCAGGCTCAGACTGGTTATAGTGACTGGAGGGTAATTTTAGCAAATGGACAAGCCATTAGTTCTTAGACATTTCCTACTATAGTATTACTTGGCCGTAATAAACACTGGTTATGTAATAGGTTTAATTAAACGTGGACTCTGATACTTTTTTAATTTCTGTCCAAATTAAGGATTTTCCCTTAAAAAGTTTTTTTAAGAAAGAAAAGAACCCGGGTTGATTGGGCCACGTGTAGATGGATTCATTTGGCACTTAATATATTGAATGAGAAAAAGTGACAGAGCACTTTACAATGGCGTGACTCTGAAGCACAGCGTAATCAATGTTTTGTATTATTGCATTTGTTGTTTTCTTCAGAAAAAGTACAGGCAGGATGTGAGCTCCCTGAGGTACACCAGCGTGAAGGACACGCCAGAGATGGTTCAGGCCAAACTCAGCAACAAACAGTTCCTTGACGTGAGTTTAACCCACTTCCCGTTCTCTAGGGCTCATATTCTACATACATCTGGGAAACCATGTGCTAAAGAGGCTTCAAATAACTCCTTAGTTAGTCGTCAACCAATCTCCTATGTCTAACGCCCCCTTGTGGTCAAGTAATGTTGCTATTGCTATGAAGAGTTACAAAAAAAAATTGTTCCACGAAGAAGAAAAGTGTTGTTTGGGTTTGGAAACGTGTTGTTCAGGAGGTTAGTCGTACTGGTTAGTAAAGTGTTGGCGCGTTTGGCTCCCAACAGAGGCTGTACCGGGAGAAAGCTGAGAGTCTGAAGCACAACTACACGCTGAGTGGAGAGCTTCCGGAACACATCCAGGCCAAGATCAACGCTCAGAACATCAGCGAGGTTAGACACACCCAGCAGGCACACCTTGACCCATCTGTCTGTCTGTTCATCTTTCCTTCATTCATCTTTCTTTCATTCCAATGAACCAGTCTATCCATCCCTTGTGCACTCTTACTACCCATCCATCCATCCACCTGTCTATCAATCCATACATCTATCCATCATCCATCATCGTTTATTCATCCATCCATCCAAAGATTAGACAGATACCCGTCTGTCCAATCTTTCCTTTTCTTCCTTGAACCTGTTTATCCAACCATGTTTCCATCTGTCTTGTCCAGTGTTTCTCAAATTACGTACGAGAATCACTGCTCTAGTATCCCCATATATCTATTGGCCATCATGAAGCCATCCTTTCGTGTGTTTATTTAAATGCAGAGCCGCTACAAGGAGTCCTGGACTAAGGTGCGCGACGGCGGTTACAAGCTGCGCCTGGACGCCATTTCCTTCCAGTCGGCCAAGGCTTCTGGAGACATCCTCAGTGACGTGAGTCCTTCTCTCTCTGGCCCAATGTGGTCTTAAAAACACAGGATCTAACCTTTTGGGTATTTCTGATTTCTTCATCCAAATCCGTACTCACAACAAGCATGATCAACACGTACGGAAACGTATTGATCATTAAACTTTGAGCATTTCTATTAGGGACTCCAAAATGGCATCCATTTTTGGAAGGGTGTAGTCGAGGTTGCCGATGTCACCCATGTACCATCTACCTTTAGTTTAGTTAGTCATTTTGGATCATTTAGGAGAGGCTTTTTTGACTCCGAATTCAGAAACAAGTCATTCTTAGAAGCAGGGAGTGGTTGTTCGGGCATCTACCTGTCAGAAAATGTGTACAGGTAGGCTGCAGACATTGGGGATCGAACCCAGTGCTTTTCGAACACCCTGGCCATTATTATTTCATCTTGTCCCATGGTTTCTCTCCACAGCAAAAGTACAAGAAGGACTTTGAGAAGACCAAGGGGAAAATGATTGGTCTGAAGGGCCTCCAGGACGACATGAACATCTCCCACTCTGTCCAGGCCGGCAAGCTGCAGAGCGATGTAAGAGATAATAATAATAATAATAATAATAATAATAATAATAATAATAATAATGATGCATTGGATGTATACAGCACTTTGCTGAGTACACAAAGACGCTTGTCAATAAGACGGACCCGATCTGAAACCATTTCTTCTCTACGGGTTAAAGAAAAGTTGAACATTGTGTAATCTGTTAGCTGAATATTTAAAGGGGACCCTTTATTTATACCAGGTGTGATGCAGATTAGCCATTACAAATGTACCAACCGGTAGGCTTATCTGTCCATCATACATCTGGGTGGACACTCCCACTTGTGATGTCACTAGAGGGTAGAATTTGACATGGCTTGTAATGGCTGATCAACATCCCACCTTGTCTCACTCAAATACCATATGTACCAAAAATGAACACAAAAGCCTGCAAATCTTATATAAAACGGTCCTTATACACTTTTAAAGCAATACACTGCAATGCACTTTGAAAGCAGTCGGATCAATGCCAGAAACTCGATGGATAATGATGATGTCCGGCAATTAATTTCCCTCCACGCTCCTCCATGGACTGTGCAGATCAAGTACAAGCAGAAGTCTGCCAAGGCGCTGTCCCAGTACCACCTGTCCATGGACATGCTGGAGGTGGCGCATGCCAAGAAGGCCCAGGCGCTGGCCAGCGACCAGGACTACCGGCTCACCCTGCACAACTACACCTCCCTGGCCGACAACATCCAGACGCAGGCCGCCAAGAAGGCCTACGCACTGCAGAGCGACGTGAGAGACAGGCCGCTTTATAGGGGCCATGTGACCAGACTGGATGAATGGATGGGTCATGGATGGACGGACAGGCAGACGGGTGGATAGACGCAGATGGGTAGATGACAGACAGACCATCTGTCGGTCTGTCATCTACCCATGGAGGTAGCTTGATGGATAAGATATGGTCTGGTTAGAGCCAGCCCTCGTACGGAAATGACTATTTCCTTGTACAAGGTCTGGGTTTTGCCCTTATGGTTGGGTGGATTGGTTACTTTAATCTGATTGGCTGAAGGTGTTGTCCGTCAAGGCATGGCCGCACTCTCTTGAGAAGGGGACTGAAAAGAACTTGCAAGATAGACTGGTATGGTAGTATAGACAGACATACAGACTATGTAGACCATATACAGATGGATGGACAGATGGAGGAAGCAGACAGACAGAAGGATGGATAAGGGCAGGAGAGATGGAGGGGGTGAAAAGATGGGTGGAAGGATGGGCGGCTGATGGATGGATGGAATATAAAAACAGCGATAAATTGATAGTATATAGCGATAAATTGATAGTATATAGTATAAGAAAATGGACAAATTGAAAGATATATACTGCACACAGAAGATAGCAATAAGATGTATGAAGGGATGAGACAGACAGAAAGGTGCACAGGTGGACACATCTGGTGTGTGCTCTCAACAGAAAGTGTACCGCGCTGACCTGAACTACCTGCGGGGGGCGGCGTGGATCGCCACCGGGGCGGTGCAGATCGAGGGCTCCAAGAAGGCCTCCGACCTCATCAGTGATGTGAGACACAAATCACTTGACACTTCCCCCTGCTTCACGCCCACCCAGTCTCACTTTAGCAGGATGGGAAACAATCAAATATTAGCCTTTCTGAAGCTTTAGCACAAGCAGTGCGTTTTGGGGGATTTTTACAAAAACGTGCTGAAATTATGATCAATACATTTTTGGGGCAAATTGATCGATCAACAGTTTTCAGTTCTATGTAACTGTACGTATGTAACAGTATGTAGTATGTTTTTGGTTCATTCCCCCACAATCCAAGTCCTGTGACTTCTTCAAAATGTCCCTGTTCAATAAGATCACCATTATCATTATTATTATCATTATTATTATTATTATTATTATTATTATTATACACTGTTACGCTTTAACTCATCTCTTGTTTTTCCGCTTGCAGAAAAAATACAGACAGCAGCCGTACAGCTTCAAGTATACGTCTGTGGCGGACTCGCCCGACATCGTCCACGCCAAGCTCAGTGGACAGGTGGCTAACGAGGTGAGCTACTCCAAAAGCTCCTCTCCAGTAACACAAGCTGATCGTTTATCTTTGGAAGATGGAAGTTGGAATCCGAAGCAAACTCATTTCATTCACACAATCAATGATTGTCTTGTCTTTCCTGTGGTTTAGCGGCTGTACAAAGCCCAAGGAGAAAACAACCGACACAACTACACGCTCACGGCCGAGAGACCCGAGATCACTCAGGCCAAGATCAACGCTGCTAACATTAGCGAGGTGCGTACCACACCACACGTCATACACAATATAACAGAACTCTACAATAACACACAAGCATTTAACATGTACATGTAAATGTAACATCTATTGTATAAACGTGTTGTATTGCAGATCAAGTATAAGGAGTCGTGGCACACCCTGCGGGCGCAGGGCTACAAACTCACCATGCAGGACATCCCCTTCCAAGCCGCCAAGAGTTCTACGGGCATCGCCAGTGACGTAAGACGCCGCCATGACAGATGTTCACAAACATGGTGCATGCTGGGACGGGAGGACATTAGGTCAGGGATCTAATGCATAATGTACTAAGAGTTCAAATGGTCCCTCCCTCAAACAGGAGGAATACAACAGCACAACACAACAGCAGCAATAATAGAAACAACATAGATCTAAATGTATTGCAATACATTTTTCTGCAGTGCTTCTTTCTGCAGTGCTTCTTTCTGCAGTGCTTTCTGCAGTGCTTCTTGCTACACGGCACTAAAGTGGCCTCTGCTGGGCTCCTCCCACAACCAGGGCACAGGAAGTTGTTTGTAGGGGTTTGCAACATTTTGTAGGTTGAGCAAGTGGTAGTTGCTTGACATGTCCGCGCTCCATCTTTAGTGTGTGTGTTCATGGCTGGTTCAACCTGTGGACCTTGAAGAGGCAATGCACCTCAGGTGTGCAGCCTCACCCAGCCCTAGACTAATCAGCCTGACTGGGGCCAGGTGAGGCTGCTTAACACATACACACTCCGTGTCCCAGACGGCACACAGCCTATGAGTGGGAGATAACAAGTCACACACAAATATTTACAAAAAATGCTGCTGAGGTGCCTCTGTCTAGACAGAATTTGAGGGCAGCATAGACGTATGCTTCATTGGTCAAGATATCCCCTCCGCCAGCTCCACTTCTCTGAAAGAAAACAATGGCAAGCAACCGCCCTGAGTTAGTGTACAAATGTCAATTATATTGACCTATTTTTTTACCTCAGATTTCTTTTCTACCGAGAAATCACCAGTTTAGTGACTAAATATCCATATTGATAAAGCAGTTTGTCTGAATGGTCAATAGGTGGTACTACAGTAATTGACGGACGTCAACTGTCAACATGTATTTTGGTTAGGGCTGGGCGATCTGGCAAAAAATATAATCACGATTTTATTTCCCATATTGATCTATTTTCGATTTTGTTCCGATTGTTTTATAACAATGTATAATTTGATAATGCTGCCAGTTTGAAGAGTATCCTGATTCTGACAAATGAAGAAGACACCAGAGGGTTCATTAGTTCGCGGCGCAGCAGCTATAGTTGTCAGTTTTGTGGTCGTGTGTTCAAGTCCTGCTTGGAGCGTGACCGGTGGGATTTGAACCCAGGACTGCAGATAAGAACTCTCTCCACTGTGCCACCAAGACACCACACTATGAAGTGGTACTTTTAAGTCAACGCCCTAACACTAACCCTAAGTCCTGTTAATCGTATTGTCATGTCCTGATGGTGCATTGTTATTAACTCCAAGGTCATGTGTTCAAGTCACGATGGAAATCTCTTGTCCTTTTCCAACTTAACAATGCAGCATAAGTGTCATGTCAAATGCCACCTCCGACCGCTGCATAGTGTTGTGGCACAGCGGAGAGAATTCTTACCTTCAGCTCTGCAGTCCTGGGTTCAGATCCCGTGGAAAGCCTTCTCTTATGTCTAAGTTCCGTGAACGGTAAAGTTAAAAAAAATGTATCGATTCGACATCGATTAATCGCCCAGCCCTAATTTTGGTGAGGTTGTGATGCATTGCTGTCCCAATCCAGAATCCTTTCCAGGACACTAGACTAGGCTCCAAAAGGATACGGCCTCGCTGGACAGCAAGCTTTCATTTGGGACACAACCACAGTCCCTTGTTAAAACAATCAAACTGAATGTTAGAGTTGGAATCTCCTCTTCTCCAATACTGTATTTAATCACTGCTCTACCTTCTGTTACCTTTTGTTGCACTCTGACTGAGCCATAATAAACCTTACCCCCCCCTCTCCCCCAACACAGTACCAGTACAAACACAACCATGTCCTGGACAAAGGGAAGCACATCGGCTCCAAGAGCGTCATGGATGACCCCCACCTGGCCCACTGCCTGCAGGCGGGCCGGCTGGCCAGCGACCAGGAGTACCGGCGCGAGGCGCAGATGACCAGCGGACGGTACCACCTCACCCCGGACATGATGCACCTGGTGACGGCCAAGAATGCCCAGGCCCTGGCCAGCGACCAGGACTACAAGACCCGGCTGCACAAATACACCACGCTGCCCGACGACATGAAGGTCCAGTGGGCCAAGAAGGCCTACGACTTGCAGAGCCAGGTGGGTGGGAGAGGGAGAGAGGGAGGGATGGAGGGAAAGAGAGTAAAGCACAGGAGGAGAAGATAAAAAAGTTTGAGAGGAAAAAGTAAATAAGAGGAAGGCAGCGAAAACATGAATGTAAAACGTATCTTTATTTAAGGTTCTGTAAGACGGGGTGCTGTCATATGGTGCACTAGAGCAAACCAGCACAATTTATACATTATATTCTCGATTTTATACATATGTGATGACATTTAATATCCATGTACATATGTATTTTGTATCATTTATTTTATTGAACATATTCCTAGTATGTGCAAAGTTACGCGGCAATAAAGCGTTACTTCGAGACATGAGCGGAAAATGCAATGCACTCTGTGGTGACTCCAGTCTCGGCTCTCCTCACCAGAACCTCTACAAGGCAGACCTGAGCTTCATGAAGGGCGTGGCCTGGGACGGCGTGGGCGCGCCTCAGATGGAGTCCGCCAAGAAGGCGGGAGAACTGCTCAGCGACGTGAGTGCGGGAGAGTTGGGGTTAGCAGGGGCTAAACACTGCAAACATGCTGTAATAGCCTTAATAAAACACACCTTTCAAATTATTTAAATGTAAATAAAACTGAAAGCTGTGTAGCAAACATCTCACATGTTTTTCGAGGTAAACACAAATAGTAAAACAAGTGGCTCAAATTCCCTGTGCAACTTTAAGATAAAATAAAGTACAAAATATGAATTATGAAGTGGTTAAATCAGAGGTGGGCAAACTACGGCCCGCGGGCTGCATACGGCCCGTTGCGTTGTTTAATCCGGCCTGTCTGGCATTTACATTAACAACGGTCCTATAATATGACTCAACTTAACAAATTCATAGTGTGGTGTCTCGGCGGCGCAGCGGCTAGGGTTGTCAGTTTTGTGGTCGTGTGTTCAAGTCCTGCTTGGAGCGTGACCGGTGGGATTTGAACCCAGGACTGCAGATAACAACTCTCTCCGCTGTGCCACCAAGACACCACACTATGAAGTGGTACTTTTAAGTCAACGCCCTAACACTAACCCCAAGTCCTGTTAATTGTATTGTCATGTCCTGCAGTGGAGCGAGTGCATTGTTATTAACTCCAAGGTCATGTGTTCAAGTCACGATGGAAATCTCTTGTCCTTTGCCAACTTAACAATGCAGCATAAGTGTAATGTCAAATGCCACCTCCGACCGCTTCATAGTGTGGTGGCACAGCGGAGAGAGTTCTTACCTTCAGCTCTGCAGTCCTGGGTTCAGATCCCGTGGAAAGCCTTCGCTTATAGACATAAGTTCTGTGAACGGTAAAGTTAAATACGCCCGGAGACCATGCCTAACTAGGCATCTTGGTGGTGCTGCGGTCTGTGCTGGAGGTTAGCACTCAGGTTGGAGTCAGTGCACATACGGCCACCAAGAAGTGAACGCCAGCAGAACCCCCCCCCCATCCCTAAAGGGCTCTTGCTGACAACCGAGAGCTTGTGACTTTGTTTAAAGCATGACTCATTAAAAGTGACTTGACTTTCTTAAAGTAGTTTCTTTCTTTGTAGTTGGTTCCTCCCACCCCCCCCAAACATTTTTTATCCCTGTTAATTAATTTAACTAATGTACCCCTCCCCCCCTCCCCTAGGCAAATAAAACACTTGAGCATCAAGAAACGTTTCAAGCGAGGAGAAAAGTAACAAAATATAGCCCTATATATACTGTATATATATACACTTTTAAGGTACAGTGTCGTAATTACTTCAAGGAAAATTGTAAACTCTGATATGAGCTCCATCTATCTTTGTTATTTCATATTACATCGAACGTGAACTTCAATATAATTCTAGTGTGTTTGCAATTCCTCATGCGAGTGCTTCAACAAACACTCGAGAAACAAGATTATAGATTATATTTTCTGTTACTTGCAGGATAAATACATACATGTGTTATTTACTGCGTTAATAAAGGCCTTCCTACGGTAAGGGCTGAACAGAATGAGAATTGAACACGTTAATTAGAAACTAACTCACACTTCAGTTAGTAACATCTCTTATGCATTACACCTCAAGCGTTCCCCCTACCAATGCTAAAACATCATATTTTCAGATCCAAATTATTATTTGTTGCAGAGAGACAGCGTATGAGCACGGAATGCATCAAACAAAACAACAACTGTAATAATAATACTAATAATTAAAAAAAGGAATATACTGGCTTTACATCTCTTGCCAGAAAGGCATCATCTCTTTCGCAATGAAGTACGATCCTGAATTATTTATATCCTCGCTTCTTTTTGAACGTCTTTCATACGGGAAATGGCAGCAAATGAGACACAATGGATGCTTGTTTGGGCCCCGCTGCTACTTGATTCCATTGCTTTGAATTGAAATGTATCAATATCTACAGCTTATCAGTCAGCAATCTCCTGCGACCCCCAACGCGCACATCGGACGAGCCCAGGGGTGGGGAGCCCCTGCTAACCCCAACTCTCCCGCACTCACGTCGCTGAGCAGTTCTCCCGCCTTCTTGGCGGACTCCATCTGAGGCGCGCCCACGCCGTCCCAGGCCACGCCCTTCATGAAGCTCAGGTCTGCCTTGTAGACGGTTCTGGTGAGGAGAGCCGAGACTGGAGTCACCACGGAGTACATTGCATTGTCCGCTCATGTCTCGCTCCCCTCATCAGAAGTAACGCTTTATTGCCGCGTAAGTTTGCACATACTAGGAATATGTTCAATAAAATAAATGATACAAAATACATCTGTACATGGATATTAAATGTATAAAATCGAGAATATAATGTATAAATTGTGCTGGTTTGCTCTAGTGCACCATATGACAGCACCCCGTCTTACAGAACCTTAAATAAAGATACGTTTTACATTCATGTTTTCGCTGCCTTCCTCTTATTTACTTTTCCTCTCAAATTTTGTTATCTTCTCCTCCTGTGCTTTACTCTCTTTCCCTCCATCCCTCCCTCTCTCCCTCTCTCCCTCTCCCACCCACCTGGCTCTGCAAGTCGTAGGCCTTCTTGGCCCACTGGACCTTCATGTCGTCGGGCAGCGTGGTGTATTTGTGCAGCCGGGTCTTGTAGGTCCTGGTCGCTGGCCAGGGCCTGGGCATTCTTGGCCGTCACCAGGTGCATCATGTCCGGGTGAGGTGGTACCGCCCGCTGGTCGTCTGCGCTCCGCGCCGGTACTCCTGGTCGCTGGCCAGCCGGCCCGCCTGCAGGCAGTGGGCCAGGTGGGGTCATCCATGACGCTCTTGGAGCCGATGTGCTTCCCTTTGTCCAGGACATGGTTGTGTTTGTACTGGTACTGTGTTGGGGGAGGGGGGGGGGGGTAAGGTTTATTATGGCTCAGTCAGAGTGCAACAAAAGGTAACAGAAGGTTAGAGCAGTGATTAAATACAGTATTGGAGAAGAGGAGATTCCAACTCTAACATTCAGTTTGATTGTTTTAACAAGGGACTGTGGTTGTGTCCCAATGAAAGCTTGCTGTCCAGCGAGGCCGTATCCTTTTGGAGCCAGTGTTTCTGTAGTGTCCTGGAAAGGATTCTGGATTGGGACAGCAATGCATCACAACCTCACCAAAATTAGGGCTGGGCATTAATCGATGTCGAATCGATACAAGTTGTGGACTCAAAGTGTTTCGCCTGGAGGCCACAGACCCAAACCACTCCTCAGCCTGCTGGTGGCTTATGTAACGCTGCCTGCAGGCTGTGCATCTCAAACACACCAGCGGATAAAACCACCACCACCACCACAACCCACGGGGATGATGTTAGGGCTGGGCGATTAATCGATCTCGAATCGAGATCGCGATACATTTTTTCTCGATCTCGATCTAAAAGCTTTCGCGATTTTTTTGATCTGTATAGATCTGACAGCAGCGTCATGACGCATAGATCTGACAGCAGCGTCATGACGCACCAGAAATAAACACGACAACAGCCAATCAGTCTGCAGTGTTTGTCTCGACACAGCCATTCGCTACGATTGCCGATTGGCGCAGCCAAAATAATGCGACAACAGCCAATCGGTCTGCAGTGTTTTGGCTTGACACGCCCATTTATACCACGGCACGAGGCGTTGTTTACCAACAGCGACGCAAAGAAAGGACAACAGCATGAGTGACACCGGTGAGGAACGAGAGTTACTAAGTGACCAAATTGTCGACAAAAAGCGCTTCACGAAGTCTATGATATGGAACTGGTTTGGTTACTTTAAAAACGACAAGGCGCAGTCGACGGACATGTCGACCAAGACGGGAGAGCAACCTATTGAAGCACATGAAACGGTAGCACGTCAGCGACTACGCATGGGGGCGGAGCCAAGAAATCCTTCAAGTAGCAGCAGGGCCCTAATAAAGGTTTGAAAGGTGCTGTATATATGCGAACAGACTACCACAGATGGCAGAAAATTACTATGAATCACTTAGTGTGGCGCAATACGTTCATTGGCGGGTTGATATACGGTCAGGTGTTGGGGTCCAAAAAAGGTTGAGAACCACTGTGTTGGCAGATTAACTTTTAAACATTTACATTTAGGGCATTTGGCAGATGCTTTTATCGAAAGCGACTTACAAAGAGTACATTTGTTGAAGGAGAGAGCAATATATCACTGTGGTACCTGAAGATAGGAATAGAGCTGGTTTTGAGCATTCATATTCTGGCTAATTAGGCTCATAGAACCAGTTTCATAATTGCTAGGTTGCCTGCATAATAGCTGGCATAAGAGCAGAAGTGCCATTCTGAGTGCATTTCCAACATCTAAGAACATACAATGTGCTAAACAATGCCAAGTACTACTAATATTGCCAAGACGTACAAACACGCAAGTTAGTGATGGTTTAACCAGATAATAATATACTTACGGGGTCCTATGTACTGCAGTTTGGCTGTGCTGTGTGGAAACAGATATATTCAGGCACTGCACTGATCTAATGGACGGGAGACACGGTGTAGCCTTTTAGGAATTGTATTGAACAACCTCTATCAGATACCATCAGGGTTGTCTGGCAACTGGAAGGTTGCTGGTTTGATCCCCGGACTCTGCCTAGCTAAGGGTCGAGGTGCCCTTGAGCAAGGCACCTAACCCTAACTGCTCCTGACGTGTTGGTTGTTACCTCGCATGGTTGGCACCACCGTCGGTGTATGAATGGGTGAATGACAGGCAACTGTAAAGTGCTTTGGATAAAAGTGCTTTATAAATGCAATCCATTTACCATTTACATAAGTTCCTACATATATACTACACTGTGTCCTGCTTGTTTGTTCGATCTAATCACCTCTTCTTCTTTGTGGTTTTGGTTCAATGCAGAAGAAGTATCGTCAGCTGCCTGACAGTCTCAAGTTCACCTCGGTCACTGACTCTCCAGACATGGTCCACGCCAAGAACAGCTATCAGCAGTGCAGCGAGGTAAAGCTTCCCACTAACGCCAACATGTGGCTGATGACTCGAGGTTCCCAAAGTTCCATGCCGTGTTTCAGCTCCACCTGTGATTTAGCTGTGAAGTCAGCTTAGTAGTTGACTTTTGCGTTGTTGAGTTTTGAACAGTTTTAAATGGAAATATAAAAACACTGAATTATACTGACAGAAATTGATCTCTCCCACACAAGTCTAAACAACTACAGTAATTTGTCAATGTATATGTACAGTTCAGGATGACTGGATCCTAAAATGGACTTTGTGTCATGATCTATGATAACACTAGTCCTCTCTCCATCCACGCTCCATCCAGAGGTTGTACAAGTCCGGCAAGAATGACGACATGCACAAGTACACTTTACACGCCGACGACCCCGACTTCCTGAGAGCCAAAGTCAACGCGCAGCAAATCAGTGACGTAAGATCGTCCGCAAAATGATCCCAGTCAAACACCTCATCGTACTTTATACATTAAGGTCAGCGTGAGCAGTGTGATAACTAACCCGTGGGGTGGTTCTCTCCGTGTAGAAAGCGTACAAGGCGTCCGGAGGCCAGGTGATGTTGGCAGGATACGACCTGAGGCTGGACGCCATTCCCTTCCAGACGGCTAAAGCCTCCAGAGAGCTCGCCAGCGATGTACGGTTCTACCGTTCAGGCACTTTAGAGCGGAAAGATACTTATTTTTCACCAATTAATTGTACAGTATAATTATACCGCCTGTTTCTTATCACATGTTTGTGACTAGTTGGAGGTAGGCTCCAATTAGATTAGACTTTTTGGTGAGGCAGCCTGGTTTAGAGTTAACCTGGTTTAGCCATTCCAAGCCGTTTCACAATTGCCACGTGACTACCGTCTAGTGACATCACAAGTGGGAATGTCCGCCGAGATGCATGCTGACTAGATCAGTTTCCCTGTCGGTACGGTCCACTGGGTAGGCTGGTAGACTGATCGAGTAATCATACATCTCGGTGAACATTCCCACTTGTGATGTCACTAGACGGTAGTCACATGGCAATTGTGAAACAGTGTGGAATGGCGAATCACACTCGCACCTGGCGGCATAATATGTCCCCTTTAAGATAAGATAGAACTTTATTAATCCCGAAGGAAATTCTTGTGCCAGGTTGCCTAGCAATAGAATAAAAACAATAGAGAACCAGACTCAGAACCAGACTCATCTTTGTAAAGAGAGGAAAAACTAAAAAGTGGAGTTGAGACCACGGTGTATCTCATCAGGGTAAAGACGGGCCTGGAGGCATCATTAACCTCATGAGATACACCTGATGTTCCCCTGTACTCTACACCACTCTGATAAAGGCCTGTTGTGTCATCATGACATACTTTCTTTATAGAAAACTAGTCGTATTTACCTTCAATGTAACATTTATTTTCACATTATTGAACCGAATAATAGTCTAAAATGACACGAGGAGGTCCCCATGTAAAACTAGACGGTATACTATCATGGTTACGGTGTTTGACTTTCAGCCATAAAGTTGTGAGTTTGATTCCAATGCCGGCAGTCTACCGTCATCTAGCAAATGTTTTTATTTAAAACGCCTTCCAAGTGAGGCTGAGAACGACGCATATAATCAAATAAGAAAAAGTTTGAGTGCTGCAAGAAGTAAATACAAATACAAAAAAAAGTGCAGTAGCCATAGGATAGCCAAGGATTTTGTACGTGAATATAAATCACCGCAAGCCGCTTTGGATAAGAGGGTGAAGTTAATGTACAAGCCTGTTAAGTTTTTTACAAAAAGTTTACAAAAACAAACCCCCAGTGTGAATGATCCGTAAAGACCCTCACCACGTGTCCCCTCCCCCCTCCCCTCAGCTCCGCTACAAGGAGTCCCACCTGAAGCAGAAGGGCCAGCAG
Source organism: Coryphaenoides rupestris (assembly GCA_002895965.2). Taxonomy (NCBI): domain Eukaryota; kingdom Metazoa; phylum Chordata; class Actinopteri; order Gadiformes; family Macrouridae; genus Coryphaenoides; species Coryphaenoides rupestris. The sequence goes on from PIJE02000026.1 coordinate 811,713, forward strand.
GTGGGGCTGCTCAGCGTGGCGGACGACCCCAAGATGGTGCACTCGCTGGCGGCCAGCAAGCTGCAGAGCAACCTGGAGTACCAGCGACAGTCCCGGGAGGAGCGCTCCCGCTTCCAGATGCACGCCGACCAGCCGCAGTTCCAGCAGGCCAAGAAGAGCCAGGCGCAGGCCAGCAACGTGTCCTACCGCCAGCGGCTGCACGACTACACCTGCGACTCCCAGCAGCTCGACGTCCAGCACGCCAAGCAGGCCTACAAGCTGCAGAGCGACGTAAGCACCGCCTGCTGTTCTCTATGGGGGGGCAGGTGGGCGGGTTAGTCTCATGGGCAGGGGTGTCCAACCCATCTCTGTCACAACGCAGACCGAGCACAAATGCAGGACCACCGGGTAAGAGGCAAAAATCAAGACGTTATGTCTTTTGTCTTTGGCCACTCAGATTTCTTCAAAAAGGTAAATTAAACTTAAGTCATCCACAACAGGTGAGAATTGGCAAAATGACAAACAAAAGTCTATTATCTTCAAAGAATCACTGCAGCAGTATTCCTGGGAGCAAACGTTCATGACCGAGCGTTCACTGATGGGAAACAGGGGTTTATAAAGCCCAAACACAACGATCTCCAGTTCCCTGGAGAGATCCTCAGGGGCTTGAAGGCTCTGCCGCCCTCTTCTGGTTGGTCGAGGTGTGACAATCTCAAAGGTGTTCACAATCCGCAACCTAAAGTACGTGTATTTTGGAACCCAACCATAATCAAAAGAAGCCTTACTTAGGTTACTTGGGTATCATATGCACCTATTCAGTACATATCATAGCACGATGCATCTTATGTGTTCCAGTCCTAGGCTGTAAGGATCTGGGTTTGATCCCCAGCCAGTCCCAGTTCCCAAACTTCTGGGGGAGACTACACAGAGCCTGCACAGGAAACCAGCATGTGTGCGGGGCAGAGTTAGGCAGGGCTTCCTGTTTGGTTACCAGAGAAACTCACATTGGAGCTGTAGATGTTCATCTATAGTCTTGATTTGTGAGACTGCCGTTTCCCTGGCCCCCTATGCCCACACAGGTGAACTACAAGTCGGACCTGAACTGGAGCAGGGGAGTGGGCTGGACCCCCCCGGGGTGCCACAAGGCGGAGCTAGCGAGGCGCGCGGCCGAGCTGGGCCTGGCGGAGGGCGTGACCACCGACGAGGCCATTGCCCAGTACCAGCAGCTCATGATGGTGAGGAGAGACCTGCTTATATTCACACTCAGGACATTTGGTAGACACTTTTGTCCAAAGCGATTTACAATAAGTACATTTGCCGAAAGAGTGAAACAATAAATTGCTGATGGTACAGAAAGATCAAGAGTGGCTGATAGGAAGTGTCCAAAAGAATGACCATTTGGCTAAGGGTTTTTTTTCTACTTTTAGTTCATTATATTAGTTAATATATTACAATGACTAGTATGGCTCATATAAAAAATTACCTGTTTGGTTGAGAGTGAAGAACTGTCTCTCCACCTCCACCAGATCCACCACCAGAGGCGGATGATGGAGCAACAACAGCAGCAGCAGCAGCAGCAGGTGGAGCAGGTGGAGACCAGCGAGGAGCTCCAAGATGGCGTCAACATGGACGCCATGGAGGTGCTCCATGTCAAGATGAACAAGGTGGCCCAGAAGAAAATCACCACCACCACCACCACCTTCAGGTCCATGCAGAAGAAGAGCTCCTCGTCCTCCTCACAGCAGTCCACCATCACCTCATCCTCCACGCCCTCCTCCTCCTCCTCCGCCACCGCCGCGTTGGGGAACATGCTCCAGCACGCGACGTCGACCGGGAAACCGCCGGCGATCGAGGAAGCGTAAGACAGAAGCATCTGGCGGCGATTGACGGCCGTGAGCGCAAACACTTTCAGGATGCCGCGGTTCACGTTTACCTGGCTGCCGGTTAACCTGTGGTTGTATCGAAGTATCATTTGTCGTGAAGCCACTCACCGATGCTAATGTGCGGCGAGAGGAGTACGAATGAGTGTTATGTTTTTATATAGAGACCAGTTATGTACTTATATATATATATATATATATTTAGCGGCTGTATCCAAGTAGCAAACCCAGTGGAGAAGGTCAAATAGAACTGAAGCAAGGCAACAATAAAAGTATTTGTCAAGTTTAAAGAAAAGTTTGAAAAAGAAATTCCATCGGTACGAGGTCAGATGTTTAAGCAATCCTGACTTTTGAAAGAGGTTGATTAGCACTAGAAATATTGATAGACGTCCACAGAGAGGTGCTGAACAATTTACAAAGCAGGAGGGAGGTGTGATGTCGTGGGAAGAGTATAGATTGTCAGTAAGTTTGGTTTGAAACGGTCTTATTAGGCAGGATCCTGAGGAAGAGGATTTCATAGGCTCAGCAACGGGTCAAAAGGCCACGGTTCCACAATGTCTTCTTGATCGGAAGGTCTACGAACTATCGGACACGGTAGATATATTTGATATATAATCTAATATATATTTGTCATTTGGAGAAGGATCCAGCTTGAACTGGTTTTGATCACTGGTTTTGATCACAGCTGTGAAGCAGAGTACTTTGGGAACTGTTACTGTTACATGTGCATGCCGCCTATTTAAACTCAAGCTGGACTGGGAGGAAAATTATAATAAACAGATTTTTTTTTCAAAGCAACCTAACCGAATATTTCATTTCTTAACCACCCCTCACTGAAAAGCATATATGTTTATGTGTGGTGTATGTAGTGACGCCATGTTTCAGTTTTCTTCCCACACTAACGACGAAGACTCTTGATCGCTGAAGACACAGACACCACATCATAAATGATTAATACACAATAATATAATACAGTGTTTAGCAATGATTTTATTACGCTTTTATCTTTCAAAAAAAGTGGATGTACTCTTATTATTCGCCTCCACAAAACTTATGGAATTATATAGACATGTTTTACTTTGTCACTTGCATGAACTAAAACTTTTAAAAATTACATTTTTGTTCATTGGCTGGTATAGTTAATCCAGCACCTAGACACAGACCACAGACAAGACATGTGGATATGAACCCACTTCTTACACACACACACACACACCCCAGCCGTGTCCTAGACCACGTGGGATGCGATCCAGGCGTTGAAGCGGTGCACGTTGGTGTACACGCCCGGCTTGTATTTCTTCCCACAGCCGTCCCCCCAGCTCACCAAGCCCGAGATGTAGTGGGTGCCGTTATGCTCACACACCAGCGGACCACCAGAGTCTCCCTGCAGCAGAAGGGGCATGAGGTATAGGAGAAGGTGGAGGAGGAAGAGGTACAGGAGGAGAAAGGAGAAGGAGAGAGAGAGGAGCAGGAGAAGGTGGAGGAGAAAGAGGAGGAGGAGAGGGAGGAAGTAGAGGAGGAGGAAAGGGGAGAAGGAGTGGGAGGAAAGGAAGCAATGGAAGAGGAGGAGAAGGAGGTGGCGGTAGACGAGCAGAAGACAGCGGGAGGAAGAGGATGTGGTGGGCAAAGATAAGACGGTGGCAATAAAGGGGGAAGGAGGAGGAGGACAAGGAAGAGATGCAAGAGGAGGGAGAGGAGAGGTGGAGGAAGAGGAGAAAGGGGAAGAATATGAGGAGGTGGGGCGAAACGAAGAGAATGGTTAAAGGAAGTGCAGGAAAATGCTCTGTTTAAACTGTCACGTCACTAAGGGTGTGTTCACATGGTCCTCCTTTTGAAAAAATGGACACTGCTTTTTTACATACAACCCGATGGGAAATGAACCTGACGGGTCAGATGGTTTATTCACAGAACCATCTGGGAAGTCGTCTTTGGAAATTGTTTGGAAAAAGGGCGATCGGATGCGCCATCTGTCTATCGCCGTTGCCGTTTCCCGATGTCGTCACAACCTAAACCACGCCCCCTGTAGCCGCCAGCAGGATGCTGATTGGTCCGAACCACCGGTGGTTCAGACACAAACCGATAACTGGAAGCCTGGCCAGACCGATCTTAAGAGAGAAACAGAACTTGTGAGATTGGAATTGTCTCATGAGGCGAAATGGACGCTTGGCCGAGCGGAGCGCTTTCAAAAGTTGAGAATTGTTTAACTTTTTAAGAAATGCATTACCGGCGCAACGGTAGAAAGGTTTACTTTTGAATTTTGGGAACTACGACACGTCAAATAAAAATTACCACAATAGTCGACCACAAGGAAGCCATCGTATCGAAATGACTTTGTTATGGAAACGAAATGCGCATCGCAAAATATGCTTTTTTCGTTTACAGCACAAAATGAGCATTTTCTCCATAAAAAGGCGGTCAGTGTGAACACGCCCCTACATGACAGAAATAACAAGCTACCTACACACACACACACACACACACACACCTGGCAAGAGTCCACCCCCCCGCTCATGCTCCCAGCGCAGAACATGCTGTTGTCCAGTGAGCCTCCGTACACGTGAGGCTCCTTACAGCGCTGGTCCGCGATCAGCCTCACACGCGCGTCCAGCAGGTTGCTGGTCCCATACTGCTCTGAGGGACACACACACACACACACACACACACACACACACACACACACACACACACACACACACACACACACACACACACACACACACACACACACACACACACACACACACACACACACACACACACACACACACACACGGACCGAACCACAGACAGAGGAGGATGTTAGTATAAAAAAAGTAGTAGTAATAACAATATAAATAACTGATGAATAGATAGAATAGAATGATTATCAACACATTATTCAACACATTTAGATTAAAAGCTACTAAAAAACAATACAAATAATTATCTAAATACATTCAAATGAATGCAGCAAGCAGTACTAATATTAGTGATATTGAGTACAAAATAATATATTTTGCAAGAAATGTTGTTTATGATTAAGAAGAAAAAGTAGTTAGTTATAGTAGCAGCAATAGCACTGGTAGGAGCAGTCATAGCAGCAGTAACAGCAGTAACAATATTACCTTATCTTATCCTGCCTAAATATTTTTATATTTTGACTGTACATTTGTAAATCTGTTAGCTTATTTGTATTTTTATTATTCTGTTGATTTATCTATTGTTTTATTGTACTGTATTGCTACGCAACCTGGCACAAGAATTTCCTTCGGCATTAATAAAGTTCTATCTGATCTTTATCTTACCAATAGCAGCAGTCATAGCAGCAGTCATAGCAGCAGTCATAGCAGTAACACTAGTAGCAGTATTATACGCTACTTGTTTCGCTGACACCCCATCCTGAGATCACACACTCCATCCCGCTGCTGAAGGACTGCTGGGGCAGACAGGCCCTCTTCACGAAGCGAGTCTCCTTCGCACAGTACGGCTTGTCCGTCACCTTCAACTGAAGCACAGCTAGCAGACACACACACACACACACACACACACACAGCTTTTAGTGGATAATTTAGCGTTTGATTAGCCAATCGAGAGTAACCAGACACGAATCAAACAGCTGCAAAAGTAAGGGCCATTCTGATTGGCTCAGGTGATGTCACTTGTCAGGATTAGTCATATACAATATACAGGCACGTCCTCTTCACACACAAGCAGACTGCCGGTCTGCAGAGACAGGTTTGGGACATTACCAAACTATGTTTATGAGGACACAATCACGGTATGTTATGCTGTAGTCTCAGCGTTTTCGGAGGTTAATTTACAGATTCGGTTTTGGTGGGGAATTGACACCACAGGGCCTCACCGATGTCATTGTAGAGGGCGAACGGTGTCTTCTTGTACTCCTTGTGTGAGAAGACCCTCTCGACTGGGATGATCTGGTGGTATTCCTCCACCTTGGTTCTGTCCACGGCCCCCAGCATCACCTGCATGTCAACCCCGTCTCCTCTGAAAGCGCCAAAGAGCAAGATCATTAGGTAGATGGACAATACAGAAACGTCACAAAACTTCTTAGTTCAGGGTGCCACTCAGGATGGTATTACAGAATCTCATTTCTTAAATCCAGACCTATCTTAAGAATTGAATGAATTGAGCCCTTACAGAAGCATCCTCATCGAGTAAAATCCTAATTTAGGATAAATTCAATAAAATGGCAGCCAGACCATTTCTTCTATATGATAAAGAATGTGTCATTGTCACCAACCAATAGTTGAACAGACACTGAGTCATGTGCATACAAGAAGATCTTTATTAATCCACACATATTGGTCACACAACACACAGCGGGAAGTGGCGGCCGCCAAACACACACACACACACGCATTCAGGGAGGGTGGCCCGTGGAAATGTGTCCTCTGCATTTGACCCATCCTACTGCCCCTCCAGGGGCAGCCAGGAGCCAGGTGTATGAATGGGTGAATGTGAGGCAACTGTAAAGCGCTTTGGATAAAAGCGATATATAAATGCAATCCATTTACCATTTAATACAAATAGTGAATGTCCTGCACACTGGACTGTAGTAATCCAGAAGGAAATTCTTGATAACGAGAAAAAACTAAGAAAGAACTTGCAGAGCAAGGAACAAGAAGTCGATACAAATCGACATAAGTTAAAAAGGCACAAGATCACAAAGAGCAACTTTGGCAGGCAGCCGGCCGGGATGGCACCGGAAGCACATCTCAGGTAACCTGAGAACACCAAGGGTGGCAGGGGGGAGGGAATCGAGCCCAGACCCTCCCTGGACTCACATGCAGTGGGCGGCGGTGAGGACCCAGCAGGACTCTATGAGGACACCACCACAGATGTGTCTGAAGGGATCAGAGGAGCCACGGCGCCGCACCTGCAGGGATGCCTGCCAGGGGTGGGCCCCCGGCAGAGACTTCTTCCCCCCGAAGATCCTGCCGGCACGGCCGGGGTTGGGCCGGCCGCACTGGGAGAACTGCCCGTCCGGGAGGTCTGGCGGGGCGGTGGTGACCGGAACCACATTGGGCCTCTGGGGGGGCGGCAGAGGTGGTGGTGGTCGGAGGAGAGGTTGGATCTGGACATTTAAGGAGAACAATACAATGACCCAAAAACTATGTGTTTTCCATGTGTTTTTTGGAGTGTATGTGTGTGAGTCTGTCTATCTGTGGAGTTTCTGTCTTTGTGGGCAGGGGTGCCCACACTTTTTCAACTTGCGAGCTACTTTTAAAATGACCAAGTCAAAATGATCTACCTACACTAAAAATGCTAAATGCTAAATATATACTTTATATATATATATATACACAATATAATTTGGCGTACCTTGCATAACTGCATGAGCCCTTGTGGCACACTACAATTCAGTACATTTTTGGTCATTACCTTACTTTGGTCATTATCTTACTCCAGTATTTCTCAAACTGCGGGGCGCGCCCCTCTAGCGGGGCGCAGTGGTATTACAAGTGGGGAGCAGGGAGAAATTCAGAATTGTTTTATTTCAAGAATTTGATTGAGAACTTCACATATTACAAAAGTATAAAGCACACGGACATAAAACAATTTTTTTTCGATCGAACTCCCCCCCCCCCCTCCCCTCAACAATCTAAAATGAACGGAACTTTGTCATGCCCCCCCCCCCCCCCAACAACGTGGTTGACTGCACATGCGCGGTGATCCGTGTGTTAGAAAAGACGAGATCTCAGAATGGCTGCTCTGTATGTCAATCAAGTGGCAAATGTCATCGGGAGGATGAATAATAACATCACATTTTTTTTTTTTAATGGCATGCGATCTACCGGATCGACTTCCTTTGTGATCGACCGGTCGATCGATGTATTGGGCACCCCTGATTTAGAATAATCATGTAGTTAGTGATTTGACCATATCAAGGTATTATGTTATGATTCAGTTATTGGGAAACATCATTAAGAGTGTAATACCAAATATATCATTATACATCATTATGTATGTATCTTGTTCCAGGCCACCAGATGGAGGCAAATAAGTTTCAGAGGTCGTTGTACTACCCAGCCACCACTAGATGGAGGCAACCAAGTGAACACGGCGAGTGAACACAGGCTATTTTTCCTGTTTGTTTCAGGCTATTTCTCCAGTCTATTTCTCCAGTCTATTTCTCCGGTTTTGTATTAGGCTATTTCTCTTGTTCAGTTTTGGGCTATCTCTCTGGTTTAGTTTTCGGCGTTATTTACGACGGTCCATCGGGGGGGGGTTGCACCCGCAGTCCGACGGGACTGTGAAGATCCGCGGTTTTAATATTGTTATTTGATTTAAAAAAAATGTATTTAGTATTTTTTATTCTTATATTTTATTTACATTTTTTTGTTGTTTCTCCTCTTCCCCATCAATTTTGGACACTCTGTCTCCCCTTCTATCCAAGGTATGTGAAGGATATTGGTAACCCGGGCCCCTGTATATGTCTCTTAAGGTTGTAATAGCACCTGCTCAAATGCCCTACTATGCCCTACTACAATTTAATTGTGTTAAATATTATTATAACATTCATTCCAACTATTTGTTACGCATTTCAGGGTAAACACCGCGATACTATAGCAATTATAACTGCGTCATAGAAAAAACCCTATCAAGGCCCACTACTCGCCCCCTAACCAGATAAATGGTTTTTATTCGTTAATTTCTCCCTTTTTGATATGACTTACTACAGGTTACTTTAATATACTTATGACATTCATTCCAACTATCTGTTACGCATTTCAGTGTAGACATCGCGATACTATAGCAATAATATCGGCGTTACACCCCGGTAATGAAAGGTATTCCCGCCATCTAAAAAGAATACGTTTAATTTTATTCCTATCTCATTAGTTTTTTTATTTGATTTAGATTTTTTCTTCTAGTTTAATATTTGTCTTTTGTCTTATTTTTTTCCTTCCCTTATTTCTCCGCTTCTCCCTATCCTATATTTCCCCATGACAATTCCTCATATGTCTAAAAAAAAAATTCTAAATGAGACAGCATAGAGTGATGCTTTTAACTATTCTATTTATCATATATTTACTCATATTACTAGTATTATAGTGTGTTACGCTAACAGTGGTATGCATTTCGCTGTATCCCTGCTAGATTCCTGCAATAAAAATGATCAAGTAATTGACTAATAGATCCCTGTGGACATTTGATCATTGCCGAAGGAGAAAAGATTCAAGAGTGTTTATGATAACACATGGTTCTAAGAGGTCACTTTGGTCCCCTTATATAAAACATATCCCTTGGGCTAGATCTATCCAAGCCTTTAAATATTTCCAAGCAAATCAACAAGAGCCCGGATCCCAGGGGAGAGCTGCCATAACGAACGTGATCAGAGCCGGGGCTCAGAGACAGGGTTATGCCTTGGACCGCCATACTGAAGCAAGCGGGGTAAAGGTTCGGACGATAAGGCAGTTAGGGGCTAGGCGTGTCTCGCCCACGACCTGTTACAACCGTTACTGGACAACAGGTTTCACATCGCCTCCGTTAGAGGAGGCTAACCGACGGATCTAACAGTGTGTCTGTGGAGTGTGTGCGTGTGTGCATACCTCCAGAACATCTTCTAATGTTACAGTACTCCCACAGCAGCTCTTTGTTCACCTTGATGAAACACCAGGGTCTGCTGTCTCCATCCGGGTTCCTTCATGTCAGAACAGGCACAGGATGGGATGTAGCATAGCATGGCATTTATGTGACCAGTTGTGTGTGCTCTCATTACTTATCTATATACTCTGTAGGAAACATGTACAAGAACACATTTTCTTACATTGTATCGTTCATATAAAGTAAGAAAACCTGTTGTACATATTTTCATGTATCATGCACAATAGGCAACATTGCTCTGAGATGAAAATTCTGAACATGCAGGTGGGCTTTTCCACCTGCAGGAGTTGTGCTCTCCGATTCCGTCGAAGTCGGGGTAATCGCTGAAAGGGTTGCTGCCTTTCCGGGGGATAAAAGCGGAATTCCAGTAGAGACACTCTACCCCTGTTTCAGTGACGCTCACCGCGCCGCGGTAAAACTCCCCGTCCTCCACCATACAGTCTGCTGGGCCTGCAGAGCACAGCAGGAAACACGTCTTTTAAATGGAGAACCCGATCCCACCTTTACAAAACACGTCCAGCTTATTGCCGTCGCCCCTTCAATTAATTTTCAAGAAGCGGAACACAGGTGTGTTGCATCAACACTTAACGAGCAGGTGACCAGGTAACCACATCAGCCAATCAGAGGAGAGCATACGGGTGTTTAACCTCTAGAGGGGGAGCTGTACAAGTGGTGATGGGGGTTGGTTCTCTTGAATTCATTCAACCTGATGAACTGCATCCCCCCTCTGGTTACTACACTTACTCATGTGTGAGAGTGGTGATGTCGGGTACATCATGCAAGGTAAGAAAAGGCACATTTCTTCTATATATCAAACCCTTCAAACAAAATGGTTGTTCAGAGCACCCTACCTACACAACAACTACACAATATGAACATAGCAAGTGTTGCCTTTTTAGCTTTAGAAAAGGTGGAATTTGTCATCAGAAGATCCTGACTCAGCCGATCGTAACTTACCCATTTGACAGAACTTTCCGGTGAAGCCGTTAGGACAGTGGCAGTGGCTGGAGTTGCGGCTTCTGTCTTTGATGCACTGGCCTCCATTCTGGCAGGGGCTGGGTCTACAGGCTGAGGCTGTGGGCACATGGCAGGGATGTCAGATGTCCGTCTGCCCCCACATACAGGATGAAGACCAGGCCCACTCACGCCTTGCGGGGTCACCAACATTGTTGAGAAAAGACAATGAGAACAACTTGGAAAACTATTTGAAGTTAATTAAAGGAGCATCCGTTTGACGTTGATGTAATTCAATGCGTCTGTGTGTTCTGAATTTTCCTGAAAAGATAATAAACATATCTATAAAAGAACTGTTAACATGCGTATTGCCGAGGCATTCGTACACTATTGTCGCCCTTCCAGACAAGTTGTACGATTTTTATAGGGAAGATTATATCAATGTGCTGAATGGACCGAAGGACCGTCTCTACGAGGACTATGGCTAAATGTCCGTATATAGGATGGAGAATTCCCCACCTGCAAGTCAAGATTATTCAGATAATCTTAAAACCTTAAAACACAATTCCAAATGCGTTCATAATGCATTACAAGAGGCAGGAATCACGTTTAAAAGGAAAATCATTAAAATACAACTAAAGATGGATGAAATTAAATAATCCCATAGATTACCTAAAAATTGATCACATGGAGAACACATTTAAACTAGGAGACATGTAAAACAGACGTCTTAATGTGGCAACATTTCATATGGCGTACCTTTCCTGCACTTGGGGGGTTTGAAGGGCACCTGGCACTGGCAGCGGTAGAAGGGCGCGGTGGACATCACCAGACAATCTCCACGGCCACAGTCCATGTTCTTGCACACGTCTTTCACTGGAACACAAATGTAATGTCATTAGTTTCAAAAAAAAAAATCAGGGCAGAAAAATGATACTCCACGTTCAAAGGCTGAACTGAAGTGCACTGGAAGGGCTTGCAAGGACTTTTGGAAATGGCGGGAGTCAGGGGTCAAATGAGACTGAGAACCACCGAGGTAGAGGACAGAAACGGATTGGTCCAGGAGGACAAGGCTCGGATGGTTTGCTGCACTATGTACATTTTCCCTTTAGCAGCCACGAGTGGATGGAGTTGTCAAGACATCCTATAAACAGCTATACTGTCACATGAGATGTTCCCATGGCAGGGGAGGGGCAGAACATTGACCTTAATAAAATCATTTTTAGGGAAATATTCCCTGATGGATGGCCTCGTGGATGAGTGAACTTTCTAGTTCCTAGATATATTTTACCTGAAGTGAATAGCTGCAGAAGAGAAGTGTGGGTTCTTGCCTATAGCCATTCCAAGAGGAAAATCTCCCTTTTACAATCTTTCAAGATTTATTTAGCTACAAATCTTTATGGTATTTTTTTCCCCCAATTCCTTTCTGTGGACCTGGGGGTTGAGGGAGTGTCCTACTGTTATCTAGACCAGGGCTTCCGAAACCTTTGCATCTTGGGACCCAAAAGATATATTTGGTGTCTCCCTGGGACCCAAACATACACAAATACATAATGCGTTGCCATGACATCTAAATTGGCGACCCACTCCCAACGGGTCCGCAACCCAATTTGGGTTGGGACTCATAGTTTGGGAAACACTGATCTAGACCATAGGAATGCCCCAACTGGAAACTGGACAATGAAGTCTACGTACCCCTAACATTTGTACCCCAAGAGACTTACTGGTTTGGCAAGTCCTTCCCGTGTAAGGCTCAGGACACGAACATGAGAACCCGCCGGCGGCCAGCTGGCTACAAATTCCATTGTTTTTACATGGGTTTGGATCACACTCATCTAAAGAGACAGGGTTTCATCATGGGTTCAGATCACACTCATCTAAAGAGACATGTTTTCATCATGGGTTCAGATCACACTCATCTAAACAGAGACATGTTTTCATCATGGGTTCAGATCACACTCATCTAAAGAGAGACAGGGTTTCATCATGGGCTCAGATAACCATAATTTAAACAGAGATGTTATAATCATGGGCTAAGATCACACTCATCTAATCAGAGATACTTTTTAATCATGAGTTAAGATCCCTTTAGGCTTTTTTGTATTATGGGTGTTCAGACAAAATAGAGACTCCTATCTTGTCAATGAAGAATGTTCCCACCCCCAATTCACCCACAGGTCCTAATGCAGGAGTCAATAAGCACCAGTAGTAAACACACCGAAGGCAAACAGAAAAGCTGCACTGAGTTTATCCAGCGCACACAAGTTATGTAAAGTTGTTTTACACAAGACGATAAACACTACCCACACTTTTCAGTGTAAGAACAGATGCGATCATTATTTCATCTGTGTTTTGAGGATGTTTTGATTTTTTTTTTTTAATTCCACCCCTTTACATCTCCCCCCAGAGTCTGCTCTCGTAGATAAATCGAGTTCCTTTTCAAAGAAATAGAAGAACGCCTCTTTGAGGGCTCTGGGTTCGGTGGTCATTGCCCAATGTGTGGGCATGTTTTGCTCTTCTCCACCACGGTGATAAAGGGCGAACAAACAAACTAAACTTGACTAATAAACTAAACATGAGAGAACGCATACTTGTGTCGTCCAAGAGCTCATACAACCAGTCCACGTTTGAGTATCCGTCGTATTCGGTTTCTGGTGTTTCCGTGACGTAATCATAATAATAATAATGATCTGTTGGAGAGATTCATATATTTTATTACGATTGCCTCCGTGAATACATCAATATTAAATAAATGCCTTTTTTTATCTTACCTTCCGGTATGTCCATGCCCTTCAAAGCAAGACAATGTTTTGTTAACGCATTTTAGTCATTACACGTATATGTATTTGAGTATTATATTATTTAAAGCTACAATTAATAACATTGACAACATTCAGCCACTAGAAGTCGCACCTCACAGACCATATCTAGAGAAGAAGTCTTCTTAAACACGTTACATAAATTTAATTAGATAATGCGAAATAATTATGAAATTAACTTTTTTACTTGTACAATGCACCCGCATGGTAGACTGCATTCATCAAAATTTGTATTTTTATGAGAATGGAAATATATACTTTGGCTACTTCCTGGTTGAGGGGCACTGGCCAAATGAGTGTGTGTGGGAGTAAGTAACCTTTTGGCAAGCATGTGACCAGAAGCTGCTCTCTGATTGGCGGCTTCAGATTTTACCACCAGTCCAGAGAACTGCGCCCCGGACACTCCCACTTTTATTGGCAGTGAAGCGTATTGTTTTTGTGTTCGCATTCTAATGTGATTGGACAATTCTGGGGGCAAAGGATTATCGGTGGAAAATTAATGCGTGTTATTAAGCTTTAGAGTTAGGCATCTGTAGTGTGTTGTGTTGCTTGCGTGGGGGTGACTGAGAATACACAGACTGACTGACCAACTTGACAAGACCATGACCCACCTATCTATATATACAGTGCATCCGGAAAGTATTCACAGCGCGTCACTTTTTCCACATTTTGTTATGTTACAGCCTTATTCCAAAATGGAATAAATTCATTTTTTTCCTCAAAATTCTACACACAACACCCCATAATGACAACATGAAAAAAGTTTTTTTTAAATGTTTGCAAATTTATTAAAAATAAAAAACTAAGAAATCACATGTACATAAGTATTCACAGCCTTTGCCATGAAGCTCAACATTGAGCTCAGGTGCATCCTGTTTCCACTGATCATCCTTGAGATGTTTCTACAGCTTAATTGGAGTCCACCTGTGGTCAATTCAGTTGATTGGACATGATTTGGAAAGGCACACACCTGTCTATATAAGGTCCCACAGTTGACAGTGCATGTCAGAGCACAAACCAAGCATGAAGTCAAAGGAATTGTCTGTAGACCTCCGAGACAGGATTGTCTCGAGGCACAGATCTGGAGAAGGGTACAGAAACATTTCTGCTGCTTTGAAGGTCCCAATGAGCACAGTGGCCTCCATCATCCGTAAATGGAAGAAGTTTGGAACCACCAGGACTCTTCCTAGAGCTGGCCGGCCGTCTAAACTGAGCGATAGGGGGAGAAGGGCCTTAGTCAGGGAAGTGACCAAGAACCCGATGGTCACTCTGTCAGAGCTCCAGCATTCCTCTGTGGAGAGAGGAGAACCTTCCAGAAGGACAACCATCTCTGCAGCAATCCACCAATCAGGCCTTCATGGTAGAGTGGCCAGACGGAAGCCACTCCTTAGTAAAAGGCACATGGCAGCCCGCCTGGAGTTTGCCAAAATGCACCTGAAGGACTCTCAGACCATGAGAAACAAAATTCTCTGGTCTGATGAGACAAAGATTTAATTCTTTGGCCTGAATGCCAAGCGTCATGTCTGTAGGAAACCAGGCACCGCTCATCACCTGGCCAATACCATCCCTACAGTGAAGCATGGTGGTGGCAGCATCATGCTGTGGGGATGTTTTTCAGCGGCAGGAACTGGAAGACTAGTCAGGATCGAGGGAAAGATGAATGCAGCAATGTACAGAGACATCCTGGATGAAAACCTGTTCCAGAGCGCTCTGGACCTCAGACTGGGGCGATGGTTCACCTTTCAGCAGGACAACGACCCTAAGCACACAGCCAAGATAACAAAGGAGTGGCTTCAGGACAACTCTGTGAATGTCCTTGAGTGGCCCAGCCAGAGCCCTGACTTGAATCCGATTGAACATCTCTAGAGAGATCTGAAAATGGCTGTGCACCGACGCTTCCCATCCAACCTGATGGAGCTTGAGAGGATCTGCAAAGAGGAATGGGCAAAACTGCCCAAAGATAGGTGTGCCAAGCTTGTGGCATCATATTCAAAAAGACTTGAGGCTATAATTGCTGCCAAAGGTGCATCAACAAAGTATTGAGCAAAGGCTGTGAATACTTATGTACATGTGATTTCTTAGTTTTTTATTTTTAATAAATTTGCAAACCTTTAAAAAAAACTTTTTTCATGTTGTCATTATGGGGTGTTGTGTGTAGAATTTTGAGGGAAAAAATGAATTTATTCCATTTTGGAATAAGGCTGTAACATAACAAAATGTGGAAAAAGTGACGCGCTGTGAATACTTTCCGGATGCACTGTAGATGTATATATATATATTATATATCATATATAGAATATAATATATCAGAAATATAATTATCCTATCTACCTTTTTACACTTTGGCCACCTAAATAAAGGTTGATCATGGATCCCAAGTTTTGTCAAAAACCAAAATAACATTCTAAAAGTCTTCTGCATGGAGACAGCAACTTCACAGTATATAATATACAACATAAGCAGAGTACATAAGCAGTTGTACACGCAAGTACTATGCCCTGTTGTGACCCAGGTTTGACTATATGCACGTCTTTGACTATGTAGCACTATATGCTACATAGTGTGCCCAGTCTTTCCTCAGCCCACTTTCCAGTCGATACTGACAGTCCATAATGGCATACAACTAGCCCATAAAAAAAATATATATATATTATATTGATTGTGTTTGAGCCAGTGGTATACTTACATCATGCCACTCCATCTGTCCAGTTGCAGAGGTGGCACACAGTGCTATGAGCACGGGCACCAGGAAACCCATGGTGAAGATGATGGTGGTGATGATGATGGTGGTGGTGGTGGTGATGGTCCTCTCTGGACAGCTCTGCAGGACCAGAGGAGAAGGTCCACGTCTCGCTGCGTGTTTTGTTCCTTTAAAACCGACGGCCCCCCGCTTCGACACCCGCCACCACAAATCGAACCCCCTGGGGCCGGGGTGGGTCTTGTTAATTATTGTCTAGAATCACTTGATTCAATCAATCAGGTTAGCCCAACACTTCACCTTTAGAATTTGTTTGTCTGCAAAACAAAATCCACACATCGCATGACACGCCTTCAGGACAACATTAAGAAAGAACCCTACAATGAAACACCTGACATAAAGTGACCTAAATTAATTAGTACAATCAAAATAACAATGCTTATTGAAATAACATAAAACATTAAAAACGATATAAAATTAACTAACAATGCTAAATACAATTGAAATAATAGTCCTTATTAAACCTACAGTGCGAAACTATAAAAAAAATTACCAAATTGTCCCAAAATGTCGTTTACGTTTATTTATCACACCTAATACGTTGTAGTTTTACTGCACACATCTGCAATGCACATCTATAAATTACACAACAGAAACAAAACCATTTTCAATTCATATTTTTTATTGAAACAGTGATCGCTTGGCATGGGAGTGCAGAAACACAGTCTCAACATGGAGGTTTATATAGAATGCAAGTAAGTCTTGAGAACAAGAGAGATCGATGTGGCCTTAGATCACGAGATCTGCAGGCTCTGTCCTGATTGTCGACCTCCTCCCTCATATGTATGCCACAGTCCTCATCAACCATTTGACTGAAGGTCAACCCCCTGTTGAGAAAGACCTCATGGGAGGTCAGCGATATAGATTCAAAGAGTGCTTTTGTAAACCATGACGTCACAGTCATAATAAATCATCCTTTTTTTTTGTTTCAAAGATGACTGTTTGTATTCTAGATGCAGGAATCATGGAAATGTTGCCACACACACAGACACACAGTTACGCAATCACCTCTCGCTTGTCGTCCTTGGTATTACGTGCACGTGTAAAACAAACCAAAAAAAAAAGTGCACAGCTCTGGATGCCAAGAATGGTTGCGACACACACACACACACACACACACACACACACACACACACACACACACACACACACACACACACACACACACACACACACACACACACACACACACACACACACACACACACACACACACACACACACACACACACACACACACACACACACATAATAATACACACACCGTGCTTTTTGTTCGATTAACTCTCCTCATCCACACATGTTCCTTTCCCTCTCTCTCTTCTTGTATATACATCTCGTGGACATAGTGGTGAGGGACTTCCTGTGGATAAAACCCCACAGGAAGTCACCTGGTACAAAACAGGTCGGATACGCACAGATCCCGGCGGCTCAAAAAATACAACAACTGCATCATTAAAAAAAAGTGTCTTTTTTTTTCATATAAATATAGGCATGTATAACACTAGCTGTCAAACTGGCAGTGGAGAGCACTCAGTCCCAATGATTAAAAAAATAATAATAAAGAGAAAGTCTGGCTGGCAAAACGTCAGTAACATCATCAGGTCCAAAACTGTCCAATCGGAAGCCGTTCGGCAGTCGTGCGATTTGTTTGTAGTCTTGCGGCACTCCCGGGCGGTGAGAACTCGCTCGCCCAGAGCCCTCTCTCTTGATAGGTGCGCGTATGGACACCCCCCCCCCCCACCGCACCACCCCTGCACAGCCCCCTCAAGTGTATTCCGACTTACGGATGTAGTTGGATGGTACGTAACCGCGGCGACCGCCCGCCTCCCCCAGCCACCATTCGCTGTTGCCGTTCATGTCCTGGAACTCCAGGATGCGGACGCGCTCGTTGGCCGAGATGGTCAGCTCGTTGGCGCAGCGTGCGCTGAAGGGATAGAGGGCGTAGTAGATCTGGAGGACAGGACACACGCACACAAGACACTTAAGCATAATATGCAGGCGTGGGGCAGGGTAGTCTAGTGGCTACGATGTTGGACTCCCAGCCAAAAGGTTGTCCATTCGAAATCCAATGTCCCCAGCCTAACCTGGAGGCACCTGCAGGCCTGACCCGTATACACCTATTCCTGAATGGCCGGGCTAGTGACTTTGGTTTAAAGCGTCTGCCAAACAATCGAATGTCTAAGACGCAACATCTTTCCAGACAGAATGTCCTTTGGGCATGTTTAAATGTAGGGTGATTTTCGATAAAACGGACATCACAGTTGTTGAATTAGATTTTTGTAATTTTAAATCCTCCATCCTCCCTTTTACAAAGCCCCTCTGACAATAAAACTAACTATTCAATTTCACTGTTGGCACAAATTAGAGCCAAAGTTGTGGAGAGGTCTGTGTAGGCTCAGATCAGGAACAATGAACTACTGAGGTAGAAAATTATAACAATTTCAAGACATCTCTTGTGCACATTTTTTTGCAAACAGAACACAACAAAGTGTCAAACTGTCAGCACTCTTATAGAATATCAGTCTTTTAAAATGTTGTTTTGTAATGTAACATGTGTTGTGAATCATATCGGACAGTTTTTGTCTTTCCCTCACAAACAGAGCAGCTATCTAACATTACTATGACACAAACAGAGCAGCTATCTAACATTACTATGACACAAACAGAGCTCTATCTAACGTTACTATGACACAAACAGAGCTCTATCTAACGTTACTATGACACAAACAGAGCTCTATCTAACGTTACTATGACACAAACAGAGCTCTATCTAACGTTACTATGACACAAACAGAGCTCTATCTAACGTTACTATGACACAAACAGAGCTCTATCTAACGTTACTATGACACAAACAGAGCTCTATCTAACGTTACTATGACACAAACAGAGCTCTATCTAACGTTACTATGACACAAACAGAGCTCTATCTAACGTTACTATGACACAAACAGAGCTCTATCTAACGTTACTATGACACAAACAGAGCTCTATCTAACGTTACTATGACACAAACAGAGCTCTATCTAACGTTACTATGACACAAACAGAGCTCTATCTAACGTTACTATGACACAAACAGAGCTCTATCTAACGTTACTATGACACAAACAGAGCTCTATCTAACATTACTATGACACAAACAGAGCTCTATCTAACGTTACTATGACACAAACAGAGCTCTATCTAACGTTACTATGACACAAACAGAGCTCTATCTAACGTTACTATGACACAAACAGAGCTCTATCTAACGTTACTATGACACAAACAGAGCTCTATCTAACGTTACTATGACACAAACAGAGCTCTATCTAACATTACTATGACACAAACAGAGCTCTATCTAACGTTACTATGACACAAACAGAGCTCTATCTAACGTTACTATGACACAAACAGAGCTCTATCTAACGTTACTATGACACAAACAGAGCTCTATCTAACGTTACTATGACACAAACAGAGCTCTATCTAACGTTACTATGACACAAACAGAGCTCTATCTAACGTTACTATGACACAAACAGAGCAGCTATCTAACGTTACTATGACACAAACAGAGCAGCTATCTAACGTTACTATGACACAAACAGAGCTCTATCTAACGTTACTATGACACAAACAGAGCTCTATCTAACGTTACTATGACACAAACAGAGCTCTATCTAACGTTACTATGACACAAACAGAGCTATCTAACGTTACTATGACACAAACAGAGCTATCTAACGTTACTATGACACAAACAGAGCTCTATCTAACGTTACTATGACACAAACAGAGCTCTATCTAACGTTACTATGACACAAACAGAGCTCTATCTAACGTTACTATGACACAAACAGAGCTCTATCTAACGTTACTATGACACAAACAGAGCTCTATCTAACGTTACTATGACACAAACAGAGCTCTATCTAACGTTACTATGACACAAACAGAGCTCTATCTAACGTTACTATGACACAAACAGAGCGCTATCTAACGTTACTATGACACAAACAGAGCGCTATCTAACGTTACTATGACAACGAGAGTTTAATATATGAGAGAGAGAGCTGCAGACACTGAGCAGACGGAGGATTCAGCAGCACAGCAACAACATAAAACCGATTCATAACTTTGTGATCGGACCATCGGCCGGTTCATGCTACGTTTAGACCGATCCAGGGGTCCGTGTACCGATGCACTCGCATCTTTTAAATCAAAACCGATTTTCCAATTCAAATCGGTTATTTGTTACACCCCTATTAGGCAGTATAAATATTGATGAGAACGGTAAAGTGATGTCTCAAACTATATGGCCATACATGCAAAATATAGAGGTAGAAACATGAAATAAGGTGCGACTGCTAGCTAGCTAGGCTACGTCGCTCTGTCTCCTGGTGAAACTGCTCGACAAGAATCACCACGTTTGGAACAACCGATAGCCAGATATAATGCTGATTTAATCATTTCTTTCATCTTATAGTTCTATCCTCGCCTACAAACACAAGTTATGAATAGCAAGCTTATGAAGGTCATAATTCGTCGTTGCTAGTATATTACTCAAACATGCCTCGTAGCCTTATACTGGGTTATGGGTTTATTATGTATGAAACAAGAATGTGGGGGAAAAGTGATTTGCAGACGATTGGTTCCCCCCTGTGGCAGTAGAGAGCGTAGCACCTCATGGTACGTTGGAAACGGACGTGATAAGACGTGCTCTCACTTAATTATACAAATGAATTGCTTCTGTTTGATTTGTTCTCAGCCTCACTTTGAAGTGGCTTCGGACAGAAGGCTCACAGTGTGCTGAATGGCTGTGGGGTTAAAATGGCTGCGGGGCTCCTGGGTGGAACAGTCAATGGAGGGCCGAGGTCTAGACCGCAGTGGTGGAATGAGCGCCCGGCTGACGTCAGGATGGCCGGAGTCGCTCGCCAGCTTCCTCAAGAGACTCAAGACCCACCTGTTCAGAGTTCACCAGGACTCTGCATAACACCCCCCCCCCCTCCCCCGCTCTGCGAACCCTAGCACTAACTTGCATGTTTGTACATCTTGGCATTATTAATAGTACTTAGCTTCGCTTAGCATATTGGTAATGCGATCAGAATGGCACGTCTGCTCTTATCCCAGCTATTAGCCTCGTAATTCTGAATGCTTGAAACCTGCTCTATTCTTATCTTTATGTACCAAAGCGATGTACTCTTTGGATAAAAGCGTAATTGTAAAACGCCTCACCTGGTGTCCGTCTATCTCAGCTTCAGGCTCCGGCTCGCTGTACTCCACGTCCCCGGACGAGGACACCGCCGGCACCCCCCGGTGGCCACCGCGGTAGGAACCAGCGCTGTTGATGTTGCTGCTGCCGCCGTTGTTGCTGTTCCTGCCGCTGGAGCCCGCGTCAGCATACCGCTGCTGTGAGCTCCCGCTGCGGGGGGGCAGGGCCTCGGCGTCCCACTGCTCCTTCGTCCGACCGGCACCCTCCTGGGAGTCTCTGTGATGAGGAGGATGATGATGACCTGAGTGTCTGTGGCGATCATCCACGATGATCTCGTCGTCCCGGCGGCTGGAGGAATCCCGCGGGGTGTGCTCGGGCTCGTCCTGCCGGCGGCCACCGCGGTGCTGGTGGTGTCGCGCGGGGGCGGAGTCCATCGGCGAGGGCTGCTGGCCTTGGGGGGGCGGGGCGGCCCGCGGGGGCGGGGGCGGGGGCGGGGCCGGTGCTGAAGCTGACGGTGGCCGCCTCCTGGTTGAAGGTCAGCGTGCTGTTGCTGTTCTGTCGCGAGAAGACGGGCGAGGAGCCGCCATAGCCCGACTCGTTGGACGACTGGCTCTCGATGGACACGTCCGAGTGGCTGCGCCGCGGGTTATAGGGCTTCAGGAAGGAGCTGTACACGAATCCCCTGGTGGCTGGGGCGGGGGGGGAGAGACGAAAGGATCGATCAGATTCTAGTTGATGGTAAAAAGGTAAACGTACCTTCAGCCATTTCAATATCAAACAAAAGGAATAAAAGGTAACATCAGCCTCACCACAGAGCGGCACGGGGAAACGTGGCTTCACAGAAGCATGTACACAGATACACATACATGGAGCACTTTATATTTGTATAGTTTTATTTTTACGCATACTGCTTCACGGTGTATTTAATTGTGCGTTATATTTTAATTGACTTGGGCGTCTTGAAGTTGTATTGTGTTTTTACGTGTGTTTTTATGTGACTTATGTGTATTGATCTTGTTTTACCTATTGCTGCACAACCAATTGCCCCTTTGGGGACAAATGAAGTTCTACTTGACATATTTCTCCAAGGACTGTCAGGTAGACAGCAGCTGGTAGAGAGCGCTCGCTGAGTGAGGCTGCACACCTGCGGTGCGAGGGCCAGGTGAGGCTGCTCCAACCAGACACCAAACACACACTCACTCCACATTTGACTTAACCGAGATAAGAAAAAGGTCTTTCATAACACAGTCGGACTTTTAAAGACTAGGGATGTCTGTATGTACAGCGAGAACTATTATGCCCTCCATAGTGGACTCATCTTATCCCACAATGCATTGTGAAAAGTAATGTACAGCCGATGGTCACTAGCCAAGCATATATCCCATCATGCATTGCTCTGAAAGAAAAATGGCACACGGACAAGAGGATAATTAAAAAACATTTCAATGATTGTGGGAACAAAGAACGAAAGTTTGATATCGGGTGGCATTTCCAAAGAGGTCTTAAAAGCTCTTTTATAAATTATTGTAATTACAGTATACCGTGCTATTAAGTATTTGATGAAAACAGTTCTATTTTAAAGACAGGGTCTCCGCTAGCATGCTAGCCCAGGCAACACATCTTGTAGCGACCCATGCTCCATTCGACTCAATTCATCATAATCTTTTTAGTATATTTAAAGAGTTTTTAACCAGTAGACACATGTATTGGACATTTGAAACTTAGCTTTTAACATGCACACTGTTGTCTTGGACTTGTATGTTCCCCTTACAGAAAGAAATATATATTTAGAATCGAATTGAATGAAATTGAAAGTATTGAATAGAATTGGATAGAATTCGAAAGATAATTAAATTGATGATTGAATTGATGATAGATTCTCTTCTCTCCACTGTCCCGCCTCCATCCACAAGGGACCAAAAACCCCATTGAAAACAAACCAAAAACAAGCGAACATTTCAAACGCCTCCTGCAGCAACGTGATGCACGCGCAGATGCAGGTGCGGGTGGGCTTACCTCCGATGTCAATGAGCCAGCGGTTGTTGCTGCCCATAGGGTCCTGCTGCTTGATGACGCCCACCAGGTCGCCCTCCAGCACCGACACGTCCAGGTCCTGCGCCGCGTTGAAGTTCCTCTCGGCGCGGAACAGCTTGTCGGGGGCGTAGCGCGCCAGCAGGCCCGTCCGCTGCTCGTCTGTCTGCAGGGTGCAGGCGGCCTGCGGGACCCCAGGGGGAAGCCAGTCAGAACACACACACACACACACACACACACACAACACACCTTGGGGGTGGGGGGCGAGAGATCTTTGTGATTTCCGAAAAGGAAATGCAGGTGTCAGGACATGAATTTGGTTGAACGATGGTTTAGTTCAGAACGCTTGTTCTCAGCACAACTCACTTGTGCTGAGACACTTTGAGCCACGCACAAAAGTGTGCGTGCGCTTGCGGTAAAGATTGGCTATTAGTGGGAATGACAATTTTTGCATCACAATTTTCATTTTAAAACGATACAAATCCTGAAGTGACATTTGTTAGGGGCTGTAAACACAATCTTACATCTGGAGATAAACCTGTGTAGGCCAGGGCCTTTCTGCAGCACTACAGTACCTTATACATCATGCTGTTTTACATTGACACGTAAAATTTGGAGCTCCTCAGATTTGGATATTGCACTTGGCCGTATTGTGTTTTCAACAACATTTCAATTAACTCCGGCGGCAGAATCTCAGGAGGTAAGAGCGGTTGTCTGGCTACAGGAAGGTTGCTGGTTTGATCCCCGGGCTCCGCCTAGTTAAGTGTCAAGGTGTCCCTGAGCAAGACGCCTAACCCTAACTCCTACTGGCAACATTTCAATGAACTGTTCAGCCCCAACTAAATGTAAACTCATTTTAAACTCAAAATCAAACGTAGACTTCGGCCTGGTGAAGGCCGTCACTACACTGCAGCAGACTAGCAAAGGCTTTGAGCAGGTGAGCACATCTGGACATACCGGCCCTTGCAGCTGTTTCTTGGAGGTCTGCTTCTCCATGGGCTTCCTCTCGAAGGTCTTCCGCGAGGAGATGGAGGTGGAGGTGGCTGCGGAGGAGGAGGAGGAGGGGGGCAGGTTCTCGGGGCAGAAGCTGAAACTCTGCAGGAGTTGCAGGACGCGGCCGTACTCCTCCTGGAACACGGACACCAGGTTGCCCTCGGTGCTGCAGATACCGGAGGAGACCTGAGGAGCAGGGGGAGGAGGAGGAGGAGTCAGTAAAAGCATGGGGTTATGTCAGTGGATTCCTGCTTGGTGCACGACACTCAACTTTATACCATCCACTCACCGCACGCGCAACACGCACACGCACACACACCCACCCCGTCGGCCTAACAACCAACTCTTCCTCCATCCTCCCCTTCTCCCTTCTCCATTGCAACAACCTCCTCCATCAACATCATCATCCCAACATCATCCTACCAACTCTCTACCCCCCGCCACCCGTCCATCCAAACATGCCCCCTTCCCTCCATCCCTACAATCCACCTTCACCCAACCCCCCCATCCACCCCAAACACCTCCCTCCTCCACCAACACATTTTACATTTGTAATTAATGTAACATTTTTAATTAATTTGTAATTTTGTTATTTATTATAAATATATGTAATTTGTATTTTTTATTTCATATTTTTAATATTTGTAATATTTTTCTTTTACTCTGATCTACTCAAAGCATTACCTCCTGCCCGCCCCTCCCTCCTCCCTCCCTCTTCCTCCTCCTCCTCCACCCCCTCCCTCTCCTCCTCCGCCTCCTCCTCCTGCCCTCCCCGCCCCTCCTCCTCCTCCTCCTCCACCCTCCCTCCCCCTCCTCCATCCCCCTCCCCCTGCACCCACCTGCAGCAGGGGCCGTAGTTCGGCCGAGCGTGCGCTTGACGAAGTCCTTCTGGGCGCGGGCGAAGGCGCGCACGCAGCCCGTCAGCAGCTCCTCGGCCGCCACGTGGAACTTGGGCAGCTCGTCCAGCAGCTGCGCATTGAGCGCCTCGTAGTTGTTGCGCGCCGCCTGCAGCTCGTCATGCGCGCGGCGCTCGCGGAAGCGCTCGGCGCGCTCCTTGCAGCCATCGTAGTCCAGCAGCTTGTCGAAGCGCTTCTGGATCAGCTTGTGGGGCCCGGCGAACATCAGCAGCAGCTGGCCCAGCGGCGCCGTCACCAGCGCCTCCGTACGCTCCTTCTGCTCAGAGAGAGAGAGAAGAGAGAGAGAGAGAGAGAGAGAGAGATATTATGATAATCAAAATCTAAAACGATATTTAGTGAGATATCGAACACAGTGTTGATATGTTGCTCAGCCCCGGTTAGCTGTGTTCAAAGCCCTGGTGGCTGAAAGGCTTTTAGGGAAAACATTAAATGAGTGTGAAGCCCTTAGAGATAGAAAATAAATACAAATCAAATTGACTTGATTTGATATTGGATTAAAGAACATGAAAGAGCTATTCCCCCTTTGGGATAAGATAGATTAAGGTAAGATAAAAACCTAATTAATCCCGAAGGAAATTCTTTTGCCAAAGGTTGCATAGCAATAGAATAATAAATAAAAGAGAAATAAACTATAGAATAATACAAATAAAATAACACATTTACAGTGAGTCTAAGCCTAAGAGAAATATAAACATATAGAAGTAGTAATTGTAGCTAGTGGTGGTGGATGAGGGGAAACCAGCACTATAGGCGGTTCGCCAGGTCAGAGGAAGGTCAAAGGTCTTACAAAGTGTGTGAACTGCTTGTCGCTGATGGAGCGGTGGGCCCTCTGGAAGCGCTCGGGGTCCGCGATGCTGCGGTCCGTGTAGACGTCGCAGAAGCTGATGGCCGCCAACACCTTGACGGACGCGGACTCCTGTAGCGCATGCAGGCAGAGCAGGGAGAGCAGTTAGGGTCGGGTGTCTTGCTCATGGGCGCCTCGACACTTAGACAAGGGGAGCCCGGGGGATCCAACCAGCAACCTGAGCCACTGTTGCCCACACGCATCTGAATTCACTTCACTGCTTTTGGCTACAAGTGCTGCGCGGGGGGGGGGGGGGGGGGGGGGGGGGGGTGGGGGGGGGGGGGGGGGGGGGGGCTAAACGCATTCACAGTATCTCAGTGGTCGAGGCGTGGCATACCCGAATGTGCTGCAGGTAGAGGGAGATGTCCCGGATGAAGGACTTGATGAGTCTCTCCTGCAGGCGGAACCTCTTCTCCGCCTCGTCAAACTCCTCGTCTTTGATCTGAGTGGGGAGAACAAAAAAAAAACTATGTTTGACACTGATAGAAGGCATATTGTCCCGAGACAGCAATCACATTTTAAGACATTTGAAGAACCATGAATAAAAAAAGTATTAAACCTGAAACCACATAAAATAGAAATATGAAATAAACTTAAACAAAAAAGATTAAGACTAATAAAAGATACCAGTGCATATAAAGCACTTTGTTTAATGACGCCAGATTAGCCTTTGCCCCCCCCCCCCCCCTCCAACTTCCACACAGGCCAAGATAACAGCTAGGCTAGCGCTAGCTGCGGGCGTTACCTGGGGTGAGATGCCCGTGAGGTGCTTGATGTGGCTGCTGACGCGGTTCGACTTCTTGATGATGGAGTGCATGCTGAGCTTGGAGATCTTGTCGATCAGCGAGTCCTCGTCGCCCTTCCTGTACTTCAGCACTGTGGCCAGGAGAGGGCGCAGTGGGGTCAGGGAGCAGCAGTACAAGTACTTACTCATTATTATTTTGTATTTTGGGTCGCGCTACAAATACGACGGGAAATTTTGAAATCTTCACTGTTCAGGAAACAGAGCATGTTAATATATTAGAATAATATAAAAACGATAATAAAGATGTTAATCTTATTATAATCATATTCTAATAAATTAAAGTAATAAGTAATAATAATAATAATAATAAAACATAGGACTTATATAGCGCTTTTCAAGGTACTCAAAGATGCTTCACAATAACCAAATAAACAGTAAATGCCCCTTTTCCACGGTCACTGTACGCCGCGGTACGGCGCGGTACGGCACGGCATGGTACTTTTCGGGTCTGTTTCCATTACAACTGAGTACCACATAGTACCTCCTCGACGTGGGCGGGGTCGTCATAACACGGCTGCGCGAACTGCCGTGACGTCATTTACACCGCGCCAAGCCACGCACAAAACCGGAAGACCAGAACAACAACAACACAACAATGGAGGACACCGAAGCGTTTGTGTATTGTGTATTATTATTATTATTTTTTTTTTTAAAGTCAGGTTTTAAAAAGTGGTGTGGTCGAGTCTCGTGTTTATTTATGTCTGGTCGGTCGTCGCGCGCTTATGACGCTCCCAGTGACGACACTCGTCGGCCAATCAGTGGAAGGCAGTCGGCTGACGTCACGTCATAGTACCGCTTCGGTGGCTTGGAACCAGGGGCAGATGTGATACCAAATAGTACCTGATATCAGTACTACGTGCTAGTGGAAACACGCAAATACCGCGCCGTTACCGTGGCGTACCGCGCCGGCGTACCGTGACCGTGGAAAAGGGGCAAAAGTAGCTTATTTTGTGGAAACTACACTTGGTGGGTAAACTAAAGAGAGCCAGCAGGTGACTCCGTGGTCGTACCCAGGTCCTTGCGGCGCTTGTACTCGTTGATGTTGACGTTGATCTCCTTGATGGCCAGCAGGGCGTGCGAGAGCTGCACGCGGTCGCGGTGGCCCTCGGGCGTGGCCCCCAGCAGCTCGGCCAGCAGCAGGGGGTAGCGCATCACCCGCTGCACCGGCTTGATGAGGAAGGAGCCCAGGTTGATGTAGTTGGTCTTCCCCCTGGGACGGGAGGAGGGGGGGGAGGATGAGGAGGAGGGGGGGAGAGCTGGTCAGACAGAGGAAGGACGTACACACTAAACTAAGAGGTTTAAAGAGATCCGGGGAGGCGGAGCCACAGTTGGACTGGGTGGATGAGAGCCAGGCACGCGAGCGAGGCAGAGAGAACGAGGCAAGGAGAGAACGAGGCAGAGAGAGAGAGAGAGAGAGAGAGAGAGAGAGAGAGAGAGAGAGAGAGAGAGAGAGAGAGAGAGAGGCAGAGAGAGAGCGAGAGGCAGAGAGAGAGAGAGCGAGGCAGAGGGAGAGAGAGAAAGGCAGAGAGAGAGCGAGAGGCAGAGAGAGAGAGAGAGAGAGCGAGGCAGAGAGAGAGTGAGGCAGAGAGAGAGAGCGAGAGAGAGAATGAGGCAGAGAGAGAGCGAGGCAGAGGGAGAGAGAGAAAGGCAGAGAGAGAGCGAGAGGCAGAGAGAGCAAGAGTGAGAGCGAGGCAGAGAGAGAGTGAGGCAGAGAGAGAGAGCGAGAGAGAGAATGAGGCAGAGAGAGAGCGAGGCAGAGAGGCAAAGAGAGTGAGAGAGAGAAGCAGAGAGAGCGAAAGAGATGGGCAAATCATCTGGGGGTTTATGTTATCAGAGTAGCATTTCAAGCTTTTTAAAGTTTTGTTTTTAAGCCTTTTTTTTATTAAGCCATCATTTTGTCATATTGTACGCAGGCTCAGGAAACAGATCAATACCTCACAGTCATCACTTTGATTGGTTCAGGGATCCAACAGCAATCATTCAAGTAACAAATCGTAGTTACAACACACAAAATGTGTTTGTAATGGCAGCCAATCAGGAGTCAGTACATTTTTTTATGTGATTTTTGTTGATGTTTCACTTTATGCTTTTGCGGTTTTCACCACAAGATGGCAGCAGACCGGGATTTTAGGAAGCCACGCCCCCCCCCTCCCCCCACCACCACCACCAGCACCCTATGCTTGAGCCAGCAAAATCAATCACTTTTCCTCTTGGACCACAGAGCACATAAGTAATAGTTAGTGGGTCTCTTCCCAACAGAAGCGCAGCAGAAAACACACACACACACACGTCCTTTCACAATAAAGATGCAGGGCTAGCCCGCCCACACACACACACACACGCGCACACACACACAGGACATAAGAAAACTCATTAGATCCTGTAGAGGAAACAGGAATGTGTAATCCATTGCACATCCATAACACACATAGCCGTGGCTGGATGTACAGCAAACACACGCACAAAACACAGAACACAGCGTGCCGTTTCCAGGCCCGGGAGGTTAGTATGAGCCCAGATCATGCGGCGACGGCGGTGGGGGAGATGATTTCTC
Organism: Coryphaenoides rupestris; assembly: GCA_002895965.2. NCBI lineage: Eukaryota > Metazoa > Chordata > Actinopteri > Gadiformes > Macrouridae > Coryphaenoides > Coryphaenoides rupestris. The sequence continues at coordinate 841,058 of PIJE02000026.1, forward strand.
ATGCACGGAAAATCAATCCAAGACAGAAGAGACTTGGAGGGCGGAGGACACTTACCACTCTCGGTAGATGGCCCTGTCGTGGGGAGGAGGAGGAGGGGAGGTGAAGAGAAGAGGGAGGGATGACAACATAGTGGGGTTTAGAACGGCCTGGGCGTTCTGCTCACACACACATACTGGAAGCACCGAGTGCCGCATCCAGAGGCCGCAAACACAGGCAACACATTGAAATAGGAAACGACCAGAGAGATCTTTGCGCAATGGAAAAATTGACGGACACAGAAGAAACTGTGTTTAAAGTTGATGGAGGAGGAGCATTGTGGTTGTGGTCTGAACAACTACTCCAGAAGTGCCAAACTACAGAACTATAAAACTACTTACAACTACAGAACTATGGAATTATAGAACTACATGACAAGAAAACGTCTTAACTATAAAAACTACTAAAACTACTAAACTACAGAACGACTAGAGAATTATAAAGTACCTAATTAATAAAACTACACAACTATAGAATTATAGAATGACTAAATCCTTAAGGACTATAGAACTACTAAACTACAGTATTTAAACTACTAAACTACAGAGCTACTAAAGTGCAGACCCTCTAAAGGACAACCCCAGCCCCCTGTGGTTCTTCCTGCAGGTCCAGAAGAATTTGAGCAGAACCCCGCTGGGATATTGGAGCAGGGTTGCCATGGTAACAGCTTATACGGTTTCGCCTGGACCGGACTGGGGCCGAGAGAGCTCTGCCGGCTTAAAGAAAATAACTTCCCTGTTTACTTAATATTTCATATAAATACAGCCATGCTTGACAATATGTTACCCCGTTACTGCTGTGTGAACACTGACAAGTGTTATAAAACTGCACATCAGAAGGTATTTTAAGTATAAATCAAGCATGCATATTGTGAAGAGTCTACATTGTCAATTTCTATATTAGGTACAGCAGAGCCACAGAGGTTGATTAAAATTATGTTAGGATAAGAGTACTATTGAGTGAATATTATAAAGTATTACATTAACACCGGTATATAACATACACAATTGACTCATAAATCTACAAGTGAAAACTGCAATTGCATTTGGCTTTTAAAGGGTTTTCCTTGGGCTTGGAGGTGTGACTCTCGGGCCAAGTTACCCAACAAGGTCTTCGCTAGGTCAGGTGGCTGTGCTAACAAAAGCCGGTGTAGCACGGTTGTGTTGACTTTAGCGCTCGCACCATCAGACGGGGCAAGGAAAGCAGCAGTGTAACCACCAGAAGGAGATAATCCCAACTAAAACCCAATGTCAACGAGGTGCAGACCATGTCCCTTTTACACCCGTTACTCCGTGTGGTCTGGTTTTGCTGCCGTTTCTTGGCTTTCTGTGTGAGAGAGCCCTTTCATCCCCGGTAGGCTTCCTGTCTGTCACAGGCTAGGCGCGAATGTCTTCAAACAAAGATGGCCGACAGTTTCACAGTACAAAGGTTCCTGTGTCATCTAAATCACTAGTGGAAGACCGTGAATCCAGACGAGTCAAACCAGACAGAGGACATTCTTGAAGTGCTTTGCATAGTACTACACCTTAGTGGACATACGATGACAGAATGCATCATCCCTCGCTCTGTGTGCGTGTGTGTGTGTGTCAGATGCTTGTCAATGTAGGCGTTAAGAAAATCACTTCACTCTAAGAAGATGGAAAAAAGACTGAACCGGCAAACCTGATAGCCTGTGAATAGACTTCAATTAGCAGATTGCTTTACACGACCAACTACTGATTAAGAGAGATATGTTGGTTTTTAATGGTTCATGAATTATACAACAACATAAGTTTCGGTATGCTCCCCGCCGGAGAAACTTTGACACGAAGACAGCCTTCAGGTAGTGACTGTTAATGTTTAACTTCAACTTTGTTATTTGTTTCACAAGGTCACGGTTCTTTCCATGCATTAATAAAACACCCGCGGGCACGTTGCATGTTGTTTTCACACTCATGCGGGTTAAAGTGAAACTCACACTTTGTTTTCTCATATAAAAGAGTATTTCTTCAGACTTGTTTTGCAAGAAAATCTGCGGTCTGCAACATCAACACTCAAACAATGGAGAACATAAATCCTGCACTAATGACGTTGATCGTCCAACTTCTCGGCAACAAAGTTTCCGCAAAAAATGTTTACAACTCGTGGATGAAGCAGTGCTCTCTTGCATCAGCAAATAGGCAAGCGTGAGGATTTCCCTTCAAATTCAACTGGACAAATCTCACACACACACACACACACGTCAACAAGATGATAAAACATGTAAAACTACATTTTAAATATTTACCATGAACCACACATTTGATCCAGAACTGCATTTTTTTAAGATAGAATAGCCACATAGGGAATAGCCACCCTCAAGTCACCTGAGCTTCTCCAGACACTCCAGAACATGGGACTGGATGTTCTCGTCCTTCTCGTAGGTCCCCAGCAGAGCGATGGCGTCATCGTGGTTCTGACAGTAGACCTTGTACACCTCCTCCAGCTCGCACTTGTAGTCCAGAAACACCTTTCCTGAAGCACACAACATTCAAATTGGGTTAAAAACACAGATGAATTGTACATTTGCATTCAATTTGGTTGATCTTTGTTTGTTTTGTTTTTTTTAATCTTTGTAACCTCCTCCTCTTGAATCTTGAATGTCCTCCAACTCCAATTCTTTGCTCTGAATATGTTTGCGACCCAAACTTTGACTTTTTTTTACATCCTGCCGGTAATATTAATGTCCTGGTGAAAGTAACCGCAAAACACTCCTACACAAGTAATTAGTAGTAGCTTCCTTGTGGCTAGGAATCAGGTTGTATATACAGGACAGGATATACAGACCTATAGAAAAAATAATGGTTTACTAAATTGGATCATCAAATATCTACAGTTTATGTCAGTAATCTCCTGCAACCCTGTATGCACATCAGGGGACCCCAAATGTTTGGAAACCACTGATCTAACTAAATGTGTGACATTATTAGCAATATATTTCATATTTTGGTGGAAAAGCCAAACTCCTCTAGTCACCATCGCAAGACTTGAGAGAAGAGACATGAAAGCCATCCAGGTGTCCATATAGAACACACCATTGTTTCATGTATGAATCGCTTAATTGGTTGCAGCCTAAATCTAGAAGGCAATTTCACTGGGTTCGGTTAATCTTTAATTGTTTATTTGATTTGTCCTTCCCATTTGAAACAATTTCTGGCTCCATGTAGATCATATCCACTCAGACACTTCCACTTTGTATGTATTTACAATCCAAAAGATCCACTGATTCAGTTGCTCTGTATGCTGATGTAATTGATTTCATGGTTTTATTGTTCGGGTCATTGTATCTCTGTTTTTTTGGTTCGTATGCGTTTTATTTTGTATCTGTGTATGTAGGACCCCGTCGTAAATGAGATGATACACCTCAAGAGGCTATCCTGCCAATACATTCAAATTCCATCCAGAGACCAGGAAGGAGAAGGCATCTCTGCAGGAGGAAAGGTCTCCTCACCGATGGAGTCTGTGTCCTGTAGCTCCTGGAAGAGTCGCTCTGAGAGGTCGATGACCGAGCCGATGTTTCCGAACAGGCCGTCGTAGTCCACGTTCTGCACCTTTAAAGCCACAGCATGTTCAACAGAGGAAAAAACATTTTTACAACAACATTAACTTTGACATGAGTAGAATTGACGACAATCACTTTATGATTTTACACTAAATGCTGTCACAAGGTGAGCAGACTAACTCATTGACAAACTTCAACTTGGTACCGTCCAAACACCCACCCTCCAACCAGCCACCAACACCACCCCCAATAATACGCCACCCTCCTCCCTCCAACGCCAACACCACCCCCTAGACAGACCACCATCCTCACCCTCAAAGTCCCCCCCTTCACCTTCACCCTCTGCCCGGCACCGCCCCCAGCACCACCCACCTGCTTCTGCTTGAGCGGCTGCACGATCTCCAACACGCACATCTGCAGGTCCTTGATGTAGTCCTGCTCCGTCTGCAGCAGCTCCTCCACCACCTTCTCCCGCTTCTCCAGCATCCGCAGCTCCGGATCCTCGCCCCCGCCGGAGCCGGAGGGGGTGGAGGCGGTGGGGCAGGCGGAGGGCAAGGCGGCGGTGGTGGCGTTGGTGGTGGTGGTGGTGGGGGCCATGTCGGACAGCGGGGTGGAGTCCAGGGGTTTGCGTTCTGGGGACAGGAGGGTCATCTCTGTGGGGACGGAGGAGGAAGAGGCAGAGCGGAGTGAACACCACCATCATAATCACACAGATGGTTTTGGTCTTGTTAACCGGACGCATATTTTTACATGCATTTTGTATGTAATCTAGTCATTAGCCCACTGTAGGAGGCTGAGGTTTGAGTCCTGAAAGGAAATTATTGCCCAAAGGCAAATAAAAAAAAGACGGCAAATAAAATGTAATTCAAGACACGCAAACTCTGAACACTTTACAAAGACAAAACGATCCCTTGAAAACAATAAAACCCATCGACATGACAACGAGGCAAACAGAGAGAGAGAGAGAGAGAGAGAGAGAGAGAGCAATAGAAACCAGGTGTGGTAACACGGACTCGTACACTGATTAATAGATTAATAAAGGTGGAGAGAGAGAGGGAGGGGGAACAAGGGAAGGAGATACAGAATGGTATGGAGACAGAGGGAGACTAACCCAGAGAGACCGTGTACGGAGGGGGGAGGGGCACCCTGTCAGGGAATCCAAGTTCAATCCAACGCACCCCCCCCCCACGCCCACCCCTCCCCTCCCCCTCAACTACTCCGCCCCATTCTCCTCCCATTCCTTTCTCCTAGTCTTGTGTGGCTGGCATTTGATCCATGTTCCTGCTATCGTCAGGCCAGGCCTGGTCTTGGCTCTGTGACCAGTGTGTATGTGTGTGTGTGTCGGGTGTTACACACCGTGTGTACGCACCACTGGCTTGTCTCAATGAGGCCTTAAAAGTGGAGTGGACTTTTTGTCTCTCGGGGCACAATGGCCCCTGACAAAGACGACAGACATATCGGCTCTCAGGGGCCCAAGGGAGGACGGGTCAGGCACACATCGAGAGAGAGAGAAAGAGAAAGCGAGAGATGCTAAAAGAGCTAAAAAGAAGAAAGAGAATACTAAAAAGGGAGGCAGAAGGAGTGAGAGAAATAGAAATTAATTCTAAAAGAGGAGAGAAAAGGAGACTGCAGTGACGGGCGGGGGAGCGAAGGTGTGTTTGTGTGGGTGTTTGGGTGGGACACACATTTAAGCCATCACACACACACACACACACACACGCGCAAGATGATAGAGTTGGTTGATGGCCACTAAACCGGTCCAAGTTGCTGCAAATCCACGTCTGCTGTCAGTAACCTGTAAGTGGCGTCATGTGGACCTCAATTATAAAACACATTATCCGGCCGTTAGTCACATCCTGAGTTTTGATGCCGCCGCTCGATTAGAGCGTAATTGAGGCCTATATTTAGACAGCTAGCAGATATTTTATCTAAGATACGAGAAGAATGGTCATCCACACAGTCATTTTAATAACGATCTCCATTTGAGGAGAGGAGCAACTTCTGAGAGAACCTTCGTCCATGATTATTCCCATGATGCATCAGAGACAGTTGGGTTTGGGTTAAGGTATTAGTTTTAGAGATAGTTACGTTTAGGTTAAATATTAGGTTAGAGGTGGTTAAGTATTAGGTTAAAGTATTAGGTTGGGAGATGAAAACACACAAAAGTTTTTCCTCAAAGGACTGAAAACACCACAAGGTATTAATTGGATTCCCGTTCGGCCATTCATTCCCACGTTTTGATCTTAAAACACACAAGCACACAGACGAGCACACACATGCACATCCCACGCTCTAGTTCTCATGTTTAAATACGTTGTTGTTTTCCAGCCTCTGAAAGCCAACACAGGATTTTGACCCAATTTATGAAATTCCTCCTTTTTTTGTGTAACAATGTGAGCTGTTATTCTTGCAACACATTTGCTTTGATTTAATTCTATAGTAAAAATGTTCAGTGGTTTATGTGAAATACTATTCACAAAGAAATTTGTCCTTTCATTCATTAGACCTTCTAAAAGGAGCTTCTATTAATCACAAATGACAAGTTAAAAATCATGGACTGCCATTCTCGTGAGCAACAATGCATGCCTACACACACACACACACACACACACACACACACACACACACACACACACACACACACACACACACACACACACACACACACACACACACACACACACACACACACACCACACACACACACACACACACACACACACACACACACACACGATGGCTGTGTGTGTGTCTCTCTCATTAGAATAACAATGACAGGTGAAACTCCTTGTGTGTGTGTGTGGCAAGGTTTCTAATTTTATTTATTTGCGTGACACAAAAGTACTGTCTGGTGGCGGCGGTCATATTGACAGCAACTATTTGAATTGTGTCGTCAGAGTTCCACTCACATGTTTCATATGTTTACAATCTGGGTGTGGATTCAAAATGCTGGAGGCGTGTTTGCCAATAAAATAAGCAGTCAAGAGTGAACGCACGCACGCGCACACGCACGCACACACACACACACACACACGATTGTAGAGCAGGTCGGGTACAAACTGTACTGACAAAGCCTTCCAGTTAGGAATAAATATTTCAATATACTTGACATTTTGTGCCATCTTATGTCATTTAGCAGACGAGTTTATCTAAAAGAGACTTACATGCGAGGCCAAGAACAACCAAAACATACGATACAATTTGGGTGTATCGTCAAAAACGCTACATAATCTGGCAAAAAAAAAATACTATATTATATTATTATTATCATGATGTCTATAATATTATCTATAACACTACCTCTCATCTTCTCTTCTAAACAAAACAGTATACACAGTGTACTCTTCCTTATGTATTTATATGTATGTATGCGTTAGGATGTGTACCCAACTGCACGTGAGGCCTGGGTAAGAACACTGACTAAGTGAGGCGCTGTCTCCACTGTAAAAACCAACACTCTTCGTCAGAACAGTTGCATAAAATTGTATTTATGAAATTAGCTTTGCATCATGCATGTTCTAGCCGGAGGGAATGCAGATTTAATGTTTAAATCAGCAAATATAAATATAGCAGCAACTGCAAGACAAGAAACTGGTGCAACTAAGAAATGCAAAAGTACAATTATCCAAAGAGTCTGTGAGAAGTGAAGTAAACTAGTAAAGTACACAAGAAGTCGAGTATAACAAGTCGTTTCTTACAGGAAACGCATGTCAAATCGGTACTATATTTGACTAACGGAGGGATCGTGACAAACAAACACTGCAGTCGAGCAGACAGGGGTTGTGGGTATTGCAGTTTAAACAAACAGCCCCAACTCCTTAGCTGCCTCAGTGGAGACGTGAGCTCGACCATACAACGCTACTGTAAGCTGATAGCCACATACTGTAGGCTACATGTTGCACAATACTGTTTTCATATCAAACTTTGAATAATAAAGTAAGAAATAATAAATCAACACGATGATGGACATTCACTTTTACTCTAATTTAGTTTACTGCTTCACATCCAAGTACAACATTATTGAAAATTATGAAATACTCCAATAAGCGGAATGATCCACAGAATAAAATTCGACTGACAATGTTTCATTCAGTCACAACACAGACGTCACACACACACACACACACACACACACACACACACATACTAATTCTAAACTACAAGGATAGGACATAGTCTTGTCATTGCACTAGCATGGACACTTGAAGAAACAAGAATGCCCTAAATGTAAGAAAAATCAGAACACACCAAAACATAAAGCAAGCAGAAAGTCAAATATATAAACACAAAGTTACACAACATAGACACACAAAGTAACAGTCACACAAACAGATACACAGTAACACAACATACACACAAAGTAACACAACAGACACACACACACACACAGAGACAGACAGACCTGCTGCATGAAGCCACCCACCTGCTGTGTCCCTCAAGAATCACTCCAACAAGAGAAGGACGCTTGTGCACGCGGCACACACACACACAAACCGCACACACATCACACAAACCACACACCACAAACACACACACACAACACACACGCTCACAGGAGAGCGCCTCTCGCACAGCACATCACCACCCTCACTTCACCCTCGCCTCTCTGTCTGTGTCCCCCCGCACCACACAAACGCCTTTCCACCGCCGCGATTAGCATGACAATTGAAATGAAAAAAAAAATACAAGGCCACCCTTTGATTTACACACACACACGCGCACGCACGCGCACAACACACACACACACACACACACGCACGCAGGGAGTGGACAGACCTTCACGGTGGACGCACAAAACCGGAGCCGGAGTCTTAGTTGCTGCTAGCCGCAAGCCAATGATAGCTTTACGATGTCAAGTCATACTGTATTGCCATACTCTTCTATTGTTGGATAACAATCAATCCTTTGGCAAAGCTTTTATCACTTTTGTTTGAGATTTGAATTTTTGAATTCTGTTCCCAAGTCCTACGTTTCTATTTCCCATCAATCTCATCTGTCATGTAGATCAGTCCAAGTGTTGCCTTTTTGGCTGCTGAAGTCGCTTTTAACAGCTGACTGGGCGACGCAATGGAAGGCGATCAGGGCGGGAGCGAGAGAACACCGACCCGGTGTTCTCTGGAGAGGCCGCTCCGTGTTTGCTGGGAGACCGGACAGCTAGTGCTCTCCTCCCCAAGCTGAACTCAATCACCATAACGACCTGCACGGCTGAAGGTTCTACTGTCCTGTGACTCCTCCTCTGACAGCCTGGAGATACTAGCAGTGGATGATAGGGGAGTGTCATGTAAAATAAAGATTAATAAGGTAATTTCCAACTGAATTCATTTCTTCTTTAACCTTGTTCCTGTTTTCTTACCATTAAATATAAAAGTAGTAGTAGTAGAGTAAACAAAAGTCAAGTTGGTTCTGAGATGAGCAACAAGCTCAGAATCAGATACTAAGCCGTGTGTGTGTGTGTGTGTGTGTGTGTCTGCACGCTTCAAAGTTCACACAAGAATGTGCGGTCGCCCAGGCAACTCCAGTCGCAGGGGAGTTTGGGGGAGGGCTTCTCTCGAATCACGCCAAGCTCGTGGGGGGAGTGGTCAAATGGGCCGTGCTTGTATTTGTGTGTGTGTGTGTGTGTGTGTTTAGCTGTGGTGTGTACATGTGGCTGTGAGTGTGTTGACAGAGGCGCGGTTGCTGAGGTCCTGTTGGAGAATGCCCTGTGTGGCTGGTCAGTACCAGATGAGTGTTTTCATGTTTTTAATCAGAAAAAGTACAGAACAGCGACCACAGCCGTGTTGAAAACACACCACTGGAATAATACAGAATCTACAATCCATCATCTATATTTTTTTTTTCAGCCAGTACCCCATTAAAGTTAAAGTGATATGAAATCTTATTGGAGAAATTCACCAAACGTGTTACTATGTTACTATTCAGATTTACTCAATTGTATTAAGGGGATTTTACAATTCTTCATAACCAATATGAACATTTTCATGACTAGAATATATAAAAAACACTAACAAATTGATAGTAAATCTTGAAACGTGTTTTTCCCTTGAGCCACATAATTTACGGTACAGTATATTAACATCTATTCCATCCATTACGGTGCTAAATTAAAGTCCTGAATAGCCGTTAGCTTTTAAAGGCGTAAAAGTCAACTTAGACATTGAAGAAAAGTGCCCCCCCCAGTGCTCCGTCCTCCTAGTTACCCCTGGAGGTCAGGGGTCAGACTGTGGCATTCCAGGTCCCAGCAAGGTATGACTGTTGGCTCTGTGTGTTGTCATTAGATACACCACAACGAGATAGAACCCCACCCCAGACACAGATCACATGACTACATTTCAATGATCAAGTCACCGATAGTAACCCCCACCACTGACCGCCTATCAAACTACTGAGACTAGACCACATGACAATTTATTGTTGTTAAAAGCTAAATTACATTCAGCTTTTACCTATGAACAGTTTACAGAGGATGATTACATTTCATAAATCAAGTTCCTAGCAAAGCCGGTCGTGCTGAACGATGAAGTAGAGGCTTCCTAGAAGACAAGATGTGTTTACACCACAATCTTCTCATCATATGAACACTTCAACACACCGTGTGTTTCAATTCACACACCTGCTACTTGAAGGGTTTTCAGCCTTTTATCAAAATACCAGACCCTTTTAGTGGCGTTGTAGTAGGGAGTGAGAATTAATTTGGGCATCTTCAGCCCAATTCTATGACCAGGAATGTTCTAGATTAATCCAAGGGGCCATGAGGTTTTGCATATGTGAAGGGACCTGTAGAGTGAAGTGTGAACTAAAGTGTGGAAGGCATTTAAAGATAAAAAACCACGAACACAGAACACAGGGGAGCAGACTCGTCAACCGACGCCAAGACGTACAAATCGTAAGGTTAATGAAATCTCACACACGGCACAATCACTGTCACTTCCAATGAAAACAACCTCTCAGTCTTTAGGAGCCTTTCAACCTTTCAAATCTGCCCTTCTGTGCACTGACACAATTGGGGCCTGAAAAGTTACAAACAAGAGAAACAGTTAGGGATTGTGTCTAAATGTCCACTGCCCATACAAAGAGACAGATACCGGTCTACATTATTATTAGTTTTTACAAAAAGTAATTTTTTACCAAAAGTGGAATTCAAGGAAAACCAAGTACCTGCATAGAACCCGCATCCTAGCTTCAAGCTTATCATGTGTAAACCAACCCTTATCAGATTTCCAGCATACGTAAGTTCAAAGGTCACCGTTCGTAACCTTCCCAGGCCACCACGGCTATGGGAAGAACTGATAACAACACAACACTTGACATTTCCCATGGAGTTTCCACGACGACAACAAAAAGCCAGCAGAACCACAAGCCAGGCCAGCCAGCACTATGGGCCTTAGTCGCCCGAGTGGCCATCTTGGTTCCATCCTGGTTCTAAGCACTAACTGAATGCAGAATTCCGTATTCGGTTCCCCCAGCCTGCTAGCGTTTAGAACCAAGATGGCAGATGGGTGAAAAAGTCCCATGGCACCTTGAACCAGGGCAGGTACACCAGGAACAGCACCAAGTACGAAGATCAGTGATTATGGGATGTGATTTAAAGTGATTTGATACTACTCAAGCCTCGCTAGAAGAGACAAAGAGCAATCGCTAAGCTCATTATCACAACAATAATGTAAGCTTGTTTGCCAGTATGTTGTTTTTCACTTGGTGCTCTTTCTTTCTCTTTCTTTTTTTAACGACCGGTTTCGATCACATGGATATTTAGCTGTGTGTGCCTAAGTCTCGTGCAGAGTTTTGCTATTTATGGCCTTGCTATTTATAGCCCCTCTCATCATGGAATAAGCTCCAAAAATATTTGTAATTATAGGCGTTTGTGTGAAAAGGAAGAAAATTAAATGGTTGTGTGCAAAAGTTTTGATTGATAGTTGTCATCACAGATTCCCTGCTTCAGTTATGTAATTTCATATGAAATCAGAATATTTTTTATTTTTTAAACATATATTCCAGTTCCTGTTAATATGTTGTAACTGTGTTTGATGCTGCCGTCTATCTTAGATAGATAGGTCTATCTTACAAAATAGTTTTAATGTCAATTACACCAACCAGGTTAAACAAAAGTTAAATAAAAGAAAATTCATTTAAAAACACAGACCAATTGTCTAGTAGTGTGCTGTATGCAAGTGTGTGGATGCTGGCATTAACAGATTAAAAGAACCTAAAACATAACTTATTTCTGTCAGCCGCTATACTCCGACAACAACATTTGACACGCTCATGTAGCGACATAAGAAGTGAAAATTCTTTACTTGCTAAGCGGACGCCCAAGTTTCCCCTCACAGTGACAATAGTAAGAAGGGCTTGGTGTAGGCTAAGCCAATCAGGTTGCAGTGCAGGTGTTAACGAGGGGGGCGGATAGCAACATGGCCGACGGAAGGTTTTTGACCTACATTCCACTGACCCGTTAAATCCCTCTGCACAGCAACCTATGGAGAGCCTTTTCCTCGTGGCTGAACTGGAAACACCGAAACCACCGACTTGCGCGCCTAAACCCAAAATGGCCGCCTGTTTTCAGTGTACTTGGTTCCAAAATGGAGAATTTATTGAAATAATACATTGTGAAATATCGTGACTGACCGATGACTCATTTAAAACACGCCTTGCGTTTTGATGACGCATTGTCTACACTGAAGATAAGATTGACTTTAATAATTCAGGGAAATTCAGTATCGGAGCATGGGGAGGGTGTGAGGGCCTCTGCAGTGGGGATCGATCCCAGTGCTTTTTTATTTATCCACCACTAGACTAGTCCTGCACATTAACTATGTCCAAAAGATGTGAATGAACAACCATCACATTGAATCCTGAAGCCAAATACTTTCTGCTGTGAAACCCGAATATGTACTAATGTCTAATATCGATATTTGATCTTAAATCCAACATCTTTATAAAAGTGCCATGGACTGCGGTTATAAAAACAAACGCCTTGTCTTTACTTCTGGCATTATACTCTGGAGGCTTCAACGTGCAACAAACTTTCTGTCCTTCAAAAATCTAATCAAGTCGATAAACGTCATATCTCTTATTAACTTTAGCAGAGGCAGGGCCAAAGCCTGACCTTGGGTTACGGAGGAACAATGGCACTTAAAGACCCCCGGCGTCCACCCTGACATCATTAAATTAAACCTTTAAACCCAATCAGCAGCAGGACAGACAGACAGACAGACAGGGGTTCTGCCCCAGCACCGGGACCCAGGACTCTGAAACCCTGACCCAGCTGAAACAAACCCCCTCTAACAGGATTAACTAGATGACAACACACCGTGGATCTGCGTGTGTGTGTGTGTGTTTTGATTTAAGAAAGAAATGGCGTCATCCTTGCCTCTGTTAAGCCCCCCTTTTACGGAGCCTTCGCGCACACACACACACACACACACACACACACACACACACACACACACACACACACACACACACACACACACACACACACACACACACACACACACACACACACACACACACACACACACACACACACACGTCTAGTGTGTCAGTAAAGGAGTCACGGCGGTGCTGGTGAGAGCCTGGCACCAGACGCCCCCTACAACCCCCCTGCATGCTGACTCTCAGGATTAAAGAGGGGTGGTCAATATGGCTCATGAGTTGGGGGGCTACCGTGTGTGTGTGAGGGATTTGGGGGGCGGCTTGAGGGGTGCCACCTGCTTCTGCTCAGACAATGAACTCCTGGCGAGAACACACACACACACACACATGCACACGCGCGCACACACACAGTCAAGTTCTCCATTAGTGATTTGGGTTTTCCCAGAGTGGTGTTTCCTCTGTGTCCTCTTCCATTTAAATTCCAATTAATTTTCACGGTTAAGTGTACTGAAAATAGTTTTAAACTTGGGCATGAATCTTGTTCTATTGTTCTATATAGCCTAGCAATTCATGAAATGCTTGAAACTTCTATTAAAATCATACTATTACTATTTTTGTTTCACTCTCTTTGGACAAATGTACTTATTGTACGTTGCTTTGGACCAAAACCTCTGCAGAATGCCCTAAATGTTAATGAAGATTATATACATGTGAAACATGCATATAAACACACACACATGCACACACCACACACACACACACAGTGTTACATCAAGTCCCGTCATGACTGCGTTGGGCGTCCCACATAGCACAATCCGCTGCAGAATTTTCCCACGCCGATGCTAGTAGGCGGCAGGGAGTGACAGAGCCCTGACATGTCTCCCTACGTTTGGACATGAAACACCACCGTTGCCATGATCCGGGAGTTACACGAGCGAGCACAACTCAAAACTAGCAACATGAATTCACCCCGAAGCAACCGATAGTGAACGCAGAGACGTCATCTGAGGATGGAACCTCAGGTTGAACATCACCCGGCCTCGAGGCTAGATCCCCCTCCTTCCGTTGTGAAATAACTCCCAACTCCCAGATGCCCGTTCCTCCACACCCAGGCGGTGGTGTGGTAACCTTTCAAGGAGGGCTGGGCGGTATGGCCAAAATCTTCCATCCCAATGTCTAGCTCACTTAATATCTTCGCATCGAAAACGATATATACGCAATATATACACGATATGGTATGTTTTCTGGTCATTTAATAAATACATTTAAAATAATCACATAGTAAAGCCTGTGTTTGTACACTCCTGTGTGCATTAACATCACTTTACTGGAATGCAGCTTTTAAAACCCAGAAAAGACAACACAAGCCATATCACGATATTACGATATCAGGTATTAATATAATATCGATATACTGCCAAGCCCAAGGCCTTTCAACTGTCCCTTGCTTAAGGGCAACTTAAGAGGGGAACCATCAACCCCTAACCACAAGACCAGGGTTCAGGAACCTAATGGTTCCAGAGCTGTCACTGATTGCATATGGCTAACTGACACGGCTGAAAAATGATTGTATAAGCAAAATTAAATGTTATTTCCCTTTTTGGGATACAAAGCTACATTTTTATTGGAAAAAGTCAAAGTTTGGGTGATTTCTCGGACCACAACCGTCTATTTACCATAATGCTAGCTATCTTAGCGACAGTGTTATGAGACTCTTGTCATGTACCTACACCTGAGGGGACTTGTGGAAACCTCCTCTGTACACACGATGCAACAAGTTAGAGAACCTGTTAAGGTTTTGCACGCTACAGCGTTCTCTATGTAGAGCTAGGAAAAAGGAAAAACACCAACCCAGGAGGGGGAGAGAGAGAGAGAAGACAAAAAAGAGTGCGTTTTGTGTATGTTGTCACATGTGTGTGTGTGTGTGTGTGTGTGTGTGTGTGTGTGTGTGTGTGTGTGTGTGTGTGTGTGTGTGTACAAATAGTAAGACAAAGTGAGGCAGAGGGAGAGAGAGCACGAGAGAGTGAGATGACAAAAAACAGAGAACTGGCCAAACCAGCTCCGCGGGTTTCTCTCAAATACCTCTAAATTCACCTGTAGCTTCTTGTGCGAAAGGGCGATACTGTCAAATGCTTGCAAGTATGGGAGCACACACACGCACGCACACACGCACACACACACACACACACACACACACACATATGTACACACATGCATCACACAGAAAAACATAATGAGATCAGAAAGAGATTAACAGAAACCGAGACAAACACAGACACACTTACAAAACACACACACATTCCTGGAAAGTGTGAAACTGCCTTGTGACTTGGCGTCAGCACATTGGGCATCCCACCATCGATCGGCCGTCTCTCGGGAAGTATCGAGGGAGGTATCTCCATCACTGTGGTGACCTTGTGGGGGTCGTGATCGGGAGTGGGTGTGACACGACCACAACCTTCCATTTGAGTTGTGTCTCGTGGGGGTTCCATCTTGTTGTGTCTGCCTTTTGCCCAGTGATACTCATCATAAAACTGAACCCTAAACAATTTATCAATACGATGGCAGGCATTCCGGCGAAGAAGCATCCATTTTGCACATTGTGAGCTGTCTCCATTGATTGAATCAAGTAGTCTTGAAACTGAACCCCCCCACCCCCCCCCACACACACGCATTCACTCACTACAGACGAGAGCCAAGCCTTCACGATGAGATAATAATACAAATATTTAATGATGAATCTTTACCTGGCCGCTTCTTCCTGGTTGTGGCAAACTTCGAGGTCTTTATTGAACTCGGAGCGGTCTTCCTGTAGAAGCTGTTCCGGTCCAGGGACCCGAGGTAAACGGGTTTGTGTCCACGCTTATGTGCGGGCCCACCGGGACAGGACTCGTACCCGGCCTCGTGGTCCTCCTCGGGCCGGCGGCGGTAGGTTTCCGGGTCTTCGAACGAATGCATCTCCCAGAGTTTCAGCTTCTCATTCTGCTCCACCACCCATTTCTCACAGTGCATCGTCTTGCCGTCTTTTGCGGAGGGTGCGGGTGGGTGCTCCACGAAACGGGAATCCATAGACAGCGATCGCTCTTTCTGGAACCTTTCCCGGGCCTTGTGGCGCGGGAACGTCCCTGTCTCGACCCCGCGCTCTCCACCACTTTCGTACCGTCGTTCGTCATCGCTGCGCTGGCGGTCGTAGTGGCGGTCCTTCGGCGCGTAATCGTAGTGGTCTGCGTCACGGCGTTGGTCTTCGCCCTTCAAGTCGTCGCGATCCTTCGGCGCAACATCGTAGCGGTCTGCATCAGGGCGACGGTCCTCGGCCTCCAAGTCGTATTGATCCTTTGGCGCGTAATCATAGCGGTCTGCGCCGCGGCGTCGGTCGTCGCCCTCCAGGTCGTAACGGTCCTTGTAATCGTAGCGTCGATCCTTCGAAGATCGCTCATGGGCATCTCGGCGCTCGTTAGGATCGATATCTTTATAGGGGTCTCTCCTTCGTTGGCTGTGATAATCTTCGTCCCTACGGTCATAACTGTCCCTGTATCGCTCATCCCTGGCAGAATCGCATTGGTCTCTTCCTGTATAGAAAGTTTCCACGCCACTGCGGTCGTTGGCATCTCTATAATTTTTCTCTCTCCTGTCGTAGTGGTCGTCAAGATGGCGGTCCTTGGGTTTTCGTTCATCATGGAGGTAGCGGTCGTCCTCTCTGCGTCGGTTGTGGTCCTGCTCCCTCTGGTTGGCATAATCCAGGTCTCTGCGGTCATTATATCGGTCCCCATCCCGGCGATTGCGGTAATCGTCTCTGCGAGAAACGTTTTCGTCATAGCGGTTGTCCTCACGCCGTCGGTCGTATTCTTCACGTTCTCTAGGGTCATGTTTACTGCGTTTCCTGTCCTCGTAGTAATCCTGCTCTCTGTGGTCGTCGTAGTACTTCCTCTCCTCGTCGCGGCCCCGATGGCTGTACCGGTCACGAGCAGCGTCTATATGTTCAGAGTCTCTATGGGCTTTGCGATTGTAACTGTCCGAATCGTAGTTCCTCTCTGTGACCCAGTGGTCCTGTTTGTTCCGGTCGTCTTGCCTCTCATCCCCTGACGGATTGTACCTCTCCTCCTGACCTCTGGGGTCCGTGTGGTCATGACTCTGCTGAGGCTCCCTGCTGCGAGGGTGGGAGTCATAGTCCTCGGGCCCCTGGTAGAAACAGTGCTGTCCTTTGCTTATCCGTTCGGCTCGCCGCAGCCCCAGGTGGCCGTCCTCCGAGCCGGGGTGGAAATAAAGGTCCCGGCTCAGCGGCCGGAGGTCTTCGAAGGCCGGCTCCATGGCGTTCTGGTACTCCAACCCGGGCGCTTGGTTCTGCCAGTGCATGGGCCAGGGGGCCGCCTGCATGTTGTGCCCAGGGAGCATGGGCCCACCCAGAACAGCCATCATCCCACCGTGGTGGACAGGAACCGGGTGACCTGGACCCATCAACATCACCGGCCCCTGAGGCTGCCCAGGAACTAGTCCGTACCCTGGGAAACCCACCTGTTGCTGTTGCTGTTGTTGTTGTTGTTGTTGTTGTTGCTGCTGCTGCTGTTGCTGGACATGGACCTGATGTAATTGCTGGAGCTGGTGTAACCGCAGCATCCGCTCCCTCTCCTTAGCCCAGCCGGCGTCCCCCAGCTCCTCCACACTCTTCCCCCGCCGCACGGGCTGCTGGCCCCCGGGCCCACAGCTCCAGTCCCCCGCCCCGAACCCGGTGGGGTGTCCCAGCACCACCTGACCCTTCATGGCTCAGTCAGCTCTCAAGTCAGCTCTCCAAGAAAACGCTCTCCTCTTTCTCCTTCTTCTTCTTCTTCTTTTCTTCCTTTCTTTAGTTTTAGTTTCTTGAAAGTGGCTTCATCCACCTCATATCCGTAGCCGTCTTCTTGCGGTCCATTAGCCAGCGTTGTGTGGCACGTCTCCTGCTCGGCATGTTGTTGTAGTTTCTGCAAGTTCGTCAAACTGACACTCTTCCCCCCCTCTCTCTCTTTCTCTCTCTCTCTCTAACACACTGTCTCTCTCAGGACTGACAGGTCCACAGCGACTCCCAGCCAAAGCCTGCCTGTCCCCTCCCCCCGCGGCTCGCCCCATTGGCTGGGCCTCCCTGCTGGGGGCGGGGAGGGGGGTGAAAAGGAGGGGCAGAGGAGCTGCTGGAGGGAGGGTGGGGCGGGGCCTCCTCCTGTGGGCTTTTAAGATTGAGTCGCGTCACGTGAGTGGTGGATTAGGAGAGTAGGGGGGGGAGGAATACAAAGTCTAGAAGTCCAGAGTCTCGTCTGTGACACGGGGGGGAGGGACATGACATTCATCTTTGTGTGTGTGTGTGTGTGTGTGTGTGTGTGTGTGTGTGTGTGTGTGTGTGTGTGGTGTGTGTGTGTGTGTGTGTGTGTGGGGGGGCCACAGACTGGCTTCCATTTCCATGCAGGACAGGATCATTTCCTCTTCCTGTTTTGTTCAGACTTTTTCCCAAATGGCCCCAAAGTGATGGTTATTAACAGTCCTTTCCTGCTGGCCATAGAATGCTGTTGATTTTAAAAAGTGTGAATGTAAATATTTTGTCTTGTCATGAGTTGTTTGTTACTGGACTGCTGAAGGATTACGCCCTGGGTTCTGAAACTGAAAGCCATAAACTGCCATCGGTGGCCTCTGCTTTGGGAATATGTTGGCCATTTTCCAGACAGAAAAAGATTGATGCATGTTGTTTGCTTATTGTGCAAGTTTTTCATGAAAGGAGAAAAAATGACCAGCCAAGCATATCTGTGTGTCTGAGTCAAGGACAGAGAAAAAAAACTGTGAAAAAGGAAGATTTTTAAAAAACGAAGAGGAAAGAACCAGAGGAAAAAAAAAAAGATAAATGGGAAAAAGTAAGTAAACAAAAAACAAGAACAAGAAAGAAGTAGAGGTATAAGTATTTGCTGATAATGTCATCCTTGTTCAAAGACACTTGTACCCCGGGTGCAACACGTCAGTGTAGCCCCACGCTGAAGCAGCCCCTGGTAGGGAGGACTGGGTCCCAGCGACCCAGAGCAGCACAGCGCTGGCTGTTCCCCGGGCACAATGAGGCTTTGTTAGGGCCCGGCCCCGGGAGCCCCTGCCCCTCGGCAGAGGAGCCATCTTCCAGTGTGAGAAAAAAACCTGAGCCTATTCATAAACCTGCAGGACCCACAGCCCCCCCCCCTCCCCCTGCTCTGTCTGCACAGAAATATCGCCTATTAACAGGACCAGTTTAAAGGGACAACAAACACACACACACAATAATGAGAATTCCTGCATAAACACACTGATGACACACTCGAGCAAACACACACACACACATATAAACTCACTGATGAGAATGCACACATGCGCACATGCACACGCGCACACACACACACACACACACACTAAATTCCAAGGCTGCTTCTATTGGATCCCAATTCTGAAACGTTCGCCAGACATTGTTCCGTATCGCCTTGTGTATCATTTAATTATCGCTCTTGGAGCCTCTCACATTTCCAACACAACACGACCGAAACTCTGTACAGTGTGCACGTTGTGCACATGTGTGTGTTGACACACATGCATATGCGTGTGTGTGTGTGTGTGTGTGTGTGTGTGTCAACACCAGGAATTTTAAGCATCTATTTGTTGTTCTTGTTTGTTTGGAGAACACGTCAAGCCCCTTCTCCCCACACCCCATAAAAGTTATAATCTTGAAATAAATAACCAGGTCGGTAAACAAAAGTAGATCGCCTATCTGTGTTAATATTTTAAATCTAAAGGAAAATCACTCGCCACTCAATGGATCGCAGGTTATAATCGACCGATACCTTCCAACCTCTGATGACATCAGCGAAAGCTAAACTAACTAAACTGGCTGGAAATCATTCATCAAGCTGACTATTTACTTTCCACTATTTCATGACTATTTTCACAACTATTTTCACTAATCACTACCTGTCTTTCAACATGTTTTTTAAGCTATATACTGTATATATTCCTGTGTTGTGTACTGGTATGCTGCTGAAGAGCTTGGATTCCCTTCAGGACAGATAAAGGCTTTATCTCGGTATTTACTGGGTGGACTTGAACTGGCTTCTCAGTTTCGAGACTCATGTTGTTATTTTGCAGCTTTAGGGTGCCGTCAGGTGGTACCGGAGGACTTTGGATCCGTCCCTGGGTGGGCTGGGAGGGACGCGCCTCGGCCCAGTTTCATTCCTGGAACAATAAACAGCCCATTGCCTCCTCCTCCTCAGCCACTTCACACTACTGATTCACACACCGAAAGAGCATAACAACCACTCTCACACAGAGAGAGAGAGAGATTTTTGTATATTGTATTGAACCTTTGTGTGACTTATATTTGTATCTTATTTATTGGCTACAGTCTCCTTAATGCTGTCAATACAGAGGGCTCACTCCAAAAACATATAAATGAAAAGATATATACTGTAAGTACACTGGGAGTGTTTGAGTCAATCAGAGAGTTGTGACTTTGAAACTAAAACCAAGACCGTTCCACATCACCAACATCATTAATACCAACCGAAGTCCAACGCACAGTTTAATAATTGTCAGAACATTCAAGGTGCAAACGTAAAATGTTTTGACGTCCACTTCACGTGCCGAGACTTACTACAATGTGCCGCAATTCCCCTTCTCTCAGCGTGTGACATGTAAACAACAACAGAAAGTGGAAGGCCTGCATCGTTAACAGGGCTTATCTGAATATCCAATGAGGATATCTGATCCCGAGGGCAGGTTTGAGCAAGGCTTGGTTTCCTGTCCTTTTGTTGATGGGTAAATCTAAAGAAAGTATTTGAGGAACACCTGTATTGACGAGAGGTACGCATTCTCACCGAGAGATAACGCTGTGACCCTTCACACCCGAGTGTGACAAAGAAAGAGAGAGAAAGAACTAGAGAGTTGCGGGCAAGACATAGAGGGAACATAGTGTTGGGAGGTAACAAGTAATACAAAATGTAAAATAAAAAAAAAAGTGATATAACCCTAGATTTTACAGCAACTGATAAGAAGAGAGACCAAGCAAAACTGAACAAAGGTGAGCAACCCCTGAAGGAGCACTGGTATAGTTGTACTGACGGCCATCGGGTTCACCACCTGCTGAGACCGCTTGACTGCAGACATCTCTAGAGCTATCATCCAACTGCAGTGCACGGACAGACAGACAGACAGACAGACAGAGAGAGAGACAGACAGGTGGATAGCAAGACAGACTGACAGACAGACAGACAGACAGACAAAGAGGTCAGGTGGACGACGGAGAGCAAGATAGACAGAGAGAGAGAGACAGACGGATGGACAGACAGACAGAGAGACAGACAGACAGACAGACAGAGAGAGAGAGAGACAGAGAGAGAGAGACAGGTGGACGATGGACAGCGAGATAGACATACAGAGAAATAGAAAGACACTAAAGGGCATCTCAAGCAACAATTCTGTTGAAATTATTCAACGATTGTTGGAATGTTTGAGCGTCCCCTGCTGTTTAGATGTGTATCCTGCTAGCTCCACAACTCTAAAATAAAAAAGTCAGTAAAATGCTAGTGAAAAACTGTCTGGGTTAGCTCCAGCTCTGGTGTGAATGTAATGCACATAAAGTGTGAAATGCCCACAATTAGAAAAAACCTTGTTCATTTACTCACACTGATAGCGAATCCAACCAGAGTCCACTTGGAAGCGGGGCGAGACCCCCGGTTTTCAGGTGGAAAGAGTTTGACTGAGTGACTAAATAATGACCCATCCCTAAAAGACACCCAGACAGACAGCAGGGCAGAGACAGATAGACAGCATGGCAGGGACAGACAGACAGACAGCATGGCTGAGACAGGCAGCCGGGTGGCTCCTACCTCGTAGCTGCTGCAGCTCCAGCGTGAGCATCTCCAGGGTGTAGTTGCAGAACTCCAGGTTCTCCATGGCCTGCAGCCGGGCCTCCTCCCGCCCCTCCCCCTCCCCCCCCTCCTCCTCCTCCTCCTCCTTCACCTCCTCCTCCTCCAGCATGGTGTGCAGCTGCGCCGCCGTGTGCGCGTACTCCTCCATGTCGCGCTCCACCTCCTGTATCCGCAGCAGCAGGCGGTACTCCTCCTGCACCTGCTCCTCCGCCTCTCTCCGCCTCTCCTCCTCTTCCTCTTCCTGCCTCTCCATTTCCGTCCGGCGATTTTCCGCTTCCTGTTCGTGGCGCTCGGCCTCCTGACACTGGAGCGCCGCCAGGTCGCCTTCCTCCATTGCCGCTGGCGTTGGGGGCGGATCGCTGGGCTCAGGCTCCGCTTCCTGCTCCTGCTCCTGCTCCTGCTCCGGGTCGAGGAAGCGGTAGAGGGGGTTGCCGGGGGCAGGCGGCTGGGGCGAGCGCTGCCTGCGGCAGGGGGCTGGCGGAGGGCGGCGGGGGGGTGGGCGCGCCGGTCTGTACACTGCAGGGGCCGGCGGACGGAGGATCCGGGGGCGAGGCGGGGGCGGGCGTAGCGTCCGGCCTCCCTCCCCCAGCACTGATGACAACAAGGACACCGCGGCTGGGGCGTGGGCGGAGCCGCGGATGATGTCACCCTCGCTGCCGTAGTCCAGGATGGAGTAGTGGCGTGAGACGTGCCCCCGGTCGCCCGGGAGGTCGCTGCCCTCGTCTGTGTCGTCGTTGTCCTCGTCGTCACCTGGGGATACGTCGGCTGTGTCGGGGCGGGCAGCCGTCAAGCTCCTCTCGAACTCGAAGAGCTGCTGGGAGAGCTTGGACTCCAGGTCGCCGGCTGACGACACCAGGGCCTCCAGGGCGCGTGCACCCCCGGGCAGAAGGCCACGCCCCTGTGGCCGCGGTGAGGGCGTCCGCCGGTCCATCATGTCCACGTCGTTGACGCTGGCATGCCGCGTTAGCTTCTTCTGTCGCTGGCTCGCCACCATGCAGACCAGTGCCTTGCCCAGGACTGCGGCTTTACCGTTGCTGGTGGTGATGGCGGTGTCTTCTGGTGACCTCCGGTACGGCTCGCTCTCTTTGGAGCGTCGCCTGCTGTTGCTGGGCAGAGTCAGGCTGTGGATGCGCTTGAGTTGTTGCAGCGGCGACGCCTTGTTAGCCTTGACACACGAAGAGCCTTTACCGTTAACCACCGTCACATCGGTGGTGGTGGTGGAACCCATGCTAGCGTGGCGCCTGTTGCCTAGCGACGGCAGGCTAGGCCGAGGTGGGAGCCTGGGTCTGGACGGCGGTGCGGATCGGGGTCGTTTGCCTCCCTGCTGGGCCGGAGGAGCAGCCGGCCGAGGGGGCTGTCGCTGGGGCGATACCTGCGCATTAGCCCGCGTGCTAGCGCCGCTGGCATCTTCTTGTGTCCTCCTCTCCTCGGCACGCTCAAAGTAGTCCAGGTCCCACACCGTGTGGTCCTCGTACGTCATCCAATCAGAGCCGTGCTCTGGTTCCCCAGGGGCCAAACGACCGGAGACCTCATCCACCACCTCCTGCTGCTGCTGCTCCACATCGTGGACGCTGGCTTCCACCATCGCTCGGCCCCCGGCGTCCTCCATTTTGACAAAGCGGTGCGGGAACACCCCACGCTGACCTTTGACCTCGCCCTCCAGCCAGCCGTCTTCCAGGGTGCCGACGATGCGGACGCGGTCTCCCACGTCGAAATCCAGCTCTCCCGGCTCCATGGCGCGGAAGTCGTAGAGCGCCACGCCGTACACACCGCCCGCCTCCTCCACCTGCTCCTCCACCTCCTCCTCCTCCTCTCCTTCCTCCTTAGCATCCTCTGTGGATTCCTCCACCTCCTCCTCCTCTTGGTGGCGCTCCACGACGTCCCCTGCTGACACCGCCTCATCATCCTCTTCCTCGTCCTCATCCCTCCCGTTGGACCTCCGATCAAACTCCTCCGGCGAGCGTCCAAAGTCCCCAAACTCAGCGGTGAGCGGGGACCGCAGGGGCCCCAGGAGCTCCACAAAGCCCTCAGGGAAGACCCCCGCCCGGCCCTCCAGCTCCCCCTGGAACCAGCCCGGCTCGGGGAGGCCCGTGATGATGATGAGGTCCCCCTGGCGGAAGTCCAGCTCCTCGTGCAGCTGGGCGTGGAGGCTCATGAGGGCGCGGGCACGGCCCAGCGCGTGCGGGGGCAGGTCGGTGGCCTGGGCCTGGGCGCAGCGCTCCGACAGCTGCCTGGAGCCCGAGGAGAGCTGGAGCTCCTTGAGGCAGGAGGAGGGCAGCAGGCCCCGTGCCCCCCAGGCGCTGCGGCCCCGCTGCCACGCAGCCGTGTCCAGGTCCATGGTGGCCGCGCCCGAGTCCGGAGCCACCACGTCTCCTGGAGGAGAACCGGGGAGGGGGGGTTAGCGGTGGGTGGGATGCTCTGTCACCCAGTGATGCAGCACCACATGTGTGGATAACATAGGGTTATAGCTGTGTAAAAAAGCACTTTTTGTGTTAAAATACTTGTACTTTTATTGATTTGTTTGCACACTGTATAAAAAATAAATCATATTGTGATTATTTTGAGAGACTGTGATTACAATATGATTCACTGTTAGTGGGAATGATCATGATCATTTTTGCAAACACAAGGCGAGATATTTCAGCTATATAGATGTAAGGTTCACACACATACTGTACCTACTAAACACTCCTAATGAATGAGCATTAGCCTTGTTACGGCCATATAGCCGCAAGCCATCCCTTAGTCTCAATCCCTCCATGCAGTGCGCTTCATTGTGAAAATATTAGTCTTCTTTGCTTGTATTTAGTGTGGATAAACAGCTTGGGTCATCCTCTTTGTAGCTGCCTTTGCCTTATAGGTTTCCCTAAAAATCCACACGTGTCATGTATGAGGAACCTTTGGTCCTCTAAGTCTGTGAACCGTAAAAATGGAAGTCTGTGACCCATAAATGAACGTTTCACAGAGTCGATGACAAAACGTTCCTCATACATGACACACATGTGGAGGTTTTTTGGGAAACCAAAGGCAATACACAGAGGATACCTCAGCTTTTGGGCCTTTTTTCTCTCTTGATAACAGGAAGTGGACGCAAGATCAAAAGTTAAACGCGTGCTGCACCCATCGGCCGAATCGGATGACCGGTTTTGGCTTCATGTTTTTGGTCTAAAAATTACTTGTTTTATGAATTACATATGTCTTTATTCCTTTTTCTAATTTTTATTTGTAGAATTCACATACACATTCACATACAAATGATAAGTTAATAAACCACATAGATTTCTTGGGTGTGCTAGGAGGGGGTTGCTATGGATTTTAACAGATTCTGGTTTTAGTGAGTACAACTGTAAGATGGGAATTATTTCAATAAAATATTTCTTATATTTCTAATGTTGCTATATGGCAAACATTTGAGATTTGAGAGCTTTGGTGGACGGATAACGCAGCACTGAACGCTTGGAGACCTTACGGTGATCTCAGCAGTTTTTATTAATGGAGAGATCAATTTAAGAAAATCTGACTTCCAAGCGAGTAACTTTAGTACAGTTGTTTGTATTATTTACCTCCTGGACTATAGTATTCGACAAATAATAGCGTTAGTCGTTTTGTACTCCCTGGCTAAGTGACGGTTTCCTTTGTTATCGTTTGTGTTAAAGTGCGTGTTTGTGGGGTCGCGCTGCACAGAGGAGCTACAGCGCTACGTGGAATGTTGGCTGTTTAGCCAAGAGGTCAAAGGGCGGCATTCCAGAACACCGTGGCTCCGCCTCCCCATTGTGTCCGCCAGCCAGGGATCAAAGAAACGCGCCAATATGGAACAAATAGTAATAACAATAATAATACAGTCTCCATTTTAACTGTAGACCAAACCAATGTGTGGATTATCTCTCATGATCTACGCAGTGTAGGATGCCTGCTTCAAATTGAAAAAGGTTGAGCTGAAATGAAAGATTTCAATTTTCCACATGAAATTGGAAATGTGAAATTGTTCTTAATATGTGCCCTCTATTTACTAAAATAACTTCATAAATAATATTTGAATATGTGTGGGACTGATAAAGTCTAATCATTGTTGTTGACAACTTTTTAAACTGTCAACACACTACCTAGCTCAGGTCAACAAAGATATGAGGTATTTGCAAATATACTTTGTTTGCTAAATATTTTCATAATATACGTAGTGTTGAACCAGAGAGGTGCACAGTAAACAGGTCTATCAGTGCAGTGCTTTCATCCTGGTGCGGCTTCTGGTGACACCTAGTGGTGACTGTGTGTAACTACGACCACAACAATCTACAACCGCATTACGATAAGCAACACAAGACCTCATATTTACCTGAGCACTCTGATATTATGATCCTTCAAATAAGTAGCGGGAGGCAAAGTGACAAAACAGGCAAAAACATGCAGCATTAACCGACAGTCACATGAATGAGACAAATAATTCATCATCAGAGTGGATTTTTGCTTCTTCCTTACAAGTATTATACCTCAATAAAGTCCACAATGATAAATAAATCTTATAAATTTAAATAATTCTTATTGAAATATCAAATGAACATTGATAAATATTGTGCAGCCTATATTCTATGTGTATTTTCAGCTATTTGCTAACAACAACAACATCTTACTACGCAACACTCAACTGTCATTCAAGTCTTCACCATTTGGTCACATGACCAGAGGCTCACATGACCAGAGGGTAAAAGCAGGGTGGTGGGCGGCGGTAGTGTACTGTACCTCTCTTCAGAGAGAGCGTCCCGGGCTGGGTGGAGGTGAAGTCATTGATGCACACGTACAGCCTGTCACCGGCCTTGGTGCTGGGAATGCTGACCGCCTCCACGAATGTGCTGGGGAATTGGCCTGCAGGGGGTGCCCCGAGGAACCAAGCCTGGTTACTGTGTCATGTAATCTACTGCCACATTATGCCATCTTTTGTCAATGTGTCTAATGTCTCATCTCATTTTATGTCATGTGACCTAATGTCATCTCATGACATAAAATGACGAATTAAATCTCATGTAGTTTTATGTAACCTCATGAAATCCTATGAAATCCTCTGAAATCGTACGTAATATCATATTTAACATCAAGAAATCTCATTAAATACCACAAAAACTCTAATATCTAAATATCATGAAATTTAATGTAATCTCTTGATCTCTTGAATCTAATGAAATCACATTCAATCTCATGAAGTCTCATGTAATCGCCAGAAATCCAGTGAAATCTCATGTTGTCTCATGTAATGTCATCTCATGTCATCTTATATCAAGTCATCTCATGCCATCTCACGATGATGATGAAGACATGACCCAACCACTCACCTGTGACTCCATCCTTGTTGCCGAGCAACCAGAACTCATCCACCACACTGAGCACCTCGATGACGTCGCCGGCGAAGAGGGGCAGCTCCTCAGAGACGCTGGGGAGAAACTCAAAGACCGCTCGCACCACTGAGCCCACCTCCATCACTCATCCCCTGGAGAGAGAGACACAGAGAGAGAGACAGAGAGAGATTAGACTTTCAAGAGCACTATATTTATAGCATATGAAATGCATAAAATGCACAGGGCTAAAACTACTTTTCATATAAATAAAAAACAAGAATCTTCGAAGACAGCGAGCGTGTGTGTGTGTCTATCATTCATGCCGAACATGAATGATGAATGATGAACATTTCAGCTTCTACGCTGAAGGGTAGAAGCTGAACCAGGGTATCGAAAAGTATCAGGTACTGGTGCGTGTTTCCAAGTCATTAGAAATATCATATCTCTAGGTCCACCACTAGGTGGCTCACATACACACAGAGGCCACATAGGCCTCCATGTCCAGATTATTATTGAAGACCCAATTAGCCTTCCCCTCACAAGCTTTCCACAGCAGAGCTTTGAATTGTTGTTTTTTCATATTTTGTATGCAGATTAATTAGCCTCAATGAATATTGACTTCGGCGATAAAATAAAAACATCAAAACAAAACGTGCCGACAATGCTATATCTCTAAATCAACACACTAACCAAAACGGCGTAAAATGAAAATGTCGACAAAGAATCTCAAACATTTCTCAAAGACTTAAGTAACCTCTCTTATTAGCTGGCGTTATACAGAGTGCAGGTGGGTAAGGAGAGATGGAGAGAGAGAGGAGAGGAGAGGAGGAGGAAGAGGAGGAGGGTCAATGGAACCTCTGTCTAGCTTGGGGGGTGGGGGGGGGGGGCGCAGTGTAGTACAACCGTCGGGTGCGAGGGGGTGAGAGAGAGAAGAAAGGGAGATGGATAGAGATAGACAGAGGGTTCAGTTATCTTGGTAAGGGTTCTATCAGATGAGAGAAGTGAGAGAGAGAGGTTTTCTGGGGAGATAGAGAGAATATTCCTTTCCAGATTCCTGTCAGAAATAGTTTTCATGTAGTTCTAGATCTGATCTGACAGACATCTCAGCTGAGAAAATCAAAAAGACAAAAAAAGCACTAAATAGCACATGTTTAAACATACAGGCATCCCAGTTGCCCACACAGAGACCCACCCAGAACCACATGATGGGGGACCCACACACAGAGAGAGAGAGAGGGGTCAGAGCAGAGCTAATCCCTGGGTGTGTGATCAGCCAGACAAGCCTCTTATCTGGTATTTATGGATGGTCAGTGTGTCAGTAGTAGTGCACGTGCTGTGTGACTCGTGCACACACACACACACACACACACACACACACACACACACACACACACACACACACACACACACACACACACACACACACACACACACACACACACACACACACACACACACACACACACACACACACACACACACACACACACACACACACACACACACACAAGGCCGGGCCAGACCAGACCGTCACTGACGACCCTGAGGTGAAGGGTATTCATAAGAGAGGTCCTACTGGTATCAACACAGTGTACTAGGAAGTAATGAACTAGCAGGCTTCTCTACAATTTAATTTCTGCAATATTGCATTAGATGTCACATATAACATATTTACAAGTGATTTTAAACAGAAAATGAAGCACATTATGATAAGAATGATTTGGATTTATTAATTTCAACAATTTTCCTTCAACTTTAAATGTCCAATCAGCAACTTTGATCACCCTACTTTGTTTTGATGAAATTGTGTTTTGAGTGAGTCTCACGTTTCTCATGTGTTTGTTTGACTGCAGGCCATCGCTATAGAGCCTGATGCATGAGAATCATGAGACTCAATCAAAATACAACCCAATGCAAAGTGGAGCGTCCAAAGATCTAGCTTATTGGTCATAGTATTAGTAGTATTATAAACTATAAGGAATAATATTATACGATATAATACTAATAGTACCACTAATAATTATAATACTACATGATATGGACCCATCATGTAAGGTTATATCTCACTCCAATTCCAAGGCAAAGTTTATCAACAACTATTTAATGAATATATACATATTTAACACATGGACATTTGAAACAAAATGCTTAAATAACCACAGTGCAGGCCAGCATGTCTTCTAGTGCGTCAACACAACAAGAAGAAACGTAACGACGGAAAAGTTCAAAGGTCGATTGTTGGCGGTGTTGACGTGCAACACAATCATCCCCATGATTCATAAGGGCATAGTATACGTCCTGATAAACCTTGTCATTAAGACTAGGGCTGGGCCATGTGGCCAAAATCTTTTTCTGGTAATTCTATGAATAAAGTCTTTTCAACATAACTACATGGTGAAGCCAGATTTATTTGTATACACCTGTGTGAATTAAATACTTGACAGATTAAATGAAGTACTTTAGCAGTACTACTTACATTTTATTAAGAACCTGAGCGCCAAGTGCAGGAAATGACATCACTCTACTGTAATGCAGCCCTTAAAACCTGGAAAAGGCAACACCTAGGCCTATATCACAAATCACAATATCAATATTACTGTATATCGATGCATTGCTCAGGACTAATTTAGCCTATACTTCTACCCAAAGCAATTTTCAGTGAATTCAGGTTATTAATAAGGAGCAGGTATAGGCGTAAGGGCATCTTGCCCACGGATGGCCAACAGGTAGGCTGCAGACATCGGGGAAGCGAACCCAGAACCTTTCGACTGGTGGCCAAGCCCCACCCCATGACACTATCCTGCCCCCTGTACCCCGGCAACCAAATCCACACAACCACAATATATATAAACTACCAGGCAGAGCTCCTAGAATACTTTGTTTTTTGGTACATCATTTATGACTTCATTTGGTTATTTTTCTTTTTTCCACCGCATATCCTGTAAGTGTATGTGACAAATAAACATCTTGAATCTTTTGTTAACTCATTTGTCCTTTGGCTGAGGTTTCCACTGCCCCTCAGACGGTCCCTGGACAGAGGGGTCTCTCTTCAGGGCCTCCTCCCTCTGGGGTGGTCTCTCTCGGGTGACGATACGCCGGTCGGGCCGTTGTGTTCTCACGCGCGGCAAGACACACAAAATCACCCGCTGCTTAAAACCTTCTGGGGTTTGTTTGTTTGTTTTACTTTACTGCACATTGATTGGTTGCCATGTTGCATCATGTGCCTCACCTGGCCCCAGTCAGGCTGGTTAGAGTCTGGGGCTGGGTGAGGCTACTGCACACCTTGACGCATTGGCTAATCAAGGCCCACAAGTTGAACCAGCCGTCGCCACACACACTCTAGAGGAGCACGAGCATGTTAGCCATGTTCCACCTGCTCTGTCCACAAACAACAACAACAACAACAACAAGTCTGAAATACAAACAGCAACATCATCACTTTGCAAGCCACCAATAGTGGCAGGAGCAGGAGATGCGTCGCTGCCCCCTACAGGAATCAACGGAGCGGGTCGCGAGTCGCGCCGGATGTGAATGCACCTTCAGGGTTTGGGCTCTGTCTCTCTGAGGCCGGTTAGAGGAGTAATATGTCAAATAGAAGGGACTATATAGGCACAGACAGACAGGCTACTGTGTGTCACTTGGCAGGGTCGTGGGGAAAGTAACAGGGTTACGACAGACAGCTAGGTCAACACACAAGTCTGTCACACAACCACACGACACCACCACACACACACACACACACACACACACACACAACACACACAACACACACACACACACACACACAACACACACACACACAACACACACACAACACACACACACACACACTCCATGAGAGTGTTGTTGTTTGCAGTTTCATCTCTCTTCGCCACACAGTTGCTTGCTTTGTTGGTGTGTCAAGCTGTGTGTAGTGAGGTGTGTGTGTGTTGTGCAATGTATTGAAGGTTTGAGTGTACATCAGTGTGTGCTGTCTTGTCTTGACATGCATCTAATTGTTTGGCGTGGTTGGGATGTGTGTGGTTGGGAGGTGTGTATGCATGTGTGTGTGTATGGCATGTGGTGCGTGTGCGTGGTTGTGTGCATGCAGGATTATGTGCTGGCTCCCTGCATTTTTAAATTCTCCAGATATCAGGACCATAGAAATGCTCTAAAGAAATGTTACGTACACACACACACACACACACACACACACACACACACCACACACACACACACACACACACACACACACACACAACACACACACCACACCACACACACACACACACACACACACACACACACACACACACACACACACACACACACACAGCACACCACAGAGAGAGAGAGAGAGAGAGAGAGAAGCATCTAGAGAGCCCAGGCTGGCAGATGGGGAGTGGTTTTTCTGCTGACCCAATCATGTGGCTCCCTACTGTACTGCATGGCTGATGCTGCTGTATGCTGGACTGTTCTGGACATTAAAACAACAACAACTCCATCAGCTGGGCAGCATCGTCTGGTCTGTCAGCACATGGGGGGGGGGGTGGGTGGTGGTGTGTCTAACCGACAGGTGTCAGCAGGGGTCATGTGACAACAAACGCAGGGGTGGATGGGGTGGATGGGGTGGATGCGTATCTCTCTTACTCCCAGAAGTCTTTGTGCGTGTTTGATAGGAAGTTGTTTAGAATAAAACAAGTGTCATTAATAGCCCCCATTAAGGCTAAACAACTAATCAAAAATATCAATAAAAATCAACAATGTGGCCAGGTGCAGTGACTAAATCACATGAGCTGAAATGTTTTGACAAGGGTCAAATGTGGAGTGTGTGTGTTTGGTGGCTGGTTAAAGCAGCCTCACGTGGCCCGAGTCAGGCTGGTTAGTCTGGGTGAGGCTGCACACACACACACACACTCAGGGAGCGCTAGCATGCTAGCTGTAGACCACCTGCTCTGTTCACAAACAACTGCATCGCTACAATAAACCGGTTTACCATCATCGCCCTGCGTCTTTGTGTTGAAGGATCCAGTAAAGTGTAAGGTATAACACACTTTTCATTCATTCATTTTCTTTCTCTAGATGAAGGAAAACATGTTTGTTTGATCATGATTGTCATGCAAAAATGATCATTTCCACGATTGGTGAATCATATCACAATTGCAATAGCTAAAAATAATGGCAAATTGATTTGTTTCCAGCCCTATAACCCACGTTCTAGTAACCCAAGGTCTCAACGTCAATGTCAAAAGACATCACCTAGTTAGTAGTATAGACTGCGTTTTCACAGGCGTGTGCTCTTCCAGCAGAGTGTTATTTAGTATTTCCAGAGGGTCTCTAATAACGTCATAGTCGTGCTCAGAGTGTCGGACAGAGAGAGTCACAAGGCTGCAGCCGGAGCCCACTGAACATCTGGCCCGTCCGCACATCTGCCAAACACTGAACACAAACACCGGCGGAAAGCTCAGATGACCATATGGAGAGCCTCTTCTAGAACAACTGCAAACAAACACACAATGATGTTTTTTAAAGAAGTCTGTTTCAGTACAACTGCTAGAGGAGTGGAACAATGGCAACACTTTAGACACGTATTAAATCACTCGATAATTGTTCAACGTGTCATTCTGGAAATGATTAGGAGTGATTTCCGGACATTGTGTCCACACAATAACAACAATAACACAATTTTCTGCCTCCACCAGTACAAGGACCAGGAGAATTCAAGCACACCAATTGGCCTGGCTGTGTCAGAGTATCTTATATTCCCTAAGCACCACAGCCCTTTCAGACTGTAACTGTGATTAAGGGCTATACAAATAAAATTGACTTGACTTGACACTAGAACCTGAACCACACCTGGGTTTAAACACAGGCCTGTGTTCAGATGGAGCCTCTGTGCAAGGTCAGGTCAAGGTCAGGTGACCTTGCTTCACGCCACTAGAGAGGCTTCTGCTGGGCTCCTCCAACACCAAGGACACGGGAAGTTGTTGATGAAACTTGTTAACTTGTTAACTTGTTACTGCAGGGTTGGACAATGTGTGTGTATGTGTGTGTGTGTGCGGTGATGGCGGATTTATCCTGTGTGCCTTGGTTGGCAAATGCACCACAAGACAAGTGTGCAGCCTCACCCCAGAGACCAATCATCCTGACTCTGGCCAGGTGAAGCTGCTTAAACAAGCCACCCCCCCCCTCACACACACACACACACACACACACAATAGATAGATAGGCTGTGGTTGGAAAGTCTTTTTTGCTTGGGAAGGTTCCTAACCGAGTGAATGGCCCGTAAGTAGCAAAGAGCTGTTGGAGTTCTCTAAACGCTAATGAAAGGTGCTTCAATGCTTCCTTTCTTGTCTCCTTTAGTTTAAGGGTGCACTGGACCATCCTTTACAAAGGAAAGGAGATAGTGGCGGCCCACAATTCCTTGCGGCAGCCCCGTTTGGCCCGTTCCCGAAAACAACCGCTCATCATCAACAAACGAGGTCACATACTAATTGGGATTCATGTTTGAGCGGACAGGAGGATGAGTGTGAGCAAACCATTCTCAATGTGACAAGCATTTCTTTTCACTTTTGTGACTGGTCTACCGGTAGCCTATATCCCTTTCTTATTTAAATTCCAATCATGGTCATGAATTCATACTTTTCACCAGGTTGTCACATTTAAATAGCTTTGTGAAACACGTGGCAAAGTATCCAAGATGCGCTTCTCAGCAGACCATCTTTGGAACATAGTAGTTTCAGCACGGCAGAGCCACGTCCATAACATCTGCGGTCGCATAATCACGTATCTTAGTGTAAGAGCAGTCGGACTCGTGGTTGTCTTTTCCTAAGTCCTTATTAATTCTCCTTCACGTCTTTCCTTGACCTCATGGCGGGGTTAAGGAAAAGTGGTTGGGAAAGGATAGGACATCTTTTTGGACGTTTCGACCGGAACCATAGAGATGTATATCTCACTGTAGAAACGGCGCTGGTGGTTAGGGTGACACTTGGACACTCTTGGATCTCCCTTTTAACAAATCAACAACAAATACACAAGAACATTCTCAAAATAACAATTTGGACATCACCACTATGACGCATTCTAAATCATTCCTTTGGAGTCTTTCCATCCAGGCATCTGACTGGTTAAACACACCTTCAGGCTAGCTGGGACTAGCCCCGATGTGGAAAATAACCAGGATATTCTTTAGTTCTGTGCCAACCGGCTGAAGAGAGACCAAATAATGAAACCAACTTGGCTCGCTTTGACTGAGCCTTTTCTCTACACATTCATTGTGAACAGACTCTCGCTCCAACGCTCTAATCTCTCCCTTCGGGATGGGCAGCACCTTGTGGCCATCCTGGTGCTAAGCTAGGTGTGAATCGGCTCATTACCTTCTCCGTGTTCCAAACTCCGTGTTCCAAACCCAGACCTTACGGGGTTTGCCCGGACAACCTTTAAATCGACATTTAAGTTTAAATATGGGCATTTCATTTCACACAGGACAGTCAATTTGACAGTCGGACTTACTGGCCAGCAAGGAGAGACATGTACAGGAACTAGCAGATTATTTTGTGACTGCAGTATTAAAGCGCTGACATTTGAGAACAGGTATTTAGAAAGTGAGTGTAATAGACGCAATTGCTCATTCACTTCTTCATTCATTTTTTTTTCTCCTCCCCTCCTTTCAGACATTCTGTTTCACCGACTAAATTCATAAATATACACATGAATGTTCACACAGTGTCACACACACGCATAAACAGCATACTGTACACACACAGACAGGTGCACGGAAACGCACACACACAGACTTTCCTGAACTTTATACACACACACACACACACACACACACACACACACACACACACACACACACACACACACACACACACACACACACACACACACACACACACACACACACACACACACACACACACACACACACACACACACACAGGGTGGAGCGCCACTCCAGCATAAACATTTCCATGGTGAGGAGGAACAGTCAGATGGAACTGCTTTGCGTTGTCAAGGAAACGCCTGGAATTGTTTGGGAGCCAGAGGGTTTTCCCTGCGAGGACCCCAGAGGTGTCCGTGGATATGCCACACCCCATTCTCCGAGGAGAAAGGAGAGAGGACCGAACCATTTTCATATATGATGTTATGTAACTGATCTGCGCTGGAATCATCTTCAAAACTCTGGCCGAACTTGGCAAGTTTTACATAAATAGCTGCGTCAATGCTCAAAATAACCCACCCTTTCACAATTCTCACTTGTTGACAGTTAGGCACTTAAAAAGTTATGTCTCCAAAATCATCAGAATCAAGACTGCAGGCTTTTCAGAGTGTAGCTCTGAATATATCTAGAGACATCTAAATGTCTGACATGCAGTCAAGACAGAACAAGTCAGAACTGGATCTCCATTCCAGAACGGACTCCTGCGAAAACGGTGGAGAAGAGGGTCAAGTCAAGTCACGTCATGTCTGTCATGGTCAGAGTGGGCCGGAGAGTCTAGTGGTTCAGGTGCTTGACTCCTGACATTTTGATCCCTGAAATGTCTGCAGGGTCTGTCTACCTGGAGGCAGGAGCAAGATGCCCTAACCCCTACCTGCTCCTTAATGACACGTAGCCTAGCCGCTAAAGCCTCTGCTAAATGATTTATTAAAAGTTAATAAATAAAGAGTGCGACATCCTTTAGCCTCTGAGTTTATGTCATTTGTTTCTTTGTGTCCATTATTTTAGCCATTAAGCCATAAATACATTAATATTCATTATGATTATTGACTAAATGTTGTTGGCCCAATAGGCTACCTAAATAACAAAATAATGTTCCAGTTTTTACATAAAAATATGTAGTCATATAGCATAGGCTACTACATCAGAAACTAAAACAATCATTAGTGAATAATATAGTAACAGATAGTTGAATTAAAACCCATAGGCCTAACATACAATGGAACACTTCAGCAACATTTGCATACAAAAACCCATATAGGCCTAAAATAAAAAAAAGAAATGCAAAGTTAAACAATAAAACGCAAAAAAAAAAAGTTCTAGCCCTATATTCCGTCATAAACGCTTTCCAATCAGGATGTAGCCAAGTGCCCACTAATGTTTTCCCTCCATTAGCATGGGCTCATGGCTTCATGTCCGCGGAGGAACGCTTTCTGCCTCGTCAGGGAGTCCACCGATGCACTCATCTCACAAGAATGTGAGGCGCGCTGTCATGCTTCTCCGTTGCTCCCCAACACATGTGTGTCTGCTGCGTGAAAGTGATGCACGATAACGAAGCGGAAAATGATCCAAACTGTCATTTAAAAAGTCACTTAGCCAGTTAGCTGTAGCTATTTGCATAGCTTCAGTCTCCCAGACCCCTTCATTAGAGGCACACATTCAGGAAGGGGGTGGGGGGTGGCTGGGGGTGGGGGGTACAGTTAGTCGGCATGCCCCCAACCATAAGCCATCAAACAGGCAAGGAAAATGACTGCTAACCCCAACCACCCCGCCGCCATGCCAGGGACCGGAGGTTCCGTCTTCCAGGATGTGAGCGTGATAGGTGCTGAGTGGACAGTTGGAACACTGTAGACTGCAAAGATACAAGTTCCTTCCTGAAATGTCATATGAGGCAACAACAACACAGCTCGCATGTTTGAACGAGCTGGCTCGTCAAGTCTAGCTGCACCAGCTAGACTTAACAAGTTACCACATAGGCCTAGCATGCATTCATTTCGCTTTTATCCAAAGCAACTTAAAAGCTTTTTTTCCATAGCCTACATGCCTTTAAGGAGCAGGATGCCTACAGGTTACAGTGCACAGTGTTTGAACCCAGAACCTTTTGACTGGGAGTCACCAACACCTTCATCACTAGACTAACCTGCCCCCTTCACCGGTAACCATGAGAATACACGGCAGATACATTACACAGGTGTGTGTCGTGTAACATGCGCTGCCAAATAACACGCTTGTCTCCTATCCTGTGACACAAGGTTACGCTATTATGGCTGTGATGATCAATAATTCAGCAAGGAGTTCACCCACTATCCCAAAAGGAGGAGTCGGCTTCTGTAGGAAGCAGATGAAATACCTACCTAGATGATTCCACTGATAAGCAAGTTGGAACCCCACAATGTCCGCAGTCAACATGTAGGCATCCATGACAACCGAGATGCTGAACCCCTACTGCGTAATGACACAGATCTCAAGTCACTGCAAGCCACTCTGGATAAAAGCATGTCCTTAATAACGAGTGATACAATTGAATGAAAAGTACACTGTATACACAGTGTGTACGTTAACACCAATATCGATACATTTGACGATCTTCATCCATTCAAATGTTGTGGTGTATAAAACAGTTGTTGTGTTGGCCTGGTTTGGCAACGAAACCTCAGCACCAGCTTATGCAAAAAACTCTCTAGTGGTGACAATACATTTAAATACACACGCTTAGTTCATAACAAGTCAAGCATTGGCTGAGCAGTCATTTCCACATGGGTGTGGGCGTGGCTTTACATTGTTTAAAAAAAAAAAAATACCTCCAGCCAATCAGATGAAATAATTAAATAGTGAATAGCATTCATAGTTAAATAATTGCATATTTTTATTTTATTTCATTTATTTATTCCGCTAGGCTGCTTAGTTTGATATGAACTAAACTTGGGTTTTGTTGGTCGGTCTTGTTGGCTGGACTGATCTTCAGCAAGAAATTGAAATGTGAAGGCAGGAGATCAGGATGGTCTCACGAGGCTTGGAAAAGAGAGTTTTGGTGACAATAGATCCACTTTAGAATCTGACTTTAGATTTGTTTTGACGTTTGTTTTGTTCATCATGAGAGAGTAACCTGGAAAGACAGTTTTCAGGGTTTTGTACACCACAGAAGATGTTACAAGAGACTTCCTGTCGCCTACATCTAGGCCTAATAAACGCACTGATTAATCCCCAGCCCAAGAGCAGAGCAGGAATATTTGGTCTATGGTCAGAAATACGACCAAACATATCGTCAACGCAGATCTCAGGTCTTTAGCCAGAGTATTTATTACTGTGGCAACCAACGTTACTGGATGTGGCAACCATACCTCCCCGTGTTTACTGTGCAGTGTGATGGACTCATTTCAAGCTTATAACAACTAAAACACCCTACTACACCCAATACACCCACAATAGACCCATGCCTTGTCTCGAGTTCCCACTAAAAAGGGATTTTATGTTACTTTCAAAGTTCGACATAAACCATTTCTACTTAGAAATGTAGAAATGTAGAAACGTTATTGTAATTCTTTGTTACCCCTTTTTATGCCCGTATGACCCATTGCACTCTGAACCGTCCCTGGAAGGAGGGATCCCCCACGCTGCGTTCCTTCTCTAGATTCCTTCCTTGTTAATTAAGGGACTCGTTTCTTGACCTTAGGGGGGCGGGGGCGGGGAGGGCGTCATAATCACATGGCCCCATATAATCATATGGCTTGTAAAGCCCTTTGAGACTGTAACTGTGTAATTAAGGGCAATACAAAAAATTTGACTTGACTTGACGTAGAATATTGTGCTCGCACACTTTCACCATAATACTGGCATTTGAACAATAATTTGCTCCGTACTATTAAAAATGACAGCCACACACGTTCAGTGCCAGGGTGATATCATGTGTGGACCGAAAGGCAGCACCTCACCCACGCAACGTACGTTTTTATCAGCCTATTCACAGGTCTACACGTGTAATTCCCCTTTATGTACTGCACAGACATAAAGGGGACGCTGACAAACCAATCACACTACTGTCTAGTTCTGTATAGAGCTGACGGTGTTCTGTATTGCATGCTGACTGAGTCGGTTGTGCAACACTGTGAGACACACAACGTAAATACTGTCAGTTGTACACAGAGTGAAGTACAGTCAGAGGACAGTCTTCTGATCCGATACAACATGCAGGCCTACAGCATGGAGAGGCACACAATCAGCCCTCATGAATGAATAGCTGGACTACAGACACACAGACTGCCTGGCTGATGCAGTCTGAGTCCTGCCGGTCACTACAGCTGCTTGCTTCTCAACTGGGCTCCTATCTGCCTCGATGACAACACATTAGATTCAAGAAGTTTAATTGTCACATACACTACACATACACTACACATACACTACATACAGGATGCGCAGTGAAGGCTTGTGTGGTTAAAGGATTAAGCTGAAGTCCATCTCTTTGTCCACCAAAACAAATACATGGGCACAAACCATTTGTACTCATAATGGAACAGAAAATAAACTCATTTTAGAACCGGTGTTTCCCCCAAATGACAGTGTTTCCATGTATTTGGGTTGTTTCCATGTATTTGGGTTGTTTCCATGTAGGCCTTCTCATTTCAACATCTGACACATGATCCACAGGTGACAAGAGAAAAGGGCCAAGGGTGTAATTATAACACATAGTTTAGATATGCTCAGAATACGCCCCCTCCATTGATTAAAATGTTAGTAAACCCCAATTTAATATTGGCCACAATATCTGAGCTTGTCTTCATAGACAATACATATATTTGTGTTTGCATTATGGTTGTGGCTGCACTTTATGAATCCCTAGTCTCTGCCATTACATACGATGATATAGATTTTAAGGATTGGCTCCGGCCTTGGGAAGGGTCACTGGGCGGGCTCCCCGACAGAGACCCCCCCCCCCCCCAGCCAGCCCTCTCGAATAACGATCACATCCCCAACCTCCTCCCCGGAGCACGTCCACCGTCTCACGTCATTCAGCTCACGTCCGTCTCGCTGATAGCGCAGACGGGACAACTTGGTATTCATCACGGCGGCACCCCAGGGCGCAGGGTGCTGGTGGACCCACGGGGGGGGAACATACGCCCTAATGTCACTGGCAACCAGTCCCTGTCCCTCTGACGCTTTCAGAGACATGTGAAGACAAGAAGTGTTTGAAAAATAATAATAATAAAGTAGACGTGTATTACGAACGGCCTCCTTTACGCATCACAATGAAAGTTATAGAAAGTTGTCTGAGCGTCGGGGACACTTTGGTGCATCAACCGTCACCGTGTGATTTGAGTTCATGATTTCATGATTTCATGATTGCATGTGGAAAAGCAAAAGTAGCTCAGAACGAACCGCTTCGGGGAGACATGTCAGTGCATATCTTACCTGTTCGCTTTTAAAAGTTTTCTTGTGGAAAAAAAGTACAGATCAGCCGTGAGATCGTGTGAGAGCAGACATCCAGACGTTCAGTCCGCTGCTGTGCTGTCACTCGCTGTACGTCCTCGTCTTATGCGATGGAGTTCAGCGAGAGAAGAAGAAGAAGAAGAAGAACAACAACAACAGTCCTCATGGAGACGTGTGCTCGACGAGAGAAGTCCCGCTAGATGATGCGGTTGGTGCGCCACACGGCAGCGGTGTCGTCGCCGCGGCAGTCTCGACGGGATCAGCTGTCATCCCACTAGCAGGAGAATCAACCACTGCGCTTGTTGGTTGGTTTGGTTTGGTTCTCCGCTCTCCATGCCGACGTGAACGCCTCACGGAACGCCTCCACTTCCACGGGCTGGCTGGGATAGCGCCTGACTTAAAAACGATGGGAAAACACAACTGATTTGACTGCGCAGGACCCTCAGGATGTTATGAACCCTTGGGGCCCTCATTGACGTCCACTCTTAATCCTCTCATAGAGTTGTACAGAGTCGTGTATATATAGTTAGTATCAGGTTGTAAATGGTTATATACTCACCAGAAATAACCCAAAAACTTGCATGAACCATGGAACTTGCATATGTCAATGTTTTATTTGCAGAAGATATTTTTTTTCTTGTCCATTCATTTTAATTGGATATACTATTATTTCTATCGAGGGTACTTACTAACGCCGTTTATGAGCTTCATATAGTTTTAAAAAAATACATTCAGCCCACTCACACTGCAATCAATGAACCCAACATACACACAGTCTCAGTGGAAGAAGAAGAAGAAGAAGATCTTTATTAGTCCACACATATTGGTCACACAACACACACACACGCATGCAGGGAGGGTGGCCCGTGGAAATGTGTCCTCTGCATTTAACCCATCCTGCTGCCCCTCCAGGGGCAGCCAGGAGCAGTGGGCAGCCATCTCGACGGCGCCCGGGGACAAACAGCTCCAGGTTTTACGTCCACATCTTGGTCAGGGATGTGGACAGGAGAGGCGATCTTCACATGTTTTTATTTGGGGTTCTTTTACTCCGTAAAGATACCCCGCGGAGCACGGGGAGAACATGCAAACTCCACACAGAAAGGCCGGGAGTTTGAGACAGTAGGAGGGACAGCAGCACAGGTCTCGTGTGTGCATGTGTTCCTGTAGCAGTGGAAAGATGCTTGGGCCAAGGGACCTGAGTGTTTTCCTGTGGGAACACATCACACCCTGAGCTCTCTAATTCACTCAGCTCAGGTTGTACCTGACGATGCAACCTTCACATGAGGTTTGTGTGTGTGTATGTGTGTGTGTGTATGTTCAGAGTGAGA
Source organism: Coryphaenoides rupestris (assembly GCA_002895965.2). Classification (NCBI taxonomy): domain Eukaryota; kingdom Metazoa; phylum Chordata; class Actinopteri; order Gadiformes; family Macrouridae; genus Coryphaenoides; species Coryphaenoides rupestris. The sequence goes on from PIJE02000026.1 coordinate 882,665, forward strand.
GAGAGAGGCATGCACACACGTGTGTGTGTGGTAAGGTACCATGTATTATGTTCTGTGGCAGCAGTAACAGGGTTTCCTTCAGAGGTTCTGTCAGGACAATAGGGGGAAGTGGAGTCCATCACAGTCATAGATGTATGTAGCAATACATTCTTTACGTAGGTCAAAGGTCACAAACATATTACAGTTGCATAAAGCAAGGCTTGCCAGCAAGATAACACAGTAACACTAGCGTTGCTATGGAGTAGATTGTTATGAATTAATATTGAATTATTTCAAGAAAACATTGACATTGTCATGGAAACCAAAAAGTACCCTCTGGGGGGATCGCAACCAACCCCAGCAGACTGTGGGCAACAGATCACACACACACACTACTGTACACACACGACTGTACACACACACACTACTACTGTACATGCACACACACACACACACACATTTACATTTACATTTACATTTAGGGCATTTGGCAGACGCATTTATCCAAAGCGACTTACAACGAGAACATTTGTTGAAGGAGACAACATAAAGATAAGAACAGAGCTGTTTTCGGGCATTCATATTTACGAGGCTAATAGTTTCATAATTTCTAGGTTGCCTGCATAAATAGCTGGGATAAGAGCAGACGTGTGATCAACATCTAAGAACATACAATATGCTAAGCAATGTTACGTACTGTTCATCATGCCAAGACGTACAAACACACAAGTTAGTTCTAGGGTTCACCGAGGAAGGCGGGCGTTATGCAGAGGAAGGCGGGCGTTATGCAGAGTCCAGGTGGACTCTGAACAGGTGGGTCTTGAGTCTCTTGCGGAAGCTGGCGAGCGACTCTGCCATCCTGACATGAGCTGGGAGCTCATTCCACCACTGCGGTGTCAGAAAAGTGTTGGGACTTGGAAGAGGGACTTGTTTAGCTGTTTTTAGTGAAGGTGGTACCAGCTGTCTAGCCGAAGTTGTTGAGCGGAGCACTCGGGCTGGGGTGTAGTGTCTGACTAATGTTTAGAGATAGGTAGGGGCGGTTCCACTGACAGCCATGAAGGTCAGTACCAGTGTCTTGAATCTAATGCGAGCGATTACCGGTAGCCAGTGGAGGTCATGGAAGAGGGGGGTTATATGGGAGAATTCTGGTAAGTTGAACACCAGGCGCGCTGCTGGGTTCTGGATGTGTTGTAAGGGTTTGATTGTGGAGGCACATACATGCTGAACCTGGTAAAGCTGGTGTCTATCAGAGTTAGTCTGCCGTATCCACCGTCTCCACCAGCACTACACCCCCCAGTGCATTGTGGGAACACTTGATGACCTGGAGTAGTGATGGGTTAACTTCTTACTCATGATGACCGGGATGTCACCGTGGGAGAGATCTGGTTGTAAAATGTCACAGGTGGGCTTCATTGACGCCACGTTTTGCCAACACACACACACACCACAGAGTGTATCATTCACTGTCCTCTACGAAGGCTCTAGATCAGTCGTATTTGTATAAATCAGGGTCTTTGTCCATCATTGACAGCAGCCGGTCATTCAGAGAGACGTTGTGTGTGTTGTCTGAGTCCCATTGTCGTGCCCCCCCCCCCCCCCCATGTATCGGTTCCCAGTTGTTTGTGACTCTGAGCCTCAGTGAGTGCAGGGCGGCGTTGGCCATCACACAGTCCTGCGATTGTGTTGGACCGCAGCAATGTACTCTGGCGTAGCGTTCGAGTGTGTGTGTGTGTGTGTGTGTGTGTGTGTGTGTGGGGGGGGGCCGGCGGCCGTGGGGATGAAGGGATGAACTCTTGAAGACACTCGCCGGCCTGTTGTCTTCTCACTGCAGAGATTATGAACGTTGATGTTTTATGATTGTGACTCAGAGGTCATGAATATGAGTCAGTCTGCGTTATTCGGGCGATGAATGATCCATCCGACCGACAATTATTTGGTTGTTGTTGTTGTTTTGGGGGAGGTCCTTTGTTATATGAAAAAAGATCTATTGTTGCTTTTAGCAGTGTGTTAAATGTCATTTTTTTGGTATGATTATGACTAATAAAGGTCCCCTTTGGTTGCGCACCTCAGAGTGGGTCTAAACAAACTGATTCGTACTCAAATAGTGCTCACAAAGATCAATACAATATTCATGATTCATCATCTGTCACAATCTTATGAAACACAATTAGGAGTAGCTAAATATTAGTATTGGTCACAGTAGGCCTAGCAGTAGTAGCAGTAGTAGTAGTAGTAATTCAATAAGATTTAGGAGTCAGTCAGTAAAAGTTGTAGTAGCAGTCGTCGTAGAATATGTTTTTGTAAGTAGTATTAGAAGTAGTAACTAGTCGTAGGAGTCGTACCACAAACACACAAACCTAGCAACGTGTGATTTTAAATAACCCTCTTATTATTAGTTATAACTTTAGTTAGTATTAGCAGTATTAGTAGCAGCAGCAACAGTAGTAGTTATAGTCATAGTAGTAGTATTAGCAGTAGGCGTAATAATAGCATTTAGTAATAGCATTAGTAGCAGCAGTAGTAGTAGTATTAGTAGTGATAGTATCAGCATGAGTAGTATTCGTAGTATGCTTACAGCTATATGAGGCATTTAAAGCCCACACTGTCCTGTTTTTTATACAGGTATATACTTCCCAGATGGAATGATCTGGCATGTGGTCAGGACTCTCCCTCATGGAAAATTCTGGACTAGATCGGGTGCCAACAGGCAGACCTCTCTGCTGGTTCTTGTTTGTTCCGGACTATTGTTGTTGGGCAGAGGTGTGTTGTGTTGTGTTGTATAGTGTTGGTCACAACAAGCCAAAGGGAAAGAGAGGAAAGTTCTCTCCCAGTGTGTACAGAAAGAGATGTCATCTGTCACCTGGTTCAGGATATGGTGGAGGACACAACAACAATGGGGTTCATCTTGAGAATGTCAGTTTCACGAATGGATTCATGGGCAGAGGAAGGGCAGAGGAGAGAGAGAGAGAGAGAGAGAGAGAGAGAGAGAGAGAGAGAGAAATAAAGAGGGGGGGGGGGTGATGTTGAGGCTATCAGGGATCTCTGTCCAAGGCTGGTTCAGATTTGTACAGCTCCCTCCCAGTGTTTTACAGTTCACGCTGCAGATTGGTTCTGTGAGTGTACTCTTTTTTCCTTATTTAATTTATGATGATGTGGAGGAAGAGGAGGAGGAGGATAATAAACAACAGAAAAAAAACAGAAAAAAGTTCATTCATAATTATAACATAATAATTGCAATATAAATTTTACTGGATGATTTAGGTTAAAATTAATCGGAAAAACAAGAACTCATAAAAAACCCCCAAACAAATTAAATTACATTTATGGAAGGGCCGGAGCAGCTGGTTGGTTTGCCTTGTACACCAGTGACCCCTACTGGGCGGCTACTGCGACACAGTTAAATTAGGTTCATAATATAATAATATTATGCGTTCATAGCAGGCTACTTTCTCCCAGATGGGACACTTACATTTACATTTACATTTACATTTACATTTAGGGCATTTGGCAGACGTTTTTATCCAAAGCGACTTACAGAGAGTACATTTGTTGAAGGAGAGGCAGCAATATATCACTGTGGTACCTGAAGATAAGAATAGAGATGTTTTCCAGCATTCATATTTACGAGACGAATAGAACGAGTTTCATAATTGCCAAGTTGCCTGCATAAGTAGCTGGGCAGGCGTGTGATTCTAAGTATGCCCCCCCCCGGAGTCTGTTCCTCTCTTATTCCAGGAACGTTATTTCTCTGCAGTTCATTGTTATTCTCACATGCTTCTCGTTTTCCGATACATTTGATATTTCACATATTTCCATCCTACGCTCTGGGTGACGGGCGTCGTCGTTGCCTCTGCTTACGTTGTTGAAATCAGCTTGCATTGCACTAAATTATCTGTTATTGAATAATACTGAATAATGTAACATATTTATTTATGTTATAGTTATTATTATTTATTTATTAGTAGTTATCTTGCACTTTATACAGTATTGCATTCATTTATATTATTTATTATTATGGTATTATATATAAGTTGGTTGTCACTTTATATTTGTTCAATTAATTATTTTGCACTTTAATAATTGCATTACTTACTTAGTGTTGTTCATTATTTGGGCCCCAGCTTCATTCTGTGCTTGGGGCCCCCAAAACACTGGAGCCGTCACTGGCAAGACGTATAAACACGCAGGTTAGTGCTAGTAGGTTAGGTCAAATACGTGAAAAGCTTCATATTAAAAGTGATGGAGGCATTTAATGTTTACGGCTGGCAAACAACATTTTTAGATGTATTTATATGTTCTAAATCGATTTAGGGGGTTTGCCCGACTGTATTTTCAACGGTTAACCCTTAAACATGACACATCCAAAATGGCCACCACCGAAACTTGATCTCAACGGATTCCTTGTACCTGAAAACATACAAAAAGATGTTTCATTTATGTTCTTACCATGTTTGGTACCAAAGATATGACCCAAAATGAATTTGTCAAGTTTCGGTGGCGGACATTTTGGATTTCTCACGTTTAAGGGTTAACCGTTGAAAATACAGTCGGGCAAACCCCCTAAATCGATTTAGAACATATAAATACGTCTACAAATGTTGTTTGCCAGCCGTAAACATGAAATGCCTCCACCATTAAAATTTTCTGAAATTTGACCTAGTCTATAGGGGGGGGGGTTATGTAGAGTCCAGGTGGACTCTGAACAGGTGGGTCTTGAGTCTCTTGCGGAAGCTGGCGAGCGACTCGGCCGTCCTGACATGAGCCGGGAGCTCATTCCACCACCGAGGAGCCAGAACCGTGAAGAGTTGGGACTTGGAAGAGCGATGTTTGGCTGTTTTTAGTGAAGGCGGTACCAGTCGTTTGGCAGAAGTTGCTGAGCGGAGCACTCGGGCTGGGGCGTAGGGTCTGACTAACGTTTGGAGGTAGGTAGGGGCGGTTCCGTTGACAGCCATGAAAGTCAGTACCAGTGTCTTGAATCGAATGTGAGCGATTACCGGGAGCCAGTGGAGGTTGCGGAAGAGGGGGGTTACATGGGAGAAGTTTGGGTAGGTTGAACACGAGGCGTGCTGCTTGCGTTCTGGACTGGCCGTTGTTAGGGCTTGTACAGGGCTTGTATTCAGTCATCATACATCGAGGTGGACATTCCCACTTGTGATGTCACGAGACGGTAGTCACATGAAACGGCTCGCAATGTACACTCAGATGTCCTGTTTTTTATACAGGTATATACTTCCCAGATGGAATGATCTGGCATGTGGTCAGGACTCTCCCTCATGGAAAATTCTGGACTAGATCGGGTGCCAACAGGCAGACCTCTCTGCTGGTTCTTGTTTGTTCCGGACTATTGTTGTTGGGCAGAGGTGTGTTGTGTTGTGTTGTATAGTGTTGGTCACAACAAGCCAAAGGGAAAGAGAGGAAAGTTCTCTCCCAGTGTGTACAGAAAGAGATGTCATCTGTCACCTGGTTCAGGATATGGTGGAGGACACAACAACAATGGGGTTCATCTTGAGAATGTCAGTTTCACGAATGGATTCATGGGCAGAGGAAGGGCAGAGGAGAGAGAGAGAGAGAGAGAGAGAGAGAGAGAGAGAGAGAGAGAATAAAGAGGGGGGGGGGGTGATGTTGAGGCTATCAGGGATCTCTGTCCAAGGCTGGTTCAGATTTGTACAGCTCCCTCCCAGTGTTTTACAGTTCACGCTACAGATTGGTTCTGTGAGTGTACTCTTTTTTCCTTATTTCATTTATGATGATGTGGAGGAAGAGGAGGAGGAGGATAATAAACAACAGAAAAAAAACATTAAAAAGTTCATTCATAATTATAACATAATAATGGCAATATAAATTTTACTGGATGATTTAGGTTAAAATTAATCGGAAAAACAAGAACTAATAAAAAAACCCAAACAAATTAAATTACATTTATGGAAGGGCCGGAGCAGCTGGTTGGTTTGCCTTGTACACCAGTGACCCCTACTGGGCGGCTACTGCGACACAGTTAAATTAGGTTCATAATATAATAATATTATGCGTTCATAGCAGGCTACTTTCTCCCAGATGGGACACTTGCATTTACATTTACATTTACATTTACATTTACATTTACATTTAGGGCATTTGGCAGACGCTTTTATCCAAAGCGACTTACAAAGAGTACATTTGTTGAAGGAGAGGCAGCAATATATCACTGTGGTACCTGAAGATAAGAATAGAGCTGTTTACGAGCGTTCATATTTACAAGACGAATAGAACGAGTTTCATAGTTTCCTGCATAAGTAGCTGGGCAGGCGTGTGATTCTAAGCATGCCCCCCCCCCCGGAGTCTGTTCCTCTCTTATTCCAGGAACGTTATTTCTCTGCAGTTCATTGTTTTTCTCACATGCTTCTCGTTTTCCGATACATTAGATATTTCACATATTTCCATCCTACGCTCTGTGTGACGGGCGTCGTCGTTGCCTCTGCTTACGTTGTTGAAATCAGCTTGCATTGCACTAAATTATCTGTTATTGAATAATACTGAATAATGTAACATATTTATTTATGTTATAGTTATTATTATTTATTTATTAGTAGTTATCTTGCACTTTATACAGTATTGCATTCATTTATATTATTTATTATTATGGTATTATATATAAGTTGGTTGTCACTTTATATTTGTTCAATTCATTATTTTGCACTTTAATAATTGCATTACTTACTCATTGTTGATCATTATTTTGCACTTGGGGCCCCAGCTTCATTCTGTGCTTGGGGCCCCCAAAAAGCTGGAGCCGTCACTGGCAAGACGTATAAACACGCAGGTTAGTGCTAGTAGTGGTCAAATATGTGAAAAGTCATATTAAAGTGATGACACACACACACACACACACACACACACACACACACACACACACACACACCTGTATGGCCTCTGCGGGCCCCACAGTGACTGTGCTGGTGGAGGGGTGGTACCCGTGGGCCGAGGCTGTCACGGTATAGGTGCCCGGGAGTAGGAGTCGGTAGTAGTCGCCCTCCGACCCTGTAAGAACACACACACACACATGCACACACATGCACGCACACACACACACACACACACACACACACACACACACACCTCATTTTGTGCTCTTGTTTTGAATTAGTATTTCCATTTAATTTCCACTTCTGTCCTGCACCTGAAGGTCCGGTCTGGGTTTAATAAAGTACTTTTAATAAAGTACTGCTGCTATTACTACTACTTTGGTTTTGTCTTTACATGTAAAGATCCAGATTTAACAGCTTATTCTGTTGATACACTCTATTGGTTGTTAAAAGGTAACATTAGCATCACCCTGCAAGCATCTATATCAAGGACCAGACTCCAGGGCCAGACTCAAGGACCAAACTCCAGGGCCAGACTCCAGGGCCAGACTCCAGGCCAGGCTTTCAAGGTGATACCAGAGCAGTGACACCACATCAGTGATGAATAACCTTATATTTATCACTGTCTGCTAACGGCCAACCACTGTTTGCACCAGGTTGACACACTCACCAGTATAATCCTCACCATATCTTTCAGAAAAAAAGAAAAATAAATCCAAAAAATATTGATTTATCACTGTGAGTCTTCTCAACGGGAAGACCATCCCTTCTGGTCAATCTATCTGTGTGTGTGCGTGCGAGTGAGTGCAGTAAAACATTTCTGGATTCTTTTGAAAAACATGTTTTCTGTAAAGTACACCTGTGGTCCACATTCCTGCTGTTCAATAAAAATACATTTTAAGAGGGAACAGCAGCAATGACCTCTCCATGGAAAATGGCAAATAGCAAAGATGAATTTAAATGGAAGCCAAAGCTAAATTCCAAAAAACTTTATTGCAGCTTTGTGAAATCAAGGCGGGGGACGCCTTGATTTTGAAACTCTTGCACAAACTCCCACGCTTCCTGTTCTTACCGCTGGTAACATCGTGGTTGATTCCGGAAACGGCGATCTCGGCGTTGCCTATGGCAGTGTTGTTGTCGTCGTACACCATGCCTTTAATCCCATGATGCACCTGGGGGAGACAACAGCAGGACAAGATGCTGATTTTCTTGATGCTGATTGGTTCAAAACGATGTGAGGTTAATAAGGAAGGGTTTGGGGCCACAGTGATTTAAAAGTAATTTCAATATAAAAATGGAACTATTCATAAAAGTCAAATTAGATGGAATTATATTGGATGACATTGATCCAATTAGAATGGATTACATTGAAGTATAGTATATTAGGATTAGATTACGGTATTATGATATGACAGGAAAACAATGCCGGATTTAGGCTTAACCTAAATCCTCTTCTTTAGACTAACACCATGTTCAAACATCGGAACTCATGTTTGGTGTTAAAATGTGTAGGATTACTAATGTACAGTACAGGTTGTCCACTCACAGAGACAACTTTGGTGTCCACTACAGATATAGAAAGATATAGAGGCTGTTTCAAAGTTACAATGTTGAGTTATAACAGTGTGGGGTAACAGCACACTGTTACTCTACACAGATGAGAGAGAGAGAGAGAGAGAGAGAGAGAGAGAGAGAGAGAGAGAGAGAGAGAGAGAGAGAGAGAGAGAGAGGATCATGTACTTCATTAAACAATGTTACTGTCCTGCCTCTGGGAACTCTTATTTCACTTGAGAG
>PIJE02000026.1:891830-899330 GCA_002895965.2 Coryphaenoides rupestris
GGCTATACATGGAATCTCCGACACAGAGAGAGAGACAGAGAGAGAGAGAGAGAGCAGAGAGAGAGAGAGAGAGAGAGAGAGAGAGAGAGAAGGAGAAGACAGAGAGAGACAGAGACAGAGAGAGAATAGAGATGTAGAGAGGGATAGAGAGTGAGAGACAGACAGACAGAGAGAGGGATGGCAGACAGACAGAAAGAGAAAGAGAGAGAGACAGAGAGACAAAGAGAGAGAGTGAGAGTGAGAGAGAGAGAGACAGAGAGAGAGAGAGAGAGAGTCAGAAAGAGAGAGAACAGAGATGTAGAGAGTGAGAGAGAGTGAGAGAGACAGACAGACAGAGAGACAGACAGCACAGAACAGAGAGAGAATAGAGACGGAGACATACAGAGAGAGAGAGAGATAGAGAGAGAGAGGAGAGAGAGAGAGAGACAGAGAGAGACAGGGAGAGATTCATTGCTCAGTTACTCCCCAGTGAGATAGTGAAAGCCATTAGTGGAACAGTATCGCTGCGTTCAGCCATAGCTCCGTGACATGTGGGATAAAGTAGCTTCTGTCTCTGTGTACCGTCAGGAAAAAAACAACCTTGTTCTGCTTCCACGCTTCAGAGGGTAGACTCCGTTTACATGGAACAGAGAACAGAGCGAACGAGACATTTGGCTGCTGTGAGGCTCTGTGTGTGTGTGTGTGTGTGTGTGTGTGTGTGCGTGTGTGTGCGTGTGTGTGTTTGTGTGTGTGTGTGTGTGTGTGGACCCCAGCCCTTCCTGCCTGGTTAGGCTATTGTGTTTCCTTGTGTTTCTGCTGCAGGCATGTCTGACGACGCCGCGTTCAATTATAACTTGAAGGTTGGAAATTCCGAATCTCAACTGGGAAAAATCTAATAAAAAAGCACGTTAACTCTGAGTTCTGACTTGGAAACTCGGCTCTGATTTCTCAACTCCCCGGTTCAAGACTGGCCATTTCAACATGGCCACCCACATCGTAGGGTATTGGAAGATTGAAAAATACATTTAAAATACATTTATGATTTTCACATGCCAATAAGCATACCACAGTAGTTGGTAAAAACCCATACAATTAGACATTGTTGTTCTTTCTAGCTGTTAAAGAGTACATTTGTAAGTTAATGTTCGCTAGCACCCGTGTTCGACCGAAGTTCGAACGCACATAGGTCAGAGATCACGCATTTCCAACCTCCGACGATAAACCAAGGCAGCGTGAGCGTGGTCGCTAGCTAACCGGCGTGCGCCTAACGCTGACCAGGAATACAAGAGCGCTGTCCTCATTCCCTGCTCCCTATATAGTGAACGCTAAATAGCACACTATTTAGAGAACAGGTCCACGGGGAATTCGGAGACGAATCAGCTTGGTTCCTATGGCTTCTCTTGATAGTCTGATGACAATTGGCAATGACAATTAGCAACATTTGTGCAAGCTGTGTTTGTATGTATTTGTATGTATGTATGTATGTACGTACATATGTATGTATGTATGTATGTATATATGTACAGTATGTATGTATGTATGTATGTATGTATGTATGTATGTGTATATTGTATGTAGGCCTACATGTGGGCTGGAGACAATCTCTATAGGATGAATCCGATGACATCGCAGGATAACGTGCGGAAGTAAGTCCGCATCGGTGATACACTTCTTTTATGGTGCATTATGGGTATTAAGTAGCGCACTATATAGGGAACGAGACGACCAATCAGAACTCTACACCACGGTGACAGCCTAAATAGTGCACTATATAGGGCACACGTGGACCAATCAGAACAACGGCATCTCTCACTCTCTCTCTCTCTCTCTCTCTCCGTGGACACTCAATTAGCGTTAGCGTGTCTGTCCTCCTTTCTACATTCTGTTATTTGTCTAGAGTTGGTTTATACACACACACACTCACGCACACATATCATTAATCATTCATATACCCACCGACACCACTTTAAATACCTTAATGGATGGTGTGAGCCCCTTTTGGGTGTGTGTGTGTGTGTGTGTGTGTGCATGTGTGTCGCGTGTATGTGTGCGTATGGTGACCAACCACGCACACACACACACACAGACACAGACACACACAAAACTCTTGTGTGTGTGTGTGTGTGTGTGTGTGTGTGTGCGTGTGTGTGCGTGTGTGTGCGTGTGTGTGCGTGTGTGTGCGTGTGTGTGTGTGTGTGTGTGTGTGTGTGTGTGTGGACCCCAGCCCTTCCTGCCTGGTTAGGCTATTGTGTTTCCTTGTGTTTCTGCTGCAGGCATGTCTGACGACGCCGCGTTCAATTATAACTTGAAGGTTGGAAATTCCGAATCTCAACTGGGAAAAATCTAATAAAAAAGCACGTTAACTCTGAGTTCTGACTTGGAAACTCGGCTCTGATTTCTCAACTCCCCGGTTCAAGACTCAATGTCATTTGACGTCATTTCAACATGGCCACCCACATTGCAGGGTATTCGAAGATTGAAAAATACATTTAAATACATTTATGATTTTCACTGCCAATAAGCATACCACAGTACGTTGGTTAAAAAACCCATACAATTAGACATTGTTGTTCTTTCTAGCTGTTAAAGAGTACATTTGTTAAGTTAATGTTCGCTAGCACCGTGTTCGACCGAAGTTCGAACGCCACATAGGTCAGAGATCACGCATTTCCAACCTCCGACGATAAACCAGGCAGCGTGAGCGTGGTCGCTAGCTAACCGGCGTGCGCCTAACGCTGACCAGGAATACAAGAGCGCTGTCCTCATTCCCTGCTCCCTATATAGTGAACGCTAAATAGCACACTATTTAGAGAACAAGGTCCACGGGGATTCGGAGACGAATCAGCTTGGTTCCTATGGCTTCTCTTGATAGTCTGATGACAATTGGCAATGACAATTAGCAACATTTGTGCAAGCTGTGTTGTATGTATTTGTATGTATGTATGTATGTACGTACATATTGTATGTATGGTATGTATGTATATATGTACAGTATGTGTATGTATTATGTATTATGTATGTATGTTGTATATTGTATGTAGGCCTACATGTGGGCTGGAGACAATCTCTATAGGATGAATCTGATGACATCGCAGGATAACGTGCGGAAGTAAGTCCGCATCGGTGATACACTTCTTTTATGGTGCATTATGGGTATTAAAGTAGCGCACTATATAGGGAACGAGACGACCAATCAGAACTCTACACCATCGGTGACAGCCTAAATAGTGCACTATATAGGGCACACGTGGACCAATCAGAACAACGCATCTCTCTACTCTCTCTCTCTCTCTCTCCCTCTCTCTCCGTGACACTCAATTAGCGTTATCGTTAGCGTGTCTGTCCTCCTTTCTACATTCTGTTATTCGTCTAGAGTTGGTTTATACACACACACACTCACGCACACATATCATTAATCAATTCATATACCCACGACACCACTTTAAATACCTTAATGGATGGTGTGAGCCCCTTTTGGTGTGTGTGTGTGTGTGTGGTGTGGTGTGTGCAGGTGTGCATGCGTGGTCGTACCTGCTCTATGTAGGACACCAGGGCCTCGCGGTTTCCCAGCCACTCGCGGGGCAGGGCGGACTCCGGGGGAATTTGTCACAGCTCAGCTCCAGGGTGATTCTCAAAGCAGTTGGTCGACAGGTAGTTGAAGTCCTGCATGCCTGGAACACACCACCACACACACACACACACACACACACACCACACACACACACACACACACACACACACACACACACACACACACACACACACACACACACACACACAACACACACACACACACACACACACACACGCACACACAAACACAACACATGTGCAAACACACACACATACACACGCGCACACACACATTTACTATAACATATTTCAATAAGATGTCCAGCTAAACAGCAACCATTGGCTCTCAAACAATTTTTAGTCATGTACCTCCTTGAAGATATGTTTTCAGCCAAGTACCCCTTTCGCCAGCACAAATCATTTTAGGGAGGGAATATATTTGTTCGGTTTTCCACATCCAACTTGGAGTTGGAAAGTTTGGTCTTGCTAAGAAATCTGGATGGCTTACTGCCATGACAACATGTTGGCATTTTTCTCTATTTAGCAGACTCATCCTTTTCCTTGGTTTTAGAAATGTTCCGAGTACCCCCTGCAATAATTCAAAGAACCCCTAGGGGTCATGCACCCCCATTTGAGAAACACTGAACTAGCATCCAGCTCTCCAAACAGAGAACTATGCATCAAGATGACTCTGCCTCCCTGTTTTGCCGTTTGTTTATGACAGACTATAATTGAGGAGGTTATATATCACATCTATCACATCTTCACACAAACATCACGAGATGTTTGTGGTGAAAAATGCACATCATGTTATAGTTGTCTTCATAATGTGTAATTACTTGCTTTTTATTGATGCAAGATTCATCACAGTTAGTTAGTCTCAGAATGCATTATATTTCACTGACATTTCAGGGGAAATTGGCACCTAGGGAGGGAAAATAAACAATAAAACAGAAGAAGGACTCTGATGCCAGTAATATGAGTCAGAGAAGAGGTGAAATCACCCAAAGCGTTTCCAAACTATGGACGAAATCCAAAATCTCCTCTTGTAATTTCACACAGAGAGGCAAAAGACAAAGAATGTCAACCGGAATTAGAGACAACCTCCTCGGAAAGTCTCTGTTTTCAAGCAGCCTCGACAAAAACGCTGGAGTTATACAAGCGGAGGAGAGAAAAAGAATCTACATTGCTATTCCAAATATTCTTTTGGGAACAGTGAACAGAAAACTAGATGTTTGGCTGCTGGTTCTAGGGTTCTAGGGTGAATGTTATAGAGGCTTTGTGTGTGTGTGTGCGAAAAATAATTCATATTGCGATTCCAAAAAAAAAATGTTTACATGAAACTACTGAGCTCACACGAAAACTAGAGCAGAGTTGGAGCAGGAGAGAGAGAGAGTAGGACAGGGCATAAGTGGGACGGCTGACGGCCATGTTGCCGCTTAAACAAACATAACATGTCTCTACTACAGAGAGAATGTAGGCGGGATATTCACATCTCTGCAAACAGGGGCATGAATCATGTGAGAGTTGAATGATTCATCCTTGGAGAAGGCCAGCCAAGGCAGAGCTTGACTTTTATATACACACAAGGGTCGAGTACGACTGCGGTGAACAGTGGTGATTATTCTCCTGCCTCTATGTATAGTACATTGTGGTGGATTTAGTTCAAAGTGGAGAATTTTAGAAGATTTAAACACCAACTTCATTATTACTTTTTCTTATGTCTCTGACATTTTAGGGCCATTCTGTAGCCTTGTAATTGAATAACTTATTTGTGGGGAAAGTTATTAGCTTTTAAAAACCACCAGATATTTAAATTCACCCCCGGATAGCACTACTAACCACCATTAGCATTAGCACCATTAGACTTAAATAGAAACAGTCCACAAAGAGACCACCAAGTTTTACATGCAATGCCGTCTGTTTTCCACAAAACGCTGTGGTTGGCCTCACACCAGAAAACACGATTATCTTAACATGAAGTAAAAGCCAACATGAAACCTCAAGACACTAAAGTGGGACAAAGTTAGCTCTTTTAACCCTCGGTGTCACAGAACTACAGATAAAAATGCTCAGCTCTTCACTCAGACAGACTTCATCAAGACACATGGGGCCCTAAACTCTAGCGGCCCATCGTGGGTCCAAGGGTCCGAAGAGCTCCTAGAAAGATTAAACTGTTGGTTAACAGTTAGATAGCCTGTCTTACCGTCTTCTCCTGTTTTCGAAAGACTACTGTTGTCACGTCTGTTCTGTTGTGTTTCTGACTCCACCCCCACCTGTTTACTTCCTCCTTTATGTTGTTTCCATGTGTGTTTTAGTGTGTATGTGTTCATTCATTGTTTCCCGTTTTATTTTGTAGTCTGCGTTTGGTTCTGTTACTTCCTGTCTTATGTATGTATTATCACTTCCCTTGTGTTCTTCACCTGTCTTCACTTCCCTCGTCAGTGACTCACTACTTATACCTGCCCCAGTCCTGTGTTCTGTGTCAGATCCTTGTCCTTTGTTGAGTTCATGTGGTATTCTGGCTGTCGTCTGTTGGTGTCTGTTGTGTTTTCTACTTGTCATGTTTAGTTGGGTTTTTGGTTCTGTCGTGTTCTTGCCGTGTTCATGTCACCTGTTCCTGCCTGTCTACGTAAATGGTAAATGGATTGCATTTTATATATCGCTTTTATCCAGAGCGCTTTACAGTTGCCTCACATTCACCCATTCATACACCGACGGCGGTGTCAACCATGCAAGGTAACAACCAACACATCAGGAGCAGTTAGAGTTAGGCGTCTTGCTCAGGGACACCTAGAAACTTCGAACCAGCAACCTACTGGTTGCCAGAGAACCGCTCTTATCTCCTCACTCTACTTTCTGGATTACATTCACTAAAATCATGCCTTTGCCTGGGCTTGGGTCCTTTTCCCCATGCTCCTTTTTACCACTCCATGACAACTATGTACACACTTGTACTAGGCTATGTGTATATGCAAAGACATTTTCACTGTTGCTGTTATTTGCTAATTATCTGTTGTTTGCCGTCTGTGTCTGCCATGTAAATTGTCCCTCAATATCTGCACTCTGCACCCCATACACATGTACTACTAGTTATGTCTGGAATTCTTCAGACAGACAGACACACAGAAACTATAGAAAGTCGGGAGAAATATTTCAGCGGGGGAAAAAAAGGGGGTAAATATCAGCCCCCCAAAAAAAACAAAGTTCGTGCTTCAGAATATGGGGGATGAAAAAACATCTTTGTTGGTCTTGGCTTGGGGTGCTGGCTGCTGGAGCACTGGGGGGAGTGGGGGGCGGTGGTCTTACCTTTGGACAGAGAGTACCAGCTGGCTCCATTGGTTATCCCCTCCTCAAAGTAGTCCCCACAGTTCCAGCCCTCGTGCATCCAGCTGTGGGCGTACGAGTAGGTCCTGGCCAACTGCCGTTCACATTGAGAACAGATTTGGATTCAGATTTAGATTTGGGTATTGGATTTTGATTTTGATTCCATTTTAGATTCTGAATTAGATGCCCGTTAAAATTGTTATTCATTCATTCATTCATTCATTCAATTCAATGCTAGATTTAGATTCAGATTTATAGTTTGATTCAGATATAGATAGATTTAGATTTAGTTGGATTCTGAATTAGATTCAGAGTTAGATTCAGATACAGAGTTAGCGTTATATTCAGGTTCAGATTCAGATTTAGAGATAGATTCAGATTTAGGTTCACTTTCAGATTTAGAGTTAGATTCAGATTTAAAGTTAGATTCAGACTCACATTTAAATTCAGATGAAGACTGAGATTAGTCCTAATAGTCACACATTTGAACATTTACATAACATTTACATAACAAGACCCATTCATGCACCCATGATTTAGGAATACGAAGAAGTGCTCTCGTGCACCGTGTTAACCAGTGCCGTGGTGAGAAGCTCTGTGGCACCTTTTTAAAGATCTTGT
>PIJE02000026.1:914330-936830 GCA_002895965.2 Coryphaenoides rupestris
GGGGGTTGGAGGAGAAAGAAAACATAACAGAAAGAACAGTGATTTGATTTAATCCCTCGTCGTCCTCACTAATGCTCCATCGTTATATTTATCGCAATATGTTGAAGCATAAAGGTACATTCACCATCATCATCATCATACAGCAGATTCTGCTAATCAAAGTGTTTGAGCCCAAAACACAGTGAACACTGTTTACTGAAGTTGTGGCAAGAAGTAGTAGGTGTGTGTGTGTGTGTGTGTGTGTGTGTGTGTGTGTGTGTGTGTGTGTGTGTGTGTGTGTGTGTGTGTGTGTGTGTGTGTGTGTGTGTGGTGTGTTGTGACAGTGAAATGCAAATGTCAGGGTAAAAATAAAACAGAATGACACCAGCCTGGCCTAATAAAGAGCAGGAAGTCTTAACACGCAAACAGACACACACACACACACACACACACACACGCACAACACATACAACACACACACACACACACACACACACGACCCCACACACACACACACACGCACACATACTGTACATACATGCATGCATGCATACATCATACAGCATAAATCCATTAACATACATTCATGTGTCTGTATATGCATTTATAATGACTAGTACAGTATGTGTTCTTGGATCTCTGTTTTAGTCCTGTGTTCTAGTGCTGTAGTTCTATGTTCTAGTCCTGTCTAGTGTTGTAGTTCCATGTTCTATTCCTGTATATTGTGGTAGTTCTGTGTTCTAGTCCTGTGTTGTAGTTCTGTGTTCTATTCCTGTGTTGTAGTTCTGTGTTCTAGTCCTGTGTTGTAGTTCTGTGTTCTAGTCCTGTGTTGTAGTTCTGTGTTCTAGTCCTGTGTTGTAGTTCTGTGTTCTATTCCTGTGTTGTAGTTCTGTGTTCTATTCCTGTGTTGTAGTTCTGTGTTCTATTCCTGTGTTGTAGTTCTGTGTTCTAGTCCTGTGTTGTAGTTCTGTGTTCTATTCCTGTGTTGTAGTTCTGTGTTCTATTCCTGTGTTGTAGTTCTGTGTTCTATTCCTGTGTTGTAGTTCTGTGTTCTATTCCTGTGTTGTAGTTCTGTGTTCTATTCCTGTGTTGTAGTTCTGTGTTCTATTCCTGTGTTGTAGTTCTGTGTTCTATTCCTGTGTTGTAGTTCTGTGTTCTATTCCTGTGTTGTAGTTCTGTGTTCTAGTCCTGTGTTGTAGTTCTGTGTTCTATTCCTGTGTTGTAGTTCTGTGTTCTATTCCTGTGTTGTAGTTCTGTGTTCTATTCCTGTGTTGTAGTTCTGTGTTCTATTCCTGTGTTGTAGTTCTGTGTTCTAGTCCTGTATATTGTTGTAGTTCTGTGTTCTATTCCTGTGTTGTAGTTCTGTGTTCTAGTCCTGTGTTGTAGTTCTGTGTTCTATTCCTGTGTTGTAGTTCTGTGTTCTATTCCTGTGTTGTAGTTCTGTGTTCTATTCCTGTGTTGTAGTTCTGTGTTCTATTCCTGTGTTGTAGTTCTGTGTTCTATTCCTGTGTTGTAGTTCTGTGTTCTATTCCTGTGTTGTAGTTCTGTGTTCTATTCCTGTGTTGTAGTTCTGTGTTCTATTAATGTGTTGTAGTTCTGTGTTCTATTCCTGTGTTGTAGTTCTGTGTTCTAGTCCTGTATATTGTTGTAGTTCTGTGTTCTATTCCTGTGTTGTAGTTCTGTGTTCTATATGTGTTGTAGTTCTGTGTTCTATTCCTGTGTTGTAGTTCTGTGTTCTAGTCCTGTATATTGTTGTAGTTCTGTGTTGTAGTTCTGTGTTGTAGTTCTGTGTTCTAGTCCTGTGTTCTAGTCCTGTGTTCTAGTTCTGTGTTCTAGTCCTGTATATTGTTGTAGTTCTGTGTAGTTCTTGTAGTTCTGTGTTGTAGTTCTGTGTTCTAGTCCTGTGTTGTAGTTCTGTGGTTCTGTTGTGTGTGTGTGTGTGTTGTGTGTTGTGTGTGTTGTGTGTTGTTGTGTGCTGTGTGTGTGTGTGTGTGTGTCTGTGTGTGTGTGTGTAGGTAAACCAGATGCTTCATAACAGGATGACGGATTTGATGATAACATACATTATCAGATAGGGAACTCCAATAAATGCACACACACTTAAACATCACACTAGTTCAAATGCATACAGTCTTCATTCTGACACCGATACTCACCCCTACCGCCCTTGTGTCTGTGTGTGTGCGTGCATGCATCCAACTGTGTGTGTCTGCATGTCTGTCTGTGCGTCTGTACGTCTGTCCGTCTGTCTGTGAGTGTGCGTGTGTGTGTGTGTCGTGTTGTTGTGTGTGTGCGTGCTGTCTTGTGTGTGTGCGTGTCTTGTCTGTGTGTGTGTGTGTGTGTGGTGTGTGTGTGTGTATGCGGGGACCGCAAGTGTTGTATGCCGACCTGCCTGGCGGCGACCTCGTAGCCGTCGGGGTTCATGGAGGGCAGGATGTGGATGCGCGTGTCGTGGATGAGCCGCTGGATGCGGCGGTTTCCCGCACGGTACTCCTGACACAGGAATTGGCCCAGCTGGATGAGCAGCTCGCGGCCCAGCACCTCGTTGCCGTGCATGTTGCCCACGTACTTGAACTCCGGCTCCACTGGATAGGGGGGGGGGGGGGGGGGGCGTTAGTTTAGTGTTCCCAATGGGTACTTGAAATGGTAAATGGACTGCATTTATATAGCGATTTTATCCAAAGCGCTTTACAGTTGCCTGACATTCACCCATTCATACACCGACGGCGGTGTCAACCATGCAAGGTAACAACCAACACGTCATGAAGAGCAACAAACCCAAACCCACCAACCCCAGAAGACAATCAAATCTAAATTTAAAAAGTTATGCCTGTCTGCTTTTGGCACTTATTGGGGGACAAGTCTCTGATGGCTGGGGCTGGTTGCCCGATGACATCACATCGCGAACCCATCCTGATTGGCTGGGGCGGGTGCCCGGTGACGCAACATTGGGAAGCAGTTTGAGGCCAACAGACGAAAGTGTTGCATACATCTGAGGTTCACCAGAGCCTTGAAAACCAACACTGTTTTGGCAGTTTGGGTCCCCCTACCCACCCCAACACCCCCCCCCCCGCCCCCCCAATGTGTTGACATGTACTTCTGGCATCCCGGTATACCTTGTATTGTGTCGTTGTCATATTACGCCTTGCATTTGTGTATGATGTATTGCATATTCTAGAACCAGTCGTTCTATTTTCCAGGTAAGCATGACGGTGATTATTATGAGATGCTATCTCTGTCGAGGTAAACAAGCTGAAACATGTGATTCTAGAGAGAGCTGAACAAGGTTTACCCGCACCACCCCCCACCCCCCCCCCACCCAGGGTTAAAGCACAATGGGACCTCTGTTGTGTGTGGATGTTTTGAGGGGAGTGTGTGTGTGTGTGTGTGTGTGGTGTTTTTGAGGGGAGTGTGTGTCGTGTGTGTGTGTGTGCGTGTGTGCGTGGGGCGCCATCAGCCGCTAAATCTACAGCATGGCACGCAGTTCCTGCAACTGCTCTGTCTGAGAGACACCCGCGTGGGGGAACTTTCCGGCACACACACACACACACACACACACACACACACACACACACACACACACACACACACACACACACACACACACACACACACACACACACACACACACACACACACACACACACACACACACTCGAAGACTAATTGCATATCATGTGGATGTGTATGTGTGTGTGTGTGTGTGTGTGTGTGTGTGTGTGTGTGTGTGTGTGTGTGTGTGTGTAGGTAAACCAGATGCTTCATAACAGGATGACGGATTTGATGATAACATACATTATCAGATAGGGAACTCCAATAAATGCACACACACTTAAACATCACACTAGTTCAAATGCATACAGTCTTCATTCTGACACCGATACTCACCCCTACCGCCCTTGTGTCTGTGTGTGTGCGTGCATGCATCCAACTGTGTGTGTCTGCATGTCTGTCTGTGCGTCTGTACGTCTGTCCGTCTGTCTGTGTGTGTGCGTGTGTGTGTGTGTGCGTGTTTGTCTGTGTGTGTGCGTGTCTGTGTGTGTGTGTGCGTGTCTGTCTGTCTGTGTGTGTGTGTGTCTGTCTGTGTGTGTGTGTGTATGCGGGGACCGCAAGTGTTGTATGCCGACCTGCCTGGCGGCGACCTCGTAGCCGTCGGGGTTCATGGAGGGCAGGATGTGGATGCGCGTGTCGTGGATGAGCCGCTGGATGCGGCGGTTTCCCGCACGGTACTCCTGACACAGGAATTGGCCCAGCTGGATGAGCAGCTCGCGGCCCAGCACCTCGTTGCCGTGCATGTTGCCCACGTACTTGAACTCCGGCTCCACTGTGGGGGGGGGGGGGGGGCGTTAGTTTAGTGTTCCCAATGGGTACTTGAAATGGTAAATGGACTGCATTTATATAGCGATTTTATCCAAAGCGCTTTACAGTTGCCTGACATTCACCCATTCATACACCGACGGCGGTGTCAACCATGCAAGGTAACAACCAACACATCAGGAGCAGTTAGGGTTAGGTGGCGTCTTGCTCAGGGACACCTCGACACTTAGCTAGGCGGAGCACGGGGATCGAACCAGCAACCTTCCTGTTACCAGACCCGCCTGACATAAATAGACATGGGTCATTGAAAGTGCTTGAATTTCAACAATTTGCGTGAGAATAGACAAAGTTCTCTTGATATATCTTTTCACGTCTTTAAATGTCAATGGGCTACAGCCCGAGGTGTTCACACATTAAAGCCTCCCTCCCTGTTTTTAATTGTTGTCTGTGAGCTTCTGTAAAGCACGACAGTTCTCATTATAAAACTGATCAGTGTTGTAACAGTAATGAACCTTGACGGCTGCGTCTCAAACTAAACTGTGTGTTGGTCCCTGAATTTTGAGGGAGTCGGGCCTGGAAAGTCCTTGAAGCATCCTTGAATTTGATGGATATGGCTCGCTCAGAGGCATGCTCGGAAGTCCCGCCCCCTCTCGACCACAGAAGCATGCCCATCCTTCTCTCTCTATAAAAAACGCACATTCTTTACCTGCCACCATGAGATGAGAACGCCCGGGAATGAGGGTACAAAACGCTGTCCGATTCAGACGTGTATTGTCGACAAAAGAATTACGCCCCACCCCCCCCCCCCCCCCCACACACACACACACACCATATCCACTGAACAGCAGACATTCAAAGTAGTGCAAAAGTGCAGTGTGTTTAAAGTGCAAATAACATTGTCTTACTGTTCAGGGGGTTGGAGGAGAAAGAAAAACATAAACCAGAAAGAACAGTGATTTGATTTAATCCTCGTCGTCCTCACTAATGCTCCATCGTTATATTTATCGCAATATTGTTGAAGCATAAAGGTACATTCACCATCATCATCATCATACAGCAAGATTTCTGCTAATCAAAGTGTTTGAGCCCAAAAACACAGTGAACACTGTTTACTTGAAGTTGTGGCAAGAAGTAGTAGTAGGTGTGTGTGTGATGTGTGTGATGGTGTGTGTGTGTGTGTGTGTGTGTGTGTTGTGTGTGTGTAGCGTGTGTTTGCACAGGAAATGTCAAATGTCAGGGTAAAAATAAAACAGAATGACACCAGCCTGGCCTAATTAAAGAGCAGGGAAGTCTTAACACGCAAACAGACACACACACACACACACACACACACACACGCAAATGCACATACAAGCACCACACACACACACACACACACACAGGTACAACATACACACACACACACGCACACGCACACTGTACATACATACATGCATGCATGCATACATCATACAGCATAAAACCATTAACATACATTCATGTGTCTGTATATGCATTTATAATGACTAGTACAGTATGTGTTCTTGGATCTCTGTTTTAGTCCTGTGTTCTAGTGCTGTAGTTCTATGTTCTAGTCCTGTCTGTTGTAGTTCTGTGTTCTATTCCTGTGTTGTAGTTCTGTGTTCTAGTCCTGTGTTGTAGTTCTGTGTTCTAGTCCTGTGTTGTAGTTCTGTGTTCTAGTCCTGTGTTGTAGTTCTGTGTTCTAGTTCTGTGTTCTAGTTCTGTGTTCTAGTCCTGTGTTGTAGTTCTGTGTTCTAGTCCTGTATATTGTTGTAGTTCTGTGTTGTAGTCCTGTGTTGTAGTTCTGTGTTCTAGTCCTGTGTTGTAGTTCTGTGTTCTAGTTCTGTGTTGTAGTTCTGTGTTCTAGTCCTGTGTTGTAGTTCTGTGTTCTAGTTCCTGTGTTGTAGTTCTGTGTTCTATTCCTGTGTTGTAGTTCTGTGTTCTATTCCTGTGTTGTAGTTCTGTGTTCTAGTTCCTGTGTTGTAGTTCTGTGTTCTAGTCCTGTGTTGTAGTTCTGTGTTCTATTCCTGTGTTGTAGTTCTGTGTTCTATTCCTGTGTTGTAGTTCTGTGTTCTAGTCCTGTGTTGTAGTTCTGTGTTCTATTCCTGTGTTGTAGTTCTGTGTTCTATTCCTGTGTTGTAGTTCTGTGTTCTATTCCTGTGTTGTAGTTCTGTGTTCTATTAATGTGTTGTAGTTCTGTGTTCTATTCCTGTGTTGTAGTTCTGTGTTCTATTCCTGTGTTGTAGTTCTGTGTTCTATTCCTGTGTTGTAGTTCTGTGTTCTATTCCTGTGTTGTAGTTCTGTGTTCTATTCCTGTGTTGTAGTTCTGTGTTCTATTCCTGTGTTGTAGTTCTGTGTTCTATTCCTGTGTTGTAGTTCTGTGTTCTATTAATGTGTTGTAGTTCTGTGTTCTATTCCTGTGTTGTAGTTCTGTGTTCTAGTCCTGTGTTGTAGTTCTGTGTTCTATTCCTGTGTTGTAGTTCTGTGTTCTATTCCTGTGTTGTAGTTCTGTGTTCTAGTCCTGTGTTGTAGTTCTGTGTTCTAGTCCTGTGTTGTAGTTCTGTGTTCTAGTCCTGTGTTGTAGTTCTGTGTTCTATTCCTGTGTTGTAGTTCTGTGTTCTAGTCCTGTATATTGTTGTAGTTCTGTGTTCTATTCCTGTGTTGTAGTTCTGTGTTCTATTCCTGTGTTGTAGTTCTGTGTTCTAGTCCTGTATATTGTTGTAGTTCTGTGTTCTAGTTCTGTGTTGTAGTTCTGTGTTCTAGTCCTGTGTTCTAGTTCTGTGTTCTAGTCCTGTATATTGTTGTATTGTATATTGTATTCATGTGTTATAGCCCTGTGCTGTAGTCCTGTGTTGTAGTTCTGTGTTGTAGTTCTGGCTTCTGTCCTGTAATTATCAGTCTCTCTGCCTGAGGACTTCTGTCTGCAATTTGTTCCAGGGGTATAAAATACTGTAATTTAAGCATCGTACTTCCCGCGCACATAAATTAGTCACTGTAACTGTTCAGCACTGAGCTTTTCAAAGGGACTCTTCTCACTTCAGGACAGTTGAGAGACTTTCCTGTGCACAAAAAGTTTCTACAGTGACAGGGTTTTTGTGTGGCAAAACAAACATGGCAGTTTAGCTATTTAGTGAGTCTTATGGATACTCTGCACTTGTTCTCAGCATAACTTGTAAGACAATGTCAATTGTAGCAGAAGCATTTACCCAAGGCTACTTACACTGACTCTGAATTCAGATCCATGCAATTTAGGACAGTGATTCTCAAATGGGGGTTTGTGTAGCCGACCCCTAGGCGTACTTTAAATGATTGCAAGGGGTACTTTGTCTAAAATGTCTAAAAACAAGAAAAAAGAAGGAGTCTGCTAAAACAATACAGCTGACGCAGAAACACACCAACCGTCTGTCATGATGTCATGATGTCATGTCAGTAAGTCATCAAACTCCCAACTCATCTCAAGATGTTATCTGAAAAAACCTGACAAATATTTTCCCTCCCTAAAATGATTTGTGCTGGCGAAAGGGGTACTTGGCTGAAAAAGTACCCGAATAAAGCATGACTAAAAATAGCTTGAGGAGAACCACTGATTTAGGAGATAGACGTTGCCCACTGACGCCCTGTTCCATGTGTCTTGCCGTATGTGTCGTGTTTTGGTCGGGTCGGGGTTGTTGTTGTGAGCGTCTCTGACTGGCAGGTCTAATATATATCACCCGGTTGAGGCAGCCCAGTGTTTGAGGAGGAGGAGGAGGAGGAGGAGGAGGAGGGACTCTGGGAATGTGATTTGCAGATGATGTGGATTATTTGGATATGGTAATCAGGCACTGGCCAGAACCATCAGCCACCTATCCAAACATCACCACCTCCCCCCTCCCCCCCATATGTATATATGGCTGTTCAGCGAGTGCCCTCTCAGACCCCGGCGGGGGGGGGGGGGGGGGGTGGGGGGAGGGGTAGACGGGCAGGTGGGGGGTTGGTTAATGAAACAGCACTGAAGCACAAATGGGAGCGAGCGGAGGCGGAGGCCATCTTGTCCGGCGGAAGCGTTCATCACAGCGCTGGAGGTTTAAAGTTAAAGTCCTTCAGGCTCTGAATGCGGACCCTGGGCACCCAGTCTTTTGTCCAGGATGGAATGTGGACGTTTTTTTGTTAACGCTTCTTATCAAAACGTGAGACAGAATGGAACAATAGAATCCTTTTCAGAATGAAAACCCCTGATTATGATGCTGATTATTTGCTGATTATTAGTTGAGTATTGGTAGATCTGTGCTTGATGTGTACATGTGTGTGCGTGTGTGTGTGTTTTTTGTATGTCTGCGTGTCAATGTGTCGTGGTAGTCATGGGTAATTGTGTTTGTGTGCACGGAAGTGTGCTTTCATGCACGTGCACGTGTGTGCAGGTATGCATGCACACCCATGTGTGTGTGTGTGTGTGTGTGTGTGTGTGTGTGTGCGCACCATGATGTCATTCATACTGACCGATGTAACGACGCCATTCAAAACACAATCGGGGTTCACCACACTTTGCATTGCCCCCCCCCCCCCCCCTGCTTAACTAATCTATCCTCCAGTCTGACCTCCTGACCCCAGCCTGGCAACCCCCCCCCCACCCGCCCTAGGTCCAGAAAAGAGAAACAGCGAGCCCAGCAGTGTGTGCACGTACACATGTGTGTGTGTGTGCGTGTGCGTGTGCGTGTGTGTGTGTGTGTGTGCGCGTGTGTGTGTGCGTGCGCGTGTGTGTGCGTGTGTGTGTGCGGCGTGCGCGGTCGAGGTCCCGACCCCCCGACGGCAACTCTTCCCCCAGCCACCGCTCCTATGGCTAACCCGCTCTTAACAACACACTTCCTGTTGTTGCCGGGAAACACCCCCACATCCTTCTATTCTCGCGCCGGAAGCTTCCACCAGAGCCTCAACGCCGGAGAGAGAGAGAGAGAGAGAGAGAGAGAGAGAGAGAGAGAGAGAGAGAGAGAGAGAGAGAGAGATAGCAACCAAAAACCACTTGGTGAGTAGAAAATACATCTCGGTCGCTGTCACAACATCTCTCTCTTTTGGTTTAGTTTGGTTTTGTTTTGCGGATGAAGACGTTGTGTCTTGTGGGACACAACGTATGTTAATGTGGGAGACACTAATGGAAGTTGGTTTGGTAGTCCTGTGACATGTCGTTCCCTCTCGTCTTCCGCCCACGTTTACCCTCCTGTACCCTCTTCTGTTCATAAAAACATACAAATATTGATTAAAAAAGAAGAAAGGTAGATAGAGGGAACAATGGCTAGCTAGCAGCGATGCGATGCTATGCGTGTTTTATCCGAGGTGCACAGTACATTGACATGCGTTGGCATCGCTGATGTGCTCCGGTATGTTACGTTGGCGGAGGCTTCCAAGGCCGCTGTGGGTTCCGTCAGACAGGCGGGAAAACTGACAACAGACCTCCCCTGAAAAACACCCAAACGTGGAGATACCGAGGAGGAAAACCGCCTGCGTTGTTCTGCTTTCCCTTTCTCACATACATGCACACACGCACACGCACACACACACACAACACACACACACACACACACACACACACACACCATGTTTCCATCCACATCCTTGAGGCAAAAAAAACAACATTGGAAATCAACCACAGATGTCCCACACATAGTCGTTCTTTTGTCCTTGTTCCCTTTGTTTGAGGACAAACTTCAAAACCCATGCCAGTGAAACATCTTGAACACTTTCCAGACAAATTGCATTTTCTGCCCCCCCCTCCCCAGTCTCCCTGTGTGAGAGAGAGAGAGAGAGAGAGAGAGGATGAGAGAGAGAACGAGGACGAGAGAGAGAGAGAGAGAGGAAAGCCATCCAACCATCCAAGGGATCGAAAAAAAACTCTTAAACTCGTAGCCACATGGCTACATACGATCCCAGGAATACGACCCACAGAAGGCAAAACCTCACATTCTCTCGTTCCTCATCTGGGCTGCGTTTCAAGTAGCAGGTCAGGATATGTTTCAGCTTAAACCCAGAACTCCGGCTCACGCCAGCGCTACCCTGTCACTCCAACTGACATAACGTTTTTCAGTTTCACAACAACTGATTTCAATCTCCAGGAAGGAATTTACTCAACCCCCGGATAGGGTGAACCTGATTATGTGTGTTTATGACCGAGGCTTCCAAGGCCATCACCTATCGCGCCCTGAAAATGTGATCGATCGGGGAATGTCCAAGCCGTGATTGCGATTACAGCGTTGTTACTTGTTGAAGCCCAGCCAGCTCATTTGTACTACAAAGGCTCCGCGAGTCAAGTTGAAGGCATCTATTTAATGTTCGGTAGTTTTCTGCTGCTACAGGTTAGGCTCAGAGCACGAGGTGAATGAACTGAGATTAAGTATAACTTGAAGAACACACTTGAACTCAGACGTGCCTCAGAGCTGTTGACAAGCCGCTTGCTTGTGAGGAAACGTCGGCGATATATTCCTGTCCTTGAATACACCGCCGTGTTTGTATCTCAGATCGACCAAGAAACGAAAACATTTCCAGAGAGGAGCTTGGTGTTGTATTTGCTATTTAGTTATTTAGCAGACACTTTTATCCAAAGTGACCTAAAGATTATATATTTTTTCCATATATGTCGTTAAGGAGAAGGTAGGTGGAAGGGGCACCTTACTTATTTAGGATGCCTACAAGTCAGACTGGACATTGAGTCACCACTATCGCGCCCTAACTGTCTCATTGTCAGTTAAGGTGATTCCACGCTGCGCAGACAAGCCAGGACAGTTAGGTCGGTCACATTTACATGTACATTTACATTTCGGGCTTTTAGCAGACGCTGTTGTTCAGAGCAACTTACAGTTAAGTACATTCGTTCTAAAAAGAGAGTGAAAGGGTCAGAGAGTTAGACACTCAGTTTGGAGTGACTCGGATTTAAGATTTCTTCGTCTATCAAAAGCTTTAACAGAGAAAAATTCTCTTAGGACAGACATGGCTCAAATAATTACAACCCATAAAAAAGCAACAACAAAGAACTTTACTAAAAATAAAATAAAGCATTGGGAATGAGTACAGGTGTGATGTGGGTCAATTGCAGTCTGACAGGTACATTTATTTAAAATTCTTTTGGAGTTACAGGGTTAGGGTTAGGGTTAGGGTTAGTCAGTTCGGTGCTGTCGAGACAGTCTAGCTGGTACAGTACAGTCTTGTGATGTTCAGTCGCATGTGTAAACCATCAGACCACCAGAGAACCCCACTCACATGCTTCGTGGATGCCGGGGTTGTCGCTGAACTCCCAGACGTACAGGTGGCGCCCCTCCACGCTGCGGCCGATGCTGTAGATCCGGGTGATGTAGGAGCACTCGCTCTGCACGGCGAACATGGCCCGCACCATGTCCTCGTAGCGGTGATGCTGGAACTCCGAGGCCCGGGCCAGGGCGCCCTGCAGGCACCCCAGGAGCCCCAGCAGGAGAGCCGCCAGCTGGGCGAGGTTCCGGCTCCACGCCATGGCTCGTGGATGTGGATGTGGATGCGTGGGGAGTGGTGGTGGTGGGGGGGGGGGGGGGTGCTCCGAGTTTCTCTGCTTTCCTCCTCCTCCTCCTTCAGCTCCTCCGAGGGTCCGGAGGGTGGGTAGGGAAGGTGTGTGTGTGTGTGTGTGTGGGGGCGAGAGAGAGAGTTTTCCGGGGGTTTCCTGTGGGGTTGTGTGTTCTGGTCTGAACCAGAACCGTGGTCCTCCTCCTGGTCCTTCTACACACTCACTGCATGGACATGGAAGACCAGGCTCCACCAAGTTGCTTCCCGTTCCTTTCACGTACTTCGCTGCACTCCTCTCCCCTCTCTCTCCTCTCTCTCTCGCACTCCCATGCCTCACGCACACACACAACACTCACACTGCAATCTCTGAGTCTCCTCTCTCTCTCATCCTCTCGAATCTGCCCTCCCCTCCCCCGTACAGCGGGTACCGGGCAAGTCCAAATACCTCTCCTCTCTTTCTATAGCTCACTCTCCATGTCTCTCTACCCCCCTCCCCAGCTCTCTCTCTCTTCTCTCTCTACCCCCTCTCTCTCCTGACAGCTGTTCTCTCGCTAGTTCAGTCTCTCTCTCCCTCTCCCTCTCTCTCCCTCTCTGTCTCTCTCTCTCTCAGTCTCTCTCTCTCTCTCCTTGTCAAGTACGTGCTAGTTAGTTTACTGGCACTTAAGAAGACGGCAGCCTGCTAAAAGTAGTGGCCCTACTTTCAACAAACAACCACACACACACACACACACACACACACACACACACACACACACACGCACACACACACACACACACACACACACACACCACACTACACAGCCACACCACCACGTGTATGCATGCGATGTTGGCATCGCATACACTGATCTGCCCCTCTTGTCTTGGCATGTTTTTATTGTGTGTGTGGTGGTGTGTACACCTCTGAGCTTCTCTGCTCCCCCTTTTCTTCTAGGAAAGAAGATTGTTTCCACATGAAAGTTTTTCTCCACCAACCCCTGAGGCCCCAATCACTTATTCATTAATCTCTCTCTCTCCTCTTCTCTCTCTCTCTCTCTCTCTCTCTCTCTCTCTCTCTCTCTCTCTCTCTCTCTCTCTCTCTCTCTCTCTCTCTCTCTCTCTCTCTCTCTCTCTCTCTCTCTCTCTCTCTCTCTCTCTGATTGTTTTTTTCTCTCTCGTTCTCCACAACCCCTCTCCCCACCACCCTTTCTATCTCCCCCACCTCTCTCCATAAATTTCTAAACACATGCACACACATGCACACATCCATTCACAAACACACCCGTATAAATCACAAGCAAACAGAAGTAACTGAAATAACTGTGAACGCGATGACTCACTGCATCAAACGTGTCACTTCCTGGGTGACCAACACTCAAACCACTGCCAATGAAAATACTACAGCATGAGGAAAAGTACTAACACACTACCACAAAAAGGCTATCTGACAGACAGACATACTGACAAAGGGCCCATAATCGGATCTTTACAGGATAATTCCTCTCCCCGCCCCCCCCCCCTTCCATCATGTCTGGCAGGAGCTGCTGATGCAGTTAACAGGCAGGCCCCTAGGGGTCTATAAGCACAGATTCCAGCACAGTCTCACGGGGGCCCTCAGACCCTGACCCGTCAGAGGAGAAGCAGCCCAGGATCTCTGGCAGCGGAGAGAGACAGACAGACAGACAGACAGACAAAGAAGCAGACAGGAGGCAGGTTCACAGTCCCACCGCGGGACGGATCCATGACCATTCTGGGTCTTTGGCCACACCGGGCCTCTCTCACAACCTTAGATGACCTTTAACCCCAACGTCTACCGTCTACCTCTAGGCATCCCGGTGCAAGATGCCTTAGCCCCTACTTACTCATTAATGACCTGTATCTAAAATTCACTCTGCAAGTAATTTTAGATAACAGTATGTGGTACAGGACTAAATAGTAAATGTAGCAGCAACCTAACACTTTTCCACTTTTATTATTACGGTTTAGTTTTTCAAGGTAATTCCTTGACTTGTTCAGTGAAGATAGTTTCTATAGAATACACGTTGACGCGGAGGACGTTTGAAATAATCGCAACTTTGACCCAGTGCACCGCATGGCGCAACACGTCAACCAATATATTTGCCAAATAATGTAAAAACGCCTTTAAACTGTGGGTTGACCTGGTGTGACTATCTGTGCTTACTGGTGCTTTAAACACAACGTCTTCTACTGTGTGACGCTGACACCTAGTGGCCGAAGCAAGCTGTTACACTCACACAGGCTCCAAGAAAGGGATGAACTGAACTGAACTGAATTAGTTGGACACAAAACTAAGCAGATTAAAATAATAAACTAACTTTTTTTTTATAAAGAACACCCTGTGGGATTTGTTCTCTATATTATATTTGAACAGGGTGTGTACTTGTACCATTTGTTTTAACAGAAGGCTGCATAGTATTCTGCTGCTGGTGAGTGGAGACACAATCAGTGTTGTATTTCTTACCTTGAAGAGTTGGTAGAGCTATTTTCTTAAAGTTAACCTGGCAGCAGTGCTGGTAGAGCAATTTCTCTTAAACTAACCTGTTGCAGTGTTGGTTTTGCTGTTGTGGTAGTGTTGATACTTTCTTAAAAACTAATGTTGTAGTAGTTATTGTTGTAGTAGTTATTCTCATTTCTTAAAAGCTCACCTTGTAGCAGATAGTCTCAAACAAACCTATTGCAGGGTCGGTATTGTTGTTGTTGCAGACTTGGCAGAGCTTTTCAGAATTGAACTTTGACTTTACCAAAGTACTTTTCAAAGTAATAGTGATCGTCAAAGTAATAGTAATAGTGGTGTAAACGGCCTCCTATTGTTGTGCTGAGTGGATGCCTCACATGTGAAGCAGCACAGATCCTGGTCCAAGCTCTTCCTCATTCCTCTCTACTACTGGAACTCTCTCCTGGCTGGACTCCACGCCTCCACTATTAAGACCTTATGGCACTTCTGCTCTTATCCCAGCTACTATGCAGGCTACCTAGCAATTATGAAACTCATTTTTATTAGCCTTGCAACTATGAATGCTCGAAACCTGCTCTATTCTTATCTTTATGTACCACAGTGATATATTGTTGTCTCCTTCAACAAATGTACTCTTTGTAAGTCGCTTTGGATAAAAGTGTCTGCCAAATGCCCTGAATGTAAATGTCTCTTTATGGCAAAAATGTCCCATCATAGCTTTTTAATGTGTACATTTATTTATGATTATAACTAATATTAGTTTATGATTATTATTTTCTCAACTCACAGGGCTGCACTCCAGTGCTCTTAATGCACAAGCTCCAGCAGGCTGCAGTTCACCTGCCGGCCAAAGGGGGGCAATAATGATAAGATTCTTATAGCTAGTGCCTTGACAGAGCCCAGGTCCTCAGGCTCCAGGCCTTTGAGAAGGTGGTGGTCGTGGTGGTGGTGGTGCTGGTGCAGCATGTCCACCTCCTGTTGGAGGAGGCGGCTTCCCAGTACCGCAACAGCAGTCTTCCAACACATAGACATACTGTATACACGTAGATACCACATTGGTGCGGTATCTACGCATGCTCTTCATTGGATCGATATGTTGACGCGGCCACCATATTGGTCAGGGGAAGCCACGCCTCTTAATGCATGCATGTCTATAGAGGCAAGAAGTCTATCCACAATTAAAATCACAACATAACTCAGAATTTTCAACAGATTTTCCAGCGGTTTGGTTTGCAACAAATGGCAGACCTGTATTTATGATACAGGATGCTCTGCTACATTCAATTCATAACAGTAAAATATTGTAAAACAAATTATAACCTGTGAAATGTTATTCTATGTTGAGACCAGTTTTAAAACATGCACAATTACGACAATAGATTGTAAGTCACCATTCAGCAATGAAACAACAATGATGAACGACAATAGTTGTATTTAATGTGAGCTCTCTCTATACAGGTATGACAATATTGACTGATTAACGATCATTTAAATAATTCAAGTAAATATAAACGTGATGACGTACAGCCTGCAGGTCACAATATGAAGCACATTGGACAACACAGCGAAATACACTTTTTAAAAATATACGACAACGCAAGTACTTCTTAACTTCATTCCAAATGTGTTGTCTTAATCTTCCTACACTTACAAAGACACAGGCAGACAATGGCAGGACACTGTCCAGCAGAATATAACACCAGGAATTTAACCACTACAGTCAACATTTAAAAAATACAAATTATTTACACAACTGAACAAATATTAAATTTTAGTGTCATTGTAGAGGAGGGATTTCCCTCTCACCTACGCAAATAAATTAAGAAAACAGACACACATACACACACAAACGTACACACACATAAACAGCCAACCAGGGCGTGTCATTAGATAAATAAATCTACACGCACATTTCTCAGTTCCAACACAATTAAGAAAGGTTACATTCACAATGATAATAATAGAGCTAAATTTTGAGAATTAGGATCTCGGCGTGAATATCTATTCTCTACATCCAGACGTCTTGTTTGAATTTATCAGAATACGATTGCCTACTAAAATAATAATAAAACATTCAGCATTTTTAAAGAAAATTAGAAGAACCCTTGAAGAACCGTGAAAAAAAAGAAAACAACCGTTCTAAGATCAACTAAATCCATATGTATACAGAATATAAAATTCTACAGCAATATTTTGTCTGAACTCTATTTATATGCTAGGCTCAGGACTGATGTCCTGTCTGTCTCGATCAGTGACCCTGAAAATATATATATATATACATTTACAAATAAAGAATTAAAACAGGACTAAAATAATAAGTCCATTTGTGAAGCCTCCACAAAATAGAAACAATATAATTTTTAAATGAAAGTATTTAAAAGTACCTTTATATCACTCAAATCGACTCCACTATAGCAAGTGCTACATATAGGGAAGGAAATTGGTTTGACATCAGCTCAACATTTTTAACTTTAAATATGAATAAAATAAGTAGAGGCAGTACTTTAGCTATGATAACTTTAATCACGATGACAAAGTCAGCTTCTCATAGCTGCCATGCTAATGCTACAACTTGGCCTATGACAGATAATGGATTACTATTTTCCTGGCAAAAACTTGTTTTACTTAAGTGATGTGGGCAGTTGACGTGACCAATAATCACTGTCAACACATCTCATTCCTCAATTTTAGGATGGGCGTAAACAAAAATAAAAATGTATTGCCCATAAATTAATTTATTATTCATTAAGGGAAGAAATGAGAAAAGTTCTTAAGGGATAATACGGAAGTTTTTAAAATAAAAATATGAATTCACTTTTAAAGTTAATTCTTTGAACAAATGTTTCTGGAAAGACACTTCAACTGATGGCCACGCCCGGCAGTGATGTCATCAGGTGTTTTTCCATTGACTGAGGGAAACCACCAATGGTAATCAGCTCTGCGATGACTTACTATTTCATATATTAATTAAATTATATATTACTTTATAGCGATTAATGATTTATCGAGATTATAGAGAAACAACTGGATAGCCCTTCGACATGAACCCAAAGCTGCCGAACGTGCGAACACTACAGTACAGCACGACATTAACGACCTCCCTCAACCCGTCGCCACAGAAGAGATCATCCATACCCATATCCTTGAGCGTAGTCCTTTTCCTACCCTGTGTGTGTTTTTGTACAGCGAGATACATGGGAGTAGTCCCTATCGCTTTACTATAACGTTACTAGAGGCATGAATCACGACAAGACTATGTTGACAGCAGCCTGGTATGTAGGGCTCGTCTGCCGTATTCATTCGGACGTACAAAAGTGACAAACCCGTTATTCGTTTCATCGTGACTAAGAGAAAACTTTGACGGGTCTGACAGATAACCGCCCCTTCGTTACAAAGAAACCGCTTTTACTGTTTAAGTTACTTTTCCTTGATTCTAAACCCACATCCCTGATGGTGAGAACAGTAAATAAATAAACAGGTTTAGTGACAGCATCAAGGCAAACCCGGGTTTGGGGGGGGGGGGGTGGGCGACGGCACCTTTACCGTGGCTTCCACCACTCCAGTGGCTCCATGCAGTCAGGACATCTGACTGGCTGGAGCGCCTGTCCGTCATCCAACCGACCAACCAACTGTCCAACCGGTGCACCGGGCTGGAGCCAAACCCCGGTCCTTCGCTCGTCCAACCAATAGGGTTTGGGCAGGACCCCAGCCCGGACCCCTCAAAACAACCACGAGACTCGAGTCCTTCGCACTGGAGGAGTGGTTTCCAAGAACTCCCCAAAGGAACCCGCAGATTCAGGGGAAAAACCATTTCCTTCACGCTGAATCAGGGCAAAGAGTCCGTAACCACGCCCCCCTTACAATGCACTGATGATGCCATCCATGTTCACCTTTATTCTCTCTCGGGGTTTCATTTGTGGATCTTCCAGTTGCGCAGAAGGAACAGCTTCCAGGTCTGCAGGTCGAGAGAGGAGGTGGAGGTGTGGTCTCGTCGGGGCTGGGGTCGTGAACCCCCGGGCGGGGTCAGGAGGATCCTGCCTGCCCCCACTCGGCCCTCCACCACCCAGGCCTTCAGTCCCGCAGACAGACACCCTGCACAGGAGGAGGGGCAGCTTAGCCAAGCAACCAATTAAAACACTAATTAAAATAGTTAATTAAAGTAAATTAACAATTAAAGACAACTAAAACAATTAACAGATTAAGCAACCACTTAACCAATACAAAGGCAAGGTAGAGAACCATCAAAACATTATAACAGATCTAAACCATGACAAAAAATCTAAAAACCACCAATAGAACCCCAACAAAACACATAGATCAGTATGAAGTATTGATCAATACTTTATACTGATCACTGCAACACAACACTGCATTCATGCAAACTAATTCGCAATCAAACATGCAAAGTAGAGACAAACCACTCACAAAAACTATTTCTCTAACCTTCAGAAACATACATTGCATTTAATATAGGTTGGCTTTATTTTGCCATTGTATAATGTAACACAAACAAAATGTCAAGGCCTAGAAATGAGAAATGACAAAATGTAGGTTTAAACTGGCATCTCCAATATGAAAAATACATTTTCTCAAAGGGCAATTCAATGGAAAACATTAGTGGACACAGAAAAGGTAGTGTGAGAAAACGTGTGTTTTGTAGTTTTTTTTATATTGAACATCTTAAGAAGCTATCTCAATGCTTAAAACGGGACACAAAATATATCACAAAGCTATGGTAATTAAATAAACATGAACAGACAATTAATAGACTACTGTTACTGTGTTTAAAGTAAGTGTTTGGTAGCAAACCCTGATCTTAACTTGACCATCACTTAACCACTTAACTAAAAGGTAAAGTAAGGGAAGGTTTGGTGTGTTTAAGGACCAAACCCTAACTTTAACTTACATTAAGTTAAGGCGTACGGTTAAGTGCATCATGTTAAGGGTGTTAAAGGGTGACCACTGTACCTCTGTTGCCTTGTTCATGCACAGACAGCAGGGGGAGCCAGAGCCTCACTCCTGGATCTCGGTCAGAGCAACACAGCATGCTGCCCGCTCATCCTTACTGTGGGCGGGGCCATCGTGGCACAGCGTCACTGATTGGCTGCCGCTGCTGCCACTCGACGTGCTGCGCCCGCGATTGGTCAGTTTCTTGAGCTCGTTGGCGAACGAAATGCCTTTCCTCTTGTCCTCACGACACATCTAGAGGGAAGTACGAATTTGTGTTTCATTTATCTGCATCTTTAGACAAGCGACTATAAATGGCTATCACCTCCATCACCTCTCTCCAAGTAGAAGATTCATAAAATTAAGGGAGGAGTTAGTTTTTACTCTAAATATTGTCAATATTCTGATTCCTCCAATTTGTGTTATCTTGTAGTATTTTTGCACATTCCACTGGCAAGAATGCTGTCAGTTGGTCCTCGAAGACCAATTTTCTAATACGGCCCACTGCGTTGTTACCGTGGCGACATCTACCTGCTCCTTGAGTTTGAGGATGAACTTCCCCGCCCCTCTCCACCGGCTCTGGGCTTGATAGACACACTCGTGGTCCAACAGGATTCGCTGAAGGGGCTTGGCGGTCAACGCCTTCTTGGAGCTGGGCTCCTTGGACACCTCCTCCATCAGGACGTAGTCGGCCGGGTTGGGGTTGGACAGGATGCTCAGGGAGTACTTGGCTTTGGACAGAGTCTGGAGCCAAGAGAACAGAAGAGCATCAAGATGAAATCAAGTGTATTTCTAAAGCTACTTCCTAAAGACCATATTTGTAAAGATACTTCCTAAATGACCATGTTTGTAAAGCTACTTCCTGAAGACCATGTGTGTTTCCCACCTGCTGGATGATGTCCTGGGAGGTGCTGGAGCGCGGGGCCTTGATCACCGTGTGTGGCTGCTCAGGGGAGACGTCGTGGACCTGGACAAAGAACATCTCCTCTTCCCCTCCTCCTCCTCCGCCTCCTCCTCCGTCCCTCCCTCCTGCTGCCACCTCCTCCTCTCCTTCTCCCATCGCCGTGCTCCTCTCATTACAGCTCTGAAACAATAAAAACAACAATTACTGAACGAATATATTTACAATGACAAGAAAAATGGAAAAAGCAAGATGGAAAAAATGTGATGGAGATGTAGAGTGAAGTGGTTTTAATGACCAGCAGGGACGTTGAGGTTTACCTCCTCTCTGGCTCTGAGGCAGATCCTGCCCACCAGGCCCTCCTCTGTATGCCAACCGCTCACCAGCCGCAGCACCTCCTCCTCCGGTGCTAGGGGGCGCTGGAGCACGCACCGCTTGGCCTCGCTGCGCTCCTTGGCCAGGGGAAGCTTCTCCTCGCACAGGAAGTACTCTGTCGGACTTCCTGTTGGGGATACCACCTGAGGGAGGGGGAGAGAGCGAGAGAGAGAGAGCGAGAGAGAGAGAGAGAGGAGGGTTGTATTATGAAAATCAAATTAAGATTAGGGTAGATTAGAATACATGTTATATTATGATATATTAGATTATATTCACTGTATGCTTTGTATTCATTTAATTTATTTATTTCTATTTCATCTATTTGCTTGACTTCCTTCTGTTTTTACCTCTGTTCAGCACTTTGATCAATCCTCGATTGTTGTAAATGTGCTATATAAATAAACTTTGAATTGAATTGAATTGAATATTCAATTAGAAAACAGATTCAAAATGGAACATATGTAATGTGTATTAAATTATGGCGATTTGATTAGATAAAATTGCATTATGACTCGGGCTGTCAAATCGACATATATATACTGTATATATATTTAATCGCATGATTGTCCATAGTTAATCACAACATATCTGTAAAGGGACATTTAAATTGTTTTCTGCAAATGTACGTATATTTTATTATTTATTATGGAAATCAATGAACACAAAACAAATATTTTCCAGAAACCCTCACAGACACTGCGTTTAGCATTAAAACTATGCTCAACTCATCACGTGACAAACTAAACCCAGCAAAATTTGATGTTACTAAGTAAGTATCTCACACAATGCATTGTGTTCAAACTTTTTTAAGCACTACATTTACATTTACATTTAAGGATTTGGCAGATGCTTTTATACAAAGCAATACAAGCATTAACACCAAACAACAGACTGAAAGAATTTACCAACATGAACAAATCACAACTCTCACTGCAAACTCAAGGCCAAGAAATGATGCATCTTTTGGCTGTAAAGACTGTAAATAGTGTGGATATTCTGATTCTTTCCCTTCAATTTGTGATATTTGTGATATTTGTATTGTTCTGTTGCACTTTCCACTGGGCATCGCCACTTTTTCATTTCACTGCACATCCTGTATGTGTATGTGACAATTAAACTTCTTGAATCTTGATCTAAAAAAACACTCATTGTACAACAGCAGCACTGGTGAGGCCATTTCCCAATACCTCAGTATAGAACAAAGATATCTCACACTTCTAAGCAAACAGCAAATTGCCGTCCACGCATTGCAGTGGAGGGAACTCGCTTCGTAGTTCAATGCAATATGAACAGAGTTTACTTGTGTACTATGAGAAAAACCAAACCACAGCTAGGCTTGGGAAGATCGCGGTCTGGATTATACATCACAACAACCAAGATTACGATGTCTGCAAACTATTTCTACATTGACCCGGCTGCATGACCTAACATGCCAGCCAATAGCATTGCAGTACAGTCATAAATGCATTTAATGCATTACAAAATGTGTTACATGAATTACAAATGTATTACAAATTTGTGCTTTGACAGCCCTGGTGATTATATGACTATTATATTAAACTATGCTACTTTACATTACACTGGATTATATCAGATTAGGTTATTTAACATTATATTGGTTTAGACTTTTAGTTTGTGTGGGATTAGATGAGGTCATCAGTGCTCTACTGACCATGTCTAGCAGCTGCCTGGCAGTGGTCTGGGGGCAGACGGGGACCACGGTGAAGGGTTCTGGACCCGGGGCCCCATGGACTGTCATGCTGTGGTTCTGCTGGGCCCAGCCCTCCTCCCCATTGGACCACTACACACACACACACACACGACACACAGACCGTCATGAACACCACTACACACACACCGTCATGAACACCACTACACACACACCGTCATGAACACCACTACACACACACCGTCATGAACACCACGACACACACACCGTCATGAACACCACTACACACACACCGTCATGAACTCCACTACACACACATAGTCATGAACACCACTACACACACACCGTCATGAACACCAC
>PIJE02000026.1:939330-964464 GCA_002895965.2 Coryphaenoides rupestris
TGAGAACATGATCTGTAGCTCATAAATGGATCATCGCTAAACGGACCCCTCATGCTGAACTTTAATTTGCTTTTCCCTTTACATATTTAACCCTGCCTATTTTACTTTTACTATCCTGTTACATTACTATGGTGCTCAACCAAACATTGTAGTCAGCATTCATTAAAAAAAATCTTTCCAATTCATTCCAATTTGTTATTCATTTATTTTTGTGTTAATACAATACGTACTTCGTCTACTTCCTGTAATGATAGGTCTATAGCTCGGCTATAAATGTATCAAACATATCCAATATATCGAGCTGTAGGTGTCGCTGTGGTTCTTGAGCCATTAGACTTCGTGGTTTTGGAACTTGTGTGCCGCTGGATTAA
The DNA here is from genome assembly GCA_002895965.2 of Coryphaenoides rupestris. Classification (NCBI taxonomy): domain Eukaryota; kingdom Metazoa; phylum Chordata; class Actinopteri; order Gadiformes; family Macrouridae; genus Coryphaenoides; species Coryphaenoides rupestris. The sequence goes on from PIJE02000026.1 coordinate 939,702, forward strand.
TGAGCAAGCATGTTGCAAGCAAAAGCTGCTCTCTGATTGGCAGCTTTTGATTTTGCAGAGGGTCGCTTCAAATTTATTGCCTAGGGAATCCGTATTGCTTTTGTGTTGGTATTCTAATGTGATTGGACAATTCTCAACGCGATGGAGTACGCAAAGGATTGTGGGTCAATGGGTGGGAAATTGAAGTGTGTTATGTCGTGTTATTAGTGTTATTAGCATGTAGGAGACATGTAGATATGTATATTATGTTTATTTATTGCTCATGTCACCTGTTATGTATGGTATGACGTCACGTGGGTTCCACCGGCAATAATCATTGTCTATTTATTCACCTGTTCACCTGCGTGGTGTGAGTAGAGAGGGGCCGACTTTTGGGTGGCAATGGCACTGATCGCTCCAAAACGTGTTAGTATATTATATTGTCCTGGAGTCACGCGGTGTACGGGGCACAGGACAACAAAAATACTCCCATGGTCCGAGTGTTCCCTGTCTTAGAAGTAAAGTGAAAGTGTAAAGTGTTAAACATTATTGTGGAGAAAGTCTGTAATTGTAGTCCATTAATATTGAAATAGGAAAAGTGTTTTTTTTGTGCCCCCCCCCAAATTTCGTTCTCACCAGCCGCCACTGATTAGAGGCACAACTAGCTTAGAGACATAACCAGCTGAACAGCACAGCGATCAATCTTAGAGGCATAGCTAGCTTCCAGTTTAAAAGACCAGAGGAACTCTAGCCTTGGAACTTTACCTCCTCCTTCTAAACATCTTTACGACTTGCAGCCTTTTATAAACTCTGCTCTAATTCTCAGCTCAATGGGAGGCCTCCATGACAGCTCAAGCACATACAGTCCCTCATTTGATAAACACAGAAACCACTTTTACTGCTGCGATGAGAACACTCAGCCAGTGTGTGTGTGTGGTGTATTAATTCATGACTGCAATTAAACTAATGATTGCAATTCATCTTTCCATCTGTCCTGTTTTGTGTGGTATACGTCTGTGTGTATCCCTAACAGGAACAACTGACTTTTGGTGACCTGAGAGGGGGACTCATGGAGAACTCCACCTGGGGTCTTACCGTGAGGTTGTAGGTGATGGGGGTCATGTTCTCCACGTCTCGCTCCAGCGGGCACAGCTGGTCGTAGAGCGGGCAGCAGCGGTCCCACAACAACGCCGGCTTTAGCACGTAGCCGCAGCCGCCGTTAGCCTCGAACAGCGCAGCGTTCAGCTGCATGGGCAGATCTGGAGTGGGACAGCGGCGGGAATTAGTGGAGGATAGAGAAGATTGAGAGCCTGAGAAAACATTGCTGAATATTCGAATTCAGAATCTTTGTCGCTTTATATATCTGGAATTTGGAGTATCTCATATCTGGATGCAGACACAAGCAACCTTTTATTTCGCTTTCATGTACTTAGCATTTTTATCTGCTATGTTTTAACGAGCCTCTCAACAAACAGCGCTGAGTCTGTCAGTGTCCGGAGGTTAAAAGCAGAGGTAACTCTACTTTAGGAAATTATGTTTAAAACAGTGAGCTGTAGGAAGAGACGGAGAGAAAGAAAGAGAGACAGAGAGAGAGAGAGAGAGAGGAGGTAAATCACCGGGATAGGTCATTCACACATCTAAAATAAATGAAGATGGATAGCTAGAAAGAAAGGGCAAGAGAAGAGCGAAAGAAGGAAAATCAATCCGAAACATTAGTCTCGCCGATGCCAGAAGCGTCAACGAGAGTTGACCTTTGTCTTGCCAGAGGTCACGAGGGACCAATACACACTCCGTCTCCCTTTCGCAGGACGATTCGCACTGGGGTTTTTTCTACAATTCCTGCTTCCTTTTCTCATCAGTGAGGAGGAATGATGGAGGGGTGGGGAGGTTTGGCTCAGAGAAATGGAAAAACACCGTGGAGGAGGAGGAGGAGGTGGGGGAGAAAATGAGGTGGAGGCGACTGGAGAGCTTTAGGGTGGCGTCTTCTAAACACTCATTCAAGAGAGATAACCTGTTGTCGGAAGGTCGGAGGACGGCAGAGGGAGGGTGATTTAAAACCTTTTCTTTTTACGACTCTGGTCGATGTCTGCTCTCGTTTCAACATCAGGACTTGGCAGATTTAAATGCTAGCGCCGCACCGCGGAAAAAAGCCGGAAATGTCACGCCATCGTCGGTTTCTACAGGGTTCAATCTGAGGATAGAAGTTCAAGCGCGGCATCTTATTGTACACTATATTCTTATATCTTTCTTATTTTCATTATATTACATTGTCCCTCTTCTTGTCCCTCATCATTCATTTATTATAATTTATTATATTTTTAAACTTTGATGTTGACTTGGATCGTTTTGGAGAGCACGAAAATAAAGCATTAATTGCCAATTAGTTACTGCGATCAACAGATAAAAGAGCTCATATAAAATGCTCCGTGTGCTTTGCTAACAACACGATTCTATTGCTCGCGCTACAAATGTAAACCAAAGTTTGCGTTTGTCCGCGTGGTGGTGGTGGCGGTGGCGGCGGGCGACGGTGGCGACTCACCGTCGGTCTGGTAGTTGAGCGCCACCAGCTGGATGCCGTGCAGCCAGAAGGGCAGCGGGTTGGGGTTGGCCGAGTCGATGCGCGTGGCCGCCGGGTACGTGCGCAGCAGCTGGGCGCCCGTGTGCTGGATGAGCTTGCGGGAGTAGCGGCGGCAGAGGCGCTTGGCGGCGTTCTCATTGACCGAGGAGATGTGGTAGCATTTGGGCGTGCGAATGATGGAGCTGAGGGAGGCCGGCGCGCTCGGCAACGCCGAGGTCTGGCACGCCGGCTGGCCCTGCGCCGTCTGCTGCTGCTGCTGCTGCTCCTCCCAGCTCAGACGCTCTGCGCCTCCTGGAGGGGGAGGAGGAGGAGGAGGAGGTGGAGGAGGAGGAGGTCAATCGTAATTCGACTGTATTTACTGTGGCTGTGTTCGAACAGTATTTTTTTGCGCAGGACGTTTCCTTACTGAGTGAATGACCCAGAAGTACCCCAGTGGCAGCCATGATAAGGGCTGTTTGAATTCTCTAAACACCAAGGAAAGGTGCTTCTATGCTTCCTTTAATACCTCCTTTATCATAGGATACACTGGACCTTCCTTTTACAAAAGGAAAGGACATAATGATGTCCCCACAATTCCTTGCGGCAGGAACATTTAAGTGACGCCCCATTCGGCTGTTCATGGAAACAACCGATCATCATGTAAGCAATAACACTGAGTGGGATTCATGTATGAGCGGATAGGAGGAGGAGTGTGAGCAACCGTTCTCAATGTGATTTCATTTCACTGTGCTGGTCGGCCATATTGCTTTTTTATAATTCCAATGTTGGTAATGAATTCATATATTTCTAATCTACTTGCACAGACGCATAATGACGTATCTTAGTGTCAGTGGCGCAGTTGTCCTTTCCTACGTCCTTATGAATTCTACAACTGCAAACTTTACAATAAACCGGATGAATCAACACCGACTGCCAGGGGAGGAGCCCCAGAGAAGCCACGGTCGGCGGCTCATCACGCTTAACGAGTGCCCTCACATCCACCCGTTCTTAAACACACATGCGTAGGCAGATCGCGGCGGGGGTCAACCATTCAACGTAACAAGCCAGCAGTTGAGGTCAGGTGTCTCGAGGTGTCAGAGGAGGTGTGGGGGGGGTGGGGGCAGTTTGATGCGTCTGATTGGTGGTCAGGTGGTGTCTTGGATTGTTTGAGATGGTTTCAGTTGTTATTTTTCCTACGGATCTCACAGGACGCGCCCACGTTTCTATCAGAGGGATCGGAAAAACAGCAGACTGTATTCTGACCATGCAGGGGGCGGGGGGTCAGGGGGTCGGTGACTCGGTGGGTGTCCAGTCTGGGATCTCTCTTTAAAAAGGTCAAAGGGATCGTTTTTCCGAGTCAAACTACACAACAAAAGGCCACGCAGGCTTCTTCTTGCGCACACACACACACACACACACACACACACACACACACACACACACACACACACACACACACACACACACACACACACACACACACACACACACACACACACACACACACACACACACACACAGTACTATGTAATCTGTCACTGTCATGTATTGTCATTCAACATGATCAAACAGCCACCTACCTTTCCCCGAGGGCCGCGTCAGGGGGGCGGAGTCTCCCAGTGCGTTACTGCGAGCGGGGGCAGCTCCAAATATGGACTTCCTGCTCTTCCCTCGGTCCTTCCCTCGGCCGGAGTCTGACGGAGACAGCGTAGACAGGCCTGGTTCCCACACACACACACGCACGCACACACGCACGCGCACGCACGCACCACACACACACACAGAAGAAAACAAAAATAACAGCATCACTGATGTGTGTTTTTTTTTTATTAGTCTCTCTCTCCCCTCTGTTTCTCTACCTCCCTCTCTTACATCTATATGTCTCTGTCTCTCCCCTCCTCCTCTATCTCTCCCTTTATTTTCGGTCTGTCTCTTCCTCCTCCCTTTCTCTCTACCTCCCTCTATCATCACCTACCTGCATCCTTTGCTCCAGCATTACCATCCCTTCCCTCACTCACTTCTCTCTCCCTCACCTTCATTCCTCCCTCCATCTCTAGAGACGTCAGACAGACAGGCAGACAGTTGGACAAACAGACAGACAGACAGACAGTCTTACAGAGATAGAGACAGACATACAGGTGGGGACACTTGTTAGACAGACCAAATCGACAGACATGCAGACAGACAGAGATAGACAGACATATCATTAGATTAGGTTATTAGGCAGACACACAGATAGAAAGCCAGGCAGACGGACAGAGGAACAGACTGGCAGACAGACGGGTAGATGAGCCTACCAGGGAACTTGATGGCCTGGCAGTAGATGACGAGGTCAGACAGCTCCTGGGCGATCTGTCGGCTCTCCTTCTTGTTCTGAGGAAGGCAGAACTCCTCCCCCAACTCCATGTCAAACACCTACACACACACACGCACACGCACACACACACACACACACGGTGAAGAGGTATGGAATTCAATATATATGACTTTCTCTGCAATTCCCATGTTGGGTTGCTGTTCATACAGTTTCCCATGCAACGTGTCGTTGCTCTTTAAAGTCTCCGTGTCCCTCCGCCTTACTTTTCCCTTGCTGTGCGTCGCCCTCTCCGGTTTCTTGGTGGTTCTCTTGGGAACCTCGTCGGCCGGTGGCTCTTCCTTCTCCGCCGCGGAGTTCTTTCCCTCCGGCTTGTCGTCCAGGATGTTGTCTAAACACGGGACCAGGACACGCACACACACGCACACACACACACACACACACACCATGAAGGACACCGGCACCAGTATCCCAGTTCCCCCGTCTGGGAATCGGAGGCGGAGTCACACATGATTGTGCCACCACTGACGACGGTACCAAAGTCCCTGTCATCAATGCAATGACATATATTGACTTTTATTCTGTCTAACATGACGGAATATATCAATATATAATATATATACGAGACACCATTTCAAATGTGTGTTGACGGAAAACAATACAGTTATGCAGATTCTACTGTACGGCCTGATAAGTTATAAAAATGAAATTCCCCATATGAACTAAAACACTTAAAAAGACAAAAACCATCGCGCCAAGGAAGAGACAGACGGATCTCTTTTCTAATGCAGCATGACAGACGGTCTTTATCAGTGTTTATCTGACAGGGGTGGGAACCCTCGAGACGGGTTGGAACAGTTTGAAGCCTTCACGAGGAAAACGAGGCAAAAACATTTAAACTCTGTCGCTCCTCGACACTCGACTGCTTTGCAACATTTCCAGGCAGAACTCGGCCCAACTGTAAACACCAGGATAGCGGGGGGGTTGCTGCTCCCAGATCTTCCTCCAAGTCCACACCCACACAGCCCTCGTCATTCCGTGGATAATTGAATGAATCGGAAATTCGTCGGAAATTCATCAAAAACAACCGTTGAAAATCAAAACAGTTGTCAACAAGCAAACCCCTTACTGTTGTTGACGTCAATTTAAGCAGCTTTGACCAACACTCTTTAAGTGATCCCACCTGAAACAGCACCTCATACAATCCAATGAGCCCCACAAAAAGTCAATTCTAACTATTTGTTACCCACAAAACAAACACTACGAGAGAGAGAGAGAGAGAGAGAGAGAGAGAGAGAGAGAGAGAGAGTCTGGGAGTGAAAGCTAGGAACACACCCAGCACCCTTTCCCCTTCATGTGAAATACTCCACGACCGGAGTGGACGACGAAGCGTCTGAGGGAACCAGGCAGCAGAGGGCCCGGGCCGTGTGAAGCCCTGCGAGGGGGGGGGCAGGGGGGGACGGGGCACGGGGGGGCCACGTACAGTACAGGGCCCTGGTGGCTGAGGGGGGCTTTCCCCGCGTGGATGTGTCAGGGGCAGCGCAGGGGCAGCGCAGGGGCCTGAGAAACCAGATGGCTCTGTTTTGGTTTCCGGACGCGGCCCGGCTCTGGCGAGGTCACCGCCACACACACACACACACATGCACGCGCACGCGCACACGCACGCACACGCGCACACGCACACGTGCACACACACAGTCTGGCAGGGGCTGTTTACACTGACATACATCCCTGTGTGTATAGATGTTTTTCTGTGTGCATGTGTGTGCGTGTGTGTTATGTTTGTAAGAGACGATCTCTTTGGAAAAACGTCTCTTTCTCTTGAAGGCCCGTCTCTTTTACATGTCCGTTGGTGACCGGCAGGCTAGACCTGATGTTCATAATGTGTCTCCACATGACCCACATCTACAGAACCGCTCCACTCAGGGCTGAGTCGCGGCAGCCGTGACAGTCAGGTCCTAGTTAGCGGGACTCATCTCTCAGTGTTCAGCCCACGAGGTTCTCTCCGTTGTTTAAATGGTAAATGGATTGCATTTATATCGCACTTTTATCCAAAGTGCTTTACAGTTGCCTCACATTCACCCATTCATACACCGACGGCGGTGTCAACCATGCAAGGTAACAACCAACACGTCAGGAGCAGTTATGGTTAGGAGTCTTGCTCAGGGTCACCTCAACACTTAGCTCGGCGGAGCCCGGGGATCGAACCAGCAACCTTCCTGTTGGCAGACAACCGCTCTTACCTCCTGAGATACTGCCGCCAATAGAAAACTACCACTACTAGAAGAGCGGAAATAGCATACATATTTTACAGAGAATTTCACCCGTTTAACAACTTTATACATTTGTGTCGAAAATAACTTTTTACACTTTGTGAGACCCAAAGGGAAACCGTTTTCAACTGAAAAAATAGTTAAACTATAATAAATAACCATTTATAAATATTAAATAATGTGTCATTTGAAACATATGATGGTCTTGTGGATATATACAGCACATATGTAAATATATTGTTACGTCCCAAGTGTGTGCGTGTGGTGTTGTTGTCTGTCTGTTTGTTTCCCCCCCCCTCTGTTTCTATACTTCCTCTGTCTCGCTGCCAGGTATTGGTTCATCCTCCTGTCAATCAACGGTTCGTTCGTCTCCCAGCCACCTCTTGTATTTTTTTGGGTTTAGGTTAGGCGGGCAAGACAGATAGTTAGTTAGTTAGATAAATAAATAGCAGACTTAGTAGTTAGTACAGGTAGGGTTAGAACTATAATCTGGGGGTGTGTGTTTTGTTTCTGTTCATTCCTTTGGCGCCGTTGGGCGTCCTCCCCTTTGTCTCTTTGCGTTCCCTCGTGTTGTTTGTGATTATTATTATTATTATTATACTTGTAAATAAATCCTCCTTATTAGTGGCCTTTCATCACGTTGTCCTAGTAGTTTGTGTTGCACTACCCCACAGCACCAGCGGTTCCCAGCATTACATGCACATACAGTATGTTACGTATTCCCCCTCCCATCTACGCCTAGACGTGCCATCTGAGGGGGACTCGTAACATATATATTCCATATGCAACATTTGGTTGAACTAATACACACATTGTAGACATGAGCGGATGTTGCATGTAAATGACGACCCACACACGCAGACCACGGAGAAAAAATTAATAAATCACAGAGGGAATGCGGAAATCACCATGGTAACAGATGGCTAGAATGCTTCCGACCAAATGATGAGAATGAGTGTCTACAACCACAATGGACAAAATATCGACAGATATATTTTTTTTTACGATGCACACAGATACAAATACAGATTCAAAACAACAACGGGGACCGTTTCAGGGGAAAAATAATGTGAAACATAAATATGGTTAGATCTGATGACCAGTGTTGAGGGTAACCTGGGACAGTTTGTGTCTAGCGGTGTGTACCTGCCCAGGAGACTTTGGGGCTTCCAAGTGAAGCTGTCAGAATTACACGTCTGCTCTTATCCCAGCTATTATGCAAGCTGCCTAGCAATTATGAAACTCGTTCTATTAGCCTCGTAACTATGAATGTTTGAAACCTGCTCTATTCTTATCTTTATGTACCACAGTGATATATTGCTGTCTCCTTCAGCAAATGTGCTCTTTGTAAGTCGCTTTGGATAAAAGCGTCTGCCAAATGCCCTAAATGGAAATGGAAATGTAATATGTCTCATCCCGCCCTCTGGACAATAATAACCAACATGTGCAAGGAATCGCAGACAGGTTTCCTTAGTAGGCAACTCTGGAACGTAGCGCTGGAGCGCAACAAGTTACTTCTTTCAATGTCAGTAATCTTGTCATGTAATGCATGAGTTACTTTTAAAAAAAGAACGTTACCCAACACTGCTGATCATCACCACATGAGAACGGGGAAGCCATGCAATTACCTTCCAGGCTATAGGAGGCGGTAGAGGCCATGAGGACGTCGGCTATAACGGAAAAGACGCACGAGAAAAAAAAAGGAGAAGAAAAGGGAGTGAAAAAAAAGCATGCAAAAGTAGGAAGGGATCAAAAGAAGACAAAAAGAACAGAAAATATTGCAATGGAGGAATTTCATTTTGAGACAGGGAGATGTTGCTACCAGTAGCAACCACGGTGAAGGAGGAGTTGTATGGCTTTAAAAAGATGTATTTATTTGGACAAATAAAAGAGTGAGCATGCACTTTATATTAAGGTGGTTGGTGAGGGAAGTAGTCAGTTCCTGCTTACCGTCAGAGAGGGATTCATAGTCGTAGTCGTACTCATCCTCTTCCTCCTCCTCTTCCTCGTTGGTGTGGTTGCTCTGGGTGCTGACCCCCGGTGACCCCCGTTGCTCGCCTGGGCCTGCATGTGGGCGAGCTGGTGAGCCTGTGAATGGAGAGAGAGAGAGAGAGGGAGGTTTAATGATAAGTTATATCTTCATATCTATGTCCAACTTATAGTGTGTGTATGTGTGTGAGCACAACGCAGTGAGAGCATACATGCTGTTTACCGCCACTAAACCTCAGCAAATGTCAAGGCACACCTGTGTTCATATCCGTGAGAAATAGCCTCGATAACACAATAATCTGAATACAATTATGTAATTAAAAAAAATATATAATGTCAATATAATAAAATGTATGGGACGGCATTAGTTCAGGTGGTAAGAGTGGTTGTCTGGCAACAGGAAGGTTGCTGGTTCGATCCCCGGGCTCCGCCTAGCTAAGTGTCGAGGTGTCCCTGAGCAAGACACCACCTAACCCTAACTGCTCCTGACGTGTTGGTTGTTACCTTGCATGGTTGACACCGCCGTCGGTGTATGAATTGGTGAATGTGAGGCAACTGTAAAGCGCTTTGGATAAAAGTGCTATATAAATGCAATCCATTTACCTTTTATTTTATATGTATTACTTCTTATATAAATTTATTGAATTGAACAATTGCATTTACAAAATTGTGATCAAATTGAAAACCACTTCTTGCCATAATTGAAAGGGTTGTGAAACACCTCAATTGTTATTGAAGTGTACAGTACAGTCCTCGTACAGTAGTACAGTAGTATTACTGTAATATAAATACTGACCTGGCAAAGCCTTCGAATGACATCCAGCCCATCTGTCGCATGCTCGACGACGGCTCAAATTTCTGAAGCAGACAAAACCAATTAACGGTCATTAAAGTCATCGATCCACTCTGCAATTTCCTGTTTACAGCTTCCTTACTTCCTCTCCACTATACATCAATCTCTCTCTCTCTCTCTCTCTCTCTCTCTTTATTTGTATTATTCTGTTGATTTCTCTATTGTTTTATTGTACTGTATTGCTATGCAACCCGGCACAAGAAAATAAAGTTCTATCTTATCTTATCGAGTCATTCATTCATTCATGTGAATCCTCAAATGCTCTCCAGCTACCATTTCACCGCCACCCCCCCTCCCCACACTGATGTTTACTACCTCATGGGGCCGTTCGTCCATTAACGGCCGGTACCACATCATTTACGGGAAGCAGCTCTACCACAACACATACAGCTCCCCTGCTCTAACGCTCTCCTACCGTCTACCCATCACAACTCTACAAACTCCACATAGAAGCGTAACAGTAACCTGTGTATTGAGATTCAAGATTTCTTTATTGCCATATGTAACAAGTACAATGGAATGCTTCCTGCCCATTCACTCCTGCAGTATTCTTCGAAACAAATTCTAAACAACTCTAAACAATTAATAATAGTACCTAGAAGTACAGTAAAATCTATAAACTCCACATACAGTAGAAGCGTAACAGTAACCTGTGTATTAAGCAAATACAAATAGGTCAAAGTAAAAGGTGTAAAAGTCAAAATAGATAAAAGTTAATTATTATAGAGGAGGTGGATGTGGAATTATATCATCTCTCTACCTCCACTTAGAAGTGCATCATGACATAACATATGTATTGTAGTGTCCTCCAATAAGTCACTTTTTAGATCCCTGAGGGGTTTCAGTAGATTCCAGTACTTGTTGGTAAACCTTTGCGCTATACTGAACTAAATGGATATTATCAATCGATCAATCAGAACAAAATCTAAATCAAATCAACTGAAAAACCATATGCCTGCTGGCGTCTCCAACTTTTCCAAACCAAAGTTTTCCGATCCTCCCTCGTCTTCCAGGTGCTCAAATTTGCGGGCGAAACATTTAACCCTTTGTGCTCCACTACACGGGCGCAAGGTCAGAACACGTTAAATCAAAAATGTCTCCTACATGTGTTTGGTCGAGGGTCTAACTCCGTTACCTGTATAATGCTGAGGACCTCGTCGTAGCTCAGGTGCTCTCGCTGGCAGTTGACCAGGAAGTCGTTGAGCTGCGGGATAGCCACGCCCAGCACCCCCAGCGACGCGTTCTCCACGCCCGTGCCATTGGTCACGATGCTCGCCGCCGCGATGGCGTCCGAGATCTGCTTCTGGTTGTCTGTCATCTGCTGCCGCGTTCGGATGAAGAGGCCCAAGTCTGAGCCGTTCCTGGTCAACAGGTCTGGGGGAGAGGGGAGAGAGAGAGAGAGAGAGAGAGAGAGAGAGAGAGAGAGAGAGCGTGTGGTATGTTAGCGTGTGGTACGTTAGCGCATGGTACGTTAGCGCGTGGTACGTTAGCGCGCGGTACGTTAGCGCGCGGTACGTTAGCGCGCGGTACGTTAGCGCGCGGTACGTTAGCGTGTGCTACGTTAGCGCGTGGTATAGCATAAGGATGGGTACCGAGGTCAGGCTGTATTCCCGTGTCGCGGTCGTCGATGTGCAGCTTGGTGTAGAGGGGAGCCGACTCCGCAGCGCTCCGGCTCACGGGAACAGCAAACGTATCAAACAGCTCCTTCAGGTCCTTCCTGCTGCGGATGCTGGGAACAAACACACACACACACACTCTTACCATCTAGCACCATGTGGGCCTGTCTACTGTTATTATACTATTATTTATGGGGGGGGGGGGGGGGGGGGTTGGTTGTGCACCCTACCTTGAAGATGTCGGCCATCTTGCGTTGCTGGGGCAGGGAACAGTGGTTCTCTATGGACAAGGATCGACGGGCATGTTGGGAGTTGAACAAAAAAGCCGTAGCGGATTTTCACGGCCTCCACCACGTCCTGCGGGATCATGTGACGGACGCGGCTTACCTGATGAGAATAAACCACTTCACTGCCACTACATTACACAACATTGACAGTCAATTTCAGTTTTGTTTCTGTAGGAACCCTCTTTGAAGGGAATCTTATCTTGTGTGTGTCTGTGTGCGCCAGAGATGGGAGTAAGTCACACATGTGCAAGTCTCAAGCAAGTCTCAAGTCTTAACCTTCGAGTCTAAAGCGAGTCCCGAGTCATTTTTGTGAGAGTCGAGTCGAGTCAAGTCAAGTCATAGCTTAGGTCAAGCAAGTCACAAGTCAAGTCATAGAAATATAATAAGCTGGAAGACTTAAAGTGCTGGACTTTTATTTGCAACAAATACAGTGCATCAAAGAATGAACTTGAACAAGTATGACTTCTATGTCCAATACTCCTTCAAAGAGGCCTCACTCTTTCATGTGAGGAAAAATGTAACTTAGTGTTTGTGTCATGATTAAGCATGTGTGTGTGAGAGAGCGAGAGAGAGAGAGAGAGGCAGAATGTGTTTACAGTGGAGTGTGTGTGCATGTGTGTCAGAGAAACAAACAATGTAATTAGGCCTAGTATTTGTGAATATGTGTGTGTGTGTGTGTGTGTGTGTGTGTGTGTGTGAGAGACAAAGACAGAGTGAGAGAGAGTGTGTGTGTGTAGAGGAGAGAGTGCTCTGTGTGTGTGTGTGTGTGCGTGTGTGTGTGTGATAGTGGAGTGTGTGTGCATGTGTCAGAGAAATATAGAAAAAATGTAATTAGGCCTAGTATTTGTAAGTGTGTGTGTGTAGAAGTGTATGTGTATGTCACAGCTGTACTAGCAGCACCTTCCATCTTCCAAACTCCGGCCACTCTACCGCTACAGTTAGTGATGGGTGCGTCACTTGGTAGAGATTACAGGTTGCCAGGTTTGCCCACATGCAACAGGAAACATCCAATCGAAAAAATATATATATTTTTGATAATTCACATATTAACGAAGACAGCAATGACTTGTCGAGTCATTTCATGCAAGTCTAAGTCAAGTCTCAAGTCATGGATAGCAAGTCAAAGTCAAGTCAAGTCTTTTATCACTGTTGATCAAGCAAGTCACAAGTCCTCAATCTGGCGACTTAAGTCTGACTCGAGTCAAGTCACGAGACTCGAGTCCCCCATCTCTGGTGTGTGCGTGTGTGTGTGTTATACGTACCTTGAAGGGTATCTTGGTGGTGAGGGTGTGTCCGTGGTAGATGACCGGCATGCCGTCGTCTCCATCCCAGCAGTCCAGCTCCACACTCCTGCAGCCCTGCAGTAGGACCTGCGTCACCACGGCAACCAGAGGCGAGAGGACAAACACAGCGAAAGAGGGATTCGAGACAGAATTGCAGTTTCTCCTGGAATCCATCAGAGGAACGTTCCACGACGGGATAAGGGAGGAACAGACCGAAAGCTCCCGGCGGATCCCAATCTAATTTGTGTCGGCCACTCACTGAGCACAATGATACTGGCATCACTCAGGCTGCATGGCTTCCTGTCTGTCTGCTTCTCTGTCCATCCATCCATCAACCATTCATTCTCCAACCATCCTTTATCCAGGATCCATCCATCATCCTTTCATTCTCTATCCATTATCCGTTATCATCCATCCATTCTCCACCCAACCATTCAGCCACCCATCTCTCATCCATGCATTTCACATCCATCCATTCTCATCTCTCATCCATCCATCCATCCATCATCCATCCATCCATCCATCCATCCATTCTCATCTCTCATCCATCCATTCACCATCCATCCATTCTCATCTCTCATCCAATCCATCATCCATCCATTTAGCATCCATTCATCCATCCATCCACTCATCTCTCATCCATCCATCTTCCATCCATTTAGCATCCCCCCCCACCTGGCTGTAGAGCTCGACGGAGGACTCCCCCTTGAGCTGGTGTCCGGTCAGGTAGGTGTTGTGGGACGACTCGATGTAGTAGTAGGAGAGGGGGTGCTGCAGCGCCCCCATGTCCACCCGGGACTCCTCCTGACGGGACGCAAAGTTCTCCTTGTCCATCAGGTACCTGGAGGACAGGGGACCCATGGATGAGCCAAGTGGAAAAAGAAACAAATAAACAAACAAATAATCAGAATACAATTATAGTCTATAAAAAAAATAGTTTTTACAATTTTAACAACAACTATATTACTCTTGAAATATTTAATAATATAATAATACTATTACTACTACTACTACTACTACTACTACTACTACTACTACTAATAATAATAATAATAATGTCTACTTAAATACTGTAAAACAACAGAATTTGCTGCGTTCAGTAATGTGCACAAAGTAATGATATAGTAAATAAAAAAATTCATTCATAACTAATAACTTTTTGTATAGTTTATAGCATATATTGCAATAATTATGTATGTATGCTCACAAAATAAATCCCATGGCACACCTGGAACAACTGGTCTAGAGAATGTGTCTATGTGTGTGTGTGTGTGTGTGTGTGTGTGTGTGTGTGTGTGTGTGTGTGTGTGTGTGTGTGTGTGTGTGTGTGTGTGTGTGTGCATGCGTGCGCGTGTATGTGTTGACCTTCTGTTTGAGGATGTCGACTGGTGCTTGGTGGGCTTTCAGCTTCTTGTTCTTCAGGAGTATCTTCCCCCTGAGCTGGAGCGGCGAGGGCAGGAGGGGGTCGTCACTGAAGTCGCTCTCAAACAGGAAACGCATCACCAGACGCTCGCCAAACACCGCCTGCGAGAGGAGAGGAGAGGAGGCCGTCAGCTGGACATGAGCGGACGGACGGCAAGCAGAAACAACTCTGTTCATCTTTTAAAGGGGCCCTATTATACCCCAAGGTGTGAGTGTGATTGCCCATTACAAGCCATTACAATGTCACAAGAAGTGACATCACAAGTGGGAGTGTCAACCCAGATGTATGCTGACTAGATCAGTTCGCCAGTTGGTCCACTGGGTAGGCTGGTAGTCTGATCTAGTCAGCATACATCTAGGTGGACACTCCCAGTTGTGATGACACCTCGTCACAATGACAACTTTAGTCACATGGCAATTTACTCACACCTGGTGGTATAATAGGGCCCCTTTAACATTGTTATTTCAGATAAAATTGTTTTGATTGGTCTGTCGATTGCATAACTTTTGTCACTCCTTTCCTCGTGATGAACTGAGATTCCCTCCCCTGATTGGTCCGGGTTTTGAAAGTTGTTTTAAAACAGGAGCGAGGCCAGACTGACCGTCAGCGAGGAACGTGAAAAGTGATCTTTGCCGAACTGAGGAGGGTCTCACGAGGCCAGAATGAGCGAAAACGATTTAATAAGGTCTGGCTGAGTAAACCACCGCAACCGTCTCTCCTAGCGTCACTCAAACATCCGTTTCCAATATCATTTGTCCTGGTGTCCAATTCTGCCGAAGAACATTCAGGGCCTGCCAAATGTAAGTACCAGCAGTAGCACTTTGGTCCACCTTGTGGTATTTTTTTTGTCCACAACCTTTCACACACTGGACTGACACTGTGCATTCATTGATTCCAAAAGACCAAAGTGCTGCAACGCTATCGTTTCCATCACGCTGAATCAACCCACGGCAGAATCTGTACAGGGAATTCATTTTGACAAATGATATTGTTAGCAGATGTTGAAGTGTATCTAGCAGAGGCAGTTTGATGGTTGGTTATGATGCTTCAATCACTGCTCTTGTCCTTTAATACGAGGAGAGAGGGGGGAGAAGTACTCCGATCTTTTACTTCAGTAACAGTAGTAATACCACACTGTAGATACCTTCCTCTGTTACAAGTAAAGGTCTTGCATTGAACATTTTACTTTCAGTAAAAGTATTAAATGTTTGTTTCTGCTTTGTTGAACAGTAATCTACTCTGCTTCTATTTGCTGCCCATGTCTGTGTTCTGCTGATGTCCGTCTGTCTTCTACTTCTACTGTAAATGACATGACTTACTACATGACTATTGTTTTAAACTTGTTTTTAAATAAAATTTTAGCTGCCACCTTCACACCTGGCCAGGGACTACAGATTATATTTACCAGCCATATGCACCGTCCCTGACAAATAAACTGAATTAAAAAAAATAGCAGAAGTAGCAGAAAATATAAATACTCAAGTCAAATACAAGTACTTGAGTACTTGAGTACTTGAGTGTGAGGTAAATGTACTGAGCCACTTTCTACCACTGAGGGACTCCTGGGACAGAGGAGGAGAGAAAGGCCAGAAGGCAGTGACCAGGAGGAGAGAGGAGAGGAGAGGATACTCAGAGATGGTTGTCAGAATCCTCAGGGTGACCCCCCCCTCCCTCCCTCCTCCTCCTCCTCCTTCTGGGAGGAAGCCTCGTTCTTCTCTATCCAAACAAAACCAAACACCAAATAAACAGACCTGCCTCCACAGACAGAGAAAAATTAAGCCAAAAAAAGAGAGAAGAAAAACATTCCTTCCCCACTTTTATCAACATGAAAGAACGCGTCTCTTATCGTGGACCCATTATTAGTGGCCCGTCTCTTAGAGGAACTCTGGGAAATGATTAGATTACAATTCATTCCAAATCATAACAGATTCCAAATGATGATAAAATGCTTCTCACAAGCTCAAAACCCATTTTGAGACATTTGGGTGAAATGTAGTTCTAAATTAATTTCATCCGGGGTTGCGGGTGAGGGAGGTGGCGGGGGGGGGGGGGGTTTACCTGAAGGACTTGAAGAGCTCGACGAACTCGATGAAGCTCATGGAACTGTCCGAGATCATGAGGTTCTGGAAGCCTTTGAAGCAACCTTTACACCTGCCGTGCCACGACCGGCTGCTCCACGCACTAGTAAACAACAACAACAACGACAACACCAACGACTCAAAATCAACAGTAACAACATAAGCAGCAAAAACTAAAAAGTGTGATGTTGTCCGATGTACCCACGTACCCCGGCGGCGTCTTGGCGGTCCCCGATAGGACGGGAGAGGACTGGAGGCGTGTCGGGGTGCTGCCGGCCATGCTGGATGAGGAAGAGGAGGAGGAGGAGGAAGAGGCCAGCATCGCGGGGCTCCTGTTGGCTGACAGGGAGAACGGTCCTGGAAAACAGTCCTCTGTGCGGAGGGGAAACAAACTACTATTAATATTCATGTTATTTATATAACCGTATTTACTGATTAAATTATTATTCTGGGGTAAAGAGCAAGGTCTTATCATCATCAGGTATCAATTATCAGTTATTTAGAGGGTATGGGTAAGGTTTAGTGTCACTCATATAATTATTATTATTATTATTATTTTGATTGTTTCATGTATTTAGTTACACATGGAAGCTCTACTCTCAGGAAGTTCTACCTGACTCGTCCTGGTCGATGCTGTCAGATAACTCTGGTCCGTTCCGGCTCAGCCCTTCCTTGTAGCTCCGGGTCTTCCGGGAGACCATCTCGTCATCGGTGACATCGCCGCTGTCTCCCTGTGAATAACACGGACGATGTCACTAACCAGACAAACATTCACCACATTGCTGGGAAATGATTCAGTTTGTTTGTTCGTGTGTTTTTTTTCTCCTGTCTGACACAGACCATTGGAAGAGGAAGTGTAATAAACAATAATAATGTAATAAATGTGGTCTAAATTGACCATTGACCAGCAGGGGAGGTTAACTGCAGAGCAGGAGGATCGGGTGGGTGGGCGCATGTTACCCAGTGGACCTCTGAAGTAGTGAAAGATGCTTTAGAAAATATGAGACAAATATGTCCTATGCATATGCATTCAATTTGACAGAAAGTACAGGCTACTATGGCCTAAAATACTATGATATAATAGACGAATATAATATAACATAATTAATATAATACATCTATGAAATCAAACAGTGGCCAGAGCTTTGTTCTGACTGATTAGCACGGTATTCACATCCGATCAAAACCCCCCATCGATAACACAGAGAGTGTAGAAGTTGAAATAGCCTCTTCATGTGAATGACACGTTTTCTTTTTTCTTTTTAAGATGTTCTGACTTGTCCGTTCTATTTTGCTGCCCTTATAAAGCATTTTGTTATCGTGCTGTATAAATAAAGATTATTATTATTATTATTATTACTATTATTATGATTATGAATATTATTATTATTACAGCAAATTGTGGCACCATCAGCAGAACAGTGAAAATGTAGTGAGTACTGAGAGAATAATTTTCACTATCCTCATTTAATAATTTCCTGACGAGACATTTCAATACTTAAAGACGATGTTGGCTTAATGTTTTTCTGTCAAAGATTCGACTAGAGCACCTACGCTTTTTTGGTCACCCCTATAAATGTCACCAGTCAGTGTATAGAAATAATAATAGTGAGTGATATAGCCTTCAAATTAAGAGTGCAGCGCAGGTTTCTCCTGACCCTGACGAGGGTCTTCTTCTTCTTCTTGGTCTTGTCGTGTCCCAGGGTGCCGCTCTTCTGGCCGCCCGCCTTCTCCGGCCCGCCGGCCGCCGTGCTCCACCGCCGGCCCCCGAACAGCTCAATGGCCTGGGCCAGCGACGGACCCTCGTACCGGCAGTCCTCCTGACACAGACACACACACACAGACACACACAGACACACACACACACACACACACACACACACACACAACACCCATCACCCCAAGTATTACATCACCACAAGTATTACATCATTTAAAGTATTACATCACCACAAGTATTACATCACCTAAAGTATTACATCACCTAAAGTATTACATCATCCATCACCCCAAGTATTACATCACCCCAAGTATTACATCACCCCAAGTATTACATCACCCCAAGTATTACATCACCTAAAGTATTACATCATCCATCACCCCAAGTATTACATCACCCCAAGTATTCCACCACATATCACCCCAAGGATCACATCCCACCAAGTATGACATCACATATCACCCCAAATATTACATTAAATATCACCCCGATCACTATATCACCCCAAGTATTACATCACACACCATCCCAAATACAACAGTACAACAGCAAATATTGAATCAAATAGGCCTATCACATCAAAAGTCAGCCAGAATATCTACCACATGCCACACCAAATATTCCATCAAAAATCTACCAAACATCTCCCCAAACATCACCCCGAACAACACACCACGCATCACCCATAATCATCATTAAAGCATCATCAACACACCTGATACAAGCTGACATACTGTCTCCTCAGCCACTGCAGTCGCTGGTCAGGAAACTTCTTCAACTTCCTGGTTGCATTCACCAGCTCTGATAGGCCCTTGTAGAGCGCCTGGGCCGTGTGATTGGGCGCCACAAAGTGCAGTAGCCTATCACAGGCAGAGGGACAGTAGATTAAGTTTATGTCGGGACATGATGGTATATCGTAAAATGGTGTATGTGCAGGAACAATGGAATGGAAATGTGAATGGAAACAGGGGCCTTTATTTTGAAGCTTTCTGCGTAGAGCCGCTTATAGCATCATAAGCTCGGAGCTTTTACCTTGAAGCCTCAGTGGGAGGAGCCTACCTGTTGTCGGTGGTGCCGAGGCCATAGAGGAGCGTCAGGGCGTTGTCCTCGGATGTCAGATGGCCCAGCTTGTTCTGCAGACACACAGCGTGGACGTCTGCCCCGTGGTGGCCTAGGAACACCGCCTGGGGTTTCAAAATAAAAGCTGCTTACTTCCTGCACACAATAACATAACTTTTCACAAATATTGCCATTTTTACAAATGTACAAATAAATAAGCAAATTATACATACATACATACAGTACATACATACATATATATAATCATGCACAATTTCCAACAACTAAAGTCCTGTCACAGGTGTACCTTGACCACGCCCAGATCCAGCAGGCCCTCGGCCAGACCAGCAGACACGGCTTGGCCCAGCCCAGCGGGAGGCTCCGTCGCTGGGACTCCTCCGCTCCACGGCTTCCCTGCCATGGAACAACAATCACATGTTGGGTTTACAAAGGAAATGGTCCTGGATCATGTTTATGAATGCTTTTAGCACATGTTTAGAATGGGGGTCACAAATAAATGATCACATGTGAAGAGCGGGTTTACGAATAAATGATCTTATGTTTAGAGTAGGTTTACGAATAAATAATCACAAGCTTCGAATGGGTTTACAAATGATCACATACAGGGTGGCAGTAGCTCAGGAGGTAGATCGGTAGACTCGCAATCGGAATAAGTTGCTGGTTCGATCTCCGAGCTCCTCCTAGCCAAGTGTCGAGGTGTCCCTGAGCAAGACACCTAACCTTAACTGCTCCTGACGTGTTGGTTGTTACCTTGCATGGTTGGCACCGCCGGTGTATGACTGGGTGAATGTGAGGCAACTGTAAAGCACTTTGGATAAAAGCGCTATATACTGTAAATGCGATAATTGAGGAAATACACTGTTAAAACTAGAAGCGTATTCATCATGCATCACATTGGCCGTGCGTTTAACTCGTGATGCGTTCATCGTCACTCGATTCTGGCGCAGTGTGGTTCTGAGGGGGGGGGGGGCCCGCCTGCCGCTCCTACCCCAGGTGAGGGTGGTGTTGTCGGGCTGCAGAGTGAGCAGGCACCGGGCACTCAGGTGGCTGTCCTGGTCGTAGTGGATGACCGTGGCGCCCTGCAGCAGGAACTGATGCGTGTCCGGGGACAGGGACAGCACATACCTGCAGGAGGAGTGTGTATGTGTTAGTGTGTGGGAGCAGTGTGTCTCAAATAGGGGGGTACACCCGTGCACCTCACTGGCGGGGAAGGAGCCAGCTGGTGCGGGAGGTGGAGCGGTACCAACTAGATATGGTTGGGCTCACCTCCACGCACAGCACCGGGTCTGGAACCAAACTCCTGGAGAGGGGCTGGACCCTCTACTTCTCCGTAGTTGCCCAGGGTGTGAGGCGCCAGGCGGGTGTGGCGATACTCGCAAGTCCCCGGCTGAGTGCCGCTGTGTTGGAGTTCTCTCCGGTGGACGAGAGGGTCGCCTCCATGCGACTGCAAGTCGCTGGGGGGAAGGCTCTGACTGTTATGTGTGCCTACGCACCAAACAGCAGCTCAGAGTATCCGGCCTACTTGGAGTCCTTGGGTGGAATCCTGGAAAGGGTTCCATCCGGGGACTCCATAGTTCTACTGGGGGACTTCAACGCACACATGGGCAATGATGGAGAAACCTGGAGGGTTTGTGATTGAGATGAACGGCCTGCCCGATCTGAACCAGAGTGGTGTTTTGTTATTGGACTTCTGTGCTAGTCATGGACTGGCCATAACAAACACCATGTTCGAACATAGGGTGGCCCACAAGTGTACCTGGTACCGGACCACCTTAGGCCAAAGGTCGCTGATCGACTTTGTAATCGTATCAGCAGATCTGCGGCTGCATATTTTGGACACTCGGGTGTGGGAGGAGTTCGGGGAGACCATGGAGAAGGATTTTCGGTCAGTCAAGCACGTTCTCAGTGGGTGTTGGACTCCGCCAAGGTTGTCCCTTGTCACCGATTCTGTTCGTGATCTTCATGGACAGAATCTCAAGGCGCAGCCGAGGTGAGGAGAGTGTCCGGTTTGGGGACCTCAGAATTGCATCTCTGCTCTTTTGCAGATGATGTGGTTCTGTTGGCTGGTGCCAACAGAACCACGGGTGCTGTACCGGTCTGTTGTGGTGAAGAGAGAGCTGAGCCGGAAGGCGAAGCTCTCAATTTACAGGTTCATCTACGTTCCAACCCTCACCTATGGTCACAAGCTTTGGGTAGTGACCGAAAGAATGAGATCGCGGATACAAGCGGCCGAAATGAGTTTCCTCCGCAGGGTGGCTGGGCTCAGCCTTAGAGATAGGGTGAGGAGCTCAGACATCCGGAGGGAGCTCGGAGTAGAGCCGCTGCTCCTCCGCATCGAAAGGAGTCAGCTGAGGTGGTTCGGGCATCTGATTAGGATGCCCCCCGGGCGCCTCCCTTTGGAGGTTTTCCGGGCACGGGTTTACCAGGTCTGTCTGGCAGCCTCCCGCGCCATCTGATCCAACTCACCACCAGGTGGTGATCAGTTGACAGCTCTGCTCCTCTCTTCACCCGAGTGTCCAAAACATGCGGCCGCAGATCTGCTGATACGATTACAAAGTCGATCAGCGACCTTTGGCCTAAGGTGGTCTGGTACCAGGTACACTTGTGGACCACCCTATGTTCGAACATGGTGTTTGTTATGACCAGTCTATGACTAGCACAGAAGTCCAATAACAAAACACCTCTCTGGTTCAATCACTCCCCTCCAGGTTTCTCCATCATTGCCCACGTGTGCGCTGAAGTCCCCCAGTAGAACTATGGAGTCCCCGGATGGAACCCTTTCCAGGATGCCACCCAAGGACTCCAAGAAGGCCGGATACTCTGAGCTGCTGTTTGGTGCATAGGCACACACAACAGTCAGAGCCTTCCCCCCAGCGACTTGCTGGTGGCCGTGGATCCACGCCTGGCCACCAGACGCTCCAGAAGCGATATGTCTGCGTATTCTCCGCCGAACGTCCGATGACGACCAGAATGCGGGGACTGCGTCGGCTATGCGCGCTCACATACAACACAAGTTGAAAACATGGAACCTTTTTGGGAACGGAACCAGTTAGTTTTTATGTACGCAAGTATTTCTTAAATCGGTCAGTGGGCCCATCAGTGTTGACAGCTCACATCATATCCATCCAAGCCTAAAGTCTCAATAAATGAATCTAATAGTCTAACAAAGGACACATGGCCATCTCCCAGCACCAGCTCTTCCCTCATGGCAGAGTTGGGCGTCGGTGGGGCCCACCAGAGGACGGGTGTGGAGGTGCAGCAACAGCCGTGGTCAACTGCAACCCCTGCAACCAGCCTGGAGCAGCACAAGACCCAGCCATGCCTCTGCCAGGAAGTACAGCAGCTGAAGGCCCACGCATGCTCTGGGAGAGAGATGGGGGATCGAGCCACGTCGTCTGGTGGAGGGGGCCCTACTGAGGGCTGTTCCAGGACCTCCAACGAGCTCCACCACAGCCGAGCTGCCAATCCCCACCCAGCCCATCCAGACAGCCCGGCAACTCCCACACCCAGAGACACCTCCGGCAGTCAAGGCAGCAGCCGCCCAGGCCTCCGGTCTCCAGGGTGGAGGGGTAGGGGGGTTGGCTGGCCACATTGGGGTCGTGAATGGACGGTCCATGGACACCTCCACCAACAAAGGCAGCATCCCGGGCCTCCGGTCTCCAGGGTGGAGGGGGAGGTGTGTTGGCTGGCCACATTGGGGAGGTGTGGGGACAATGGGCTTATGGGATTGTTTGCTTTTTTGGATAGGGGGTGAGGATTGTGGCATTGTAGCACAAGCTATGCTACACACACCCAACGTTAAAATGACAACGGTAATTTTACCCTGCTACTGACTACCTGTGAAAAGGATCTCTTGAGACGCAACAGCGTGTTTGTTTGCCACGTTTGTTTTTGATTATTTGATCTGGCGTGCCACATGACATAACATATAACCAATAGATTTGCAGTCAAGTCCAAAAAAACTATGTACAACGCCTGACCCAGCCAAGCGGCAAATGCGTTGTCTCAAGTCTTAAGTGAACGCACCTGATCAAAACAAAAACACATAAGCACCAAAGATGAATACTAACGGATAGTAGCTTCGCTCCCTGAAGGAGTTGTTCCTGGAGGTGGGGCTGTGACTGGACATGTCTAACGGATAGTAGCTTCGCTCCCTGAAGGAGTTGTTCCTGGAGGTGGGGCTGTGACTGGACATGTCGTCGGAGTCCTCGGCCTCCAGGCTACGGTTACACGACCTGCGCAAAACAGACAGCCAAACAGACAGCCACCCAGTCAGACCGCAGGACAGCCTGGTGGTTAGGGAGAGAGAGAGAGAGAGACAAAATAACAGGGAGTGGAGCGGTGAGGATGGAGGGCTGGAGTGTGGAAGGGTGGGGGTGGAGTGTTGGAGGGGTGAGAGTGGAGGGTGGAGGGGTCAGGGTGGAGGGATGAGGGTGGGTGAGGGTGGGGGTGAGAGTGGGTTAGGGTGGGTGAGGGTGGGTGGGTTGGAGGGTGGGGTGGGTGAGGGTGGGTGAGGGGTTGAGGGTGAGGGTGGGTTAGGGTGGTTGAGGGTGAGGGTGGGTTAGGGTAGGTGAGGGTGAGGGTGGGTGAGGGGGGTGAGGGTGGGTGAGGTTGAGGGAGGGTGAGGGTGGGTGAGGGTGAGGGTGGGTGCGTACCGGATGGTCTGCAGGATGTTGTTGACGGTGGCCTCCTTCTCCGGGACGTGGAGGCCGTCGGAACCCGAGCGCGACAGGAAGTGCTGCTGGCCGCTGTAGTCCGACACAAACTGGCGGGCACGAGAGGAGGAGGAGCTACGGTCAACCAATCGCAGATGACTATACTGCCTGTACAGACAATAGCCACCTCGATACCCTAAGACCCCTCATGAAGCCCCTCTGCTTGGCATCAGTTGCAGAATCACCTGAAAAAGCTGATCCTTTGGCTTTAAAGACTGAAAATAGTGCAGATATTTGATTCTTTCCCTTCAATTGTGATATTTGTGATATTTGTACTGTTCTGCTGGGCATCGCCACTTTTTCATTTTACTGCATATACTGTGTGTATGTGACAATTAAACTTCTTGAATCTTGACTTCATATACTGTCTCATATACTTGAGTACTTTTGGATATTTTTTTGCTGTTGGTGGCATTTCTTTTATTTTCATGTAAATTGTTATAGGCATGTCCGCAGCCATAATTGTAGGTGTGTGTGTGTGTGTGTGTGTGTTGTGGTGTGTGTGTGTGTGTGTATGTGTGAGGTGTGTGTGTGGTGTGTGTGTTGTGGTGTGTGTGTCTGGTGTGCGTCGAGCGTTTGTCGCTCAGTTAACCAAC
>PIJE02000026.1:965312-967812 GCA_002895965.2 Coryphaenoides rupestris
ATTAGATCCTGCAGGGGGGGGGGATAGATTTGCTTAGTGCCGTCAAATCTATGACTAAAAGTAAAACTGAAAGTAGGAATTGAAGCAGAACAGAGGGCTGGTGTCTGACTGCAGGCGGTGGAGGGTGGAGGGTGGTGGGTGAGGGTGGTGGGTGGAGGGTGGGTGAGGGTGGTGGGTGGGTGGGTGAGGGTGAGGGTGGGTGAGGGTGGGTGAGGGGGGTGGGGGTGAGGGGTGGGTTAGGGTAGGTGAGGGTGAGGGTGGGTGAGGGTGAGGGTGGGTGCGTACCGGATGGTCTGCAGGATGTTGTTGACGGTGGCCTCCTTCTCCGGGACGTGGAGGCCCGTCGGAACCCGAGCGCGACAGGAAGTGCTGCTGGCCGCTGTAGTCCGACACAACTGGCGGGCACGAGAGGAGGAGGAGCTACGGTCAACCAATCGCAGATGACTATACTGCCTGTACAGACAATAGCCACCTCGATACCCTAAGACCCCTCATGAAGCCCCTCTGCTTGGCATCAGTTGCAGAATCACCTGAAAAAGCTGATCCTTTGGCTTTAAAGACTGAAAATAGTGCAGATATTTGATTCTTTCCCTTCAATTGTGATATTTATGATATTTGTACTGTTCTGCTGGGCATCGCCACTTTTTCATTTTACTGCATATACTGTGTGTATGTGACAATTAAACTTCTTGAATCTTGACTTCATATACTGTCTCATATACTTGAGTACTTTTGGGATATTTTTTTGCTGTTGGTGGCATTTCTTTTATTTTCATGTAAATTGTTATAGGCATGTCCGCAGCCATAATTGTAGGTGTGTGTGTGTGTGTGTGTGTGTGTGTGTGTGTGTGTGTGTGTGTGTGTGTGTGTGTGTGTGTGTGTGTGTGTGTGTGTGTGTGTGTGTGTGTGTGTGCGCGTACCTCCAGTGAGTCCGTGTCTGAGTGGTCCCAGTGGTGCTTTGAGGCTGATGATGCTGGCTGTGCCGTCCAGAGCGTCGCTAAGCTCCTTGAGGAAGACTCCGCAGAAGGGAACCACCTTCAACATACACACACACACACACACGCGCACACGCACACACAGAACATGACGTTAAAGAACTCAAACTTGAACTGAAAGATCATGAGAAAAGTGTCCTCTGGATATTAATTCATGTTTTCCTTTCCCTGCAAATAAATAGTCATGTCAAGCCCATGCTATCTGCCAAGCCCTTAATCACAGTTACAGTCTCAAAGGGCTTCACAGGCCATATATTTAAGATGCCCCCTGACCGTAGCCCCTCCCCCCCCCCCCCCCCCCACTCCCCCACTCCCCCCAATACTGCCTTAATGATCAAGGAAGAAAACTTGAAGGATGGAACACAGGGTGAGGGGGGTTCCAGGGATGGGTGCCATAGTGGACGTACATAGCAGTATTACAAGGAAAACGTTTTAAGTTCAATTTTTAAAATGGAAAATGTATATTGTACATATTAATGAGGTGGTGGCTGGTGGCAGTCAGGTGGGATGGCTGTACCGTACACAAACAAACAAAATACAAACAAACAACAACAAACAAACACAGGCTATCTCACCAACAAACATGACGAGACAGATCAATACAGAGCACATAGTAGTCGGAGACATTCTGCAGAGCTTTATAAAAACGACATGATGGCAGGTTGGGGTGAAGGCCAGGGTGGGGGTTAGAGAGGTGCCCAGCCACCTTGCATCCTGGTATATTGAGTGCTCTGGTGAGCAGCTTCTTGTACTCTGCGGAGGACTCGTGCTGGGCCATGGCGTCCTTCAGACCCCGCATGGTCTCAATGTCCGCTGGCTCCATGAACTGCCACATCTTCAGCACCTTGCGGGACCTGCAGCGTGCGCACACGCACACACGCACACACACACACACACACACACATACAATTAAACACAACCACACACACACTGTTTGTGCACATGTGTGTGTGTGTGTTTGCACATGTGTGTTTGGGTTTAGGTACATGTGTGTGTGTGTGCGTAGACATGCGTTGGCGAGTATGTGTGCCCGTGTGTACAGGTATGTATGTGCGCGTGTGTATTGGCTCCTGGCACCTGAGTCCAGCGAGGAACTCCATGACAGCGTTGTAGTTGCCCATGTTCCAGCAGCAGCGGGCGGTGTGCACCAGGTAGGAGAACACCTCTCTCTTCTCCTCCATGGAGCTGGCCGTCAGCACCAGCCAGGTCACCCACGAGCTCACCTGGGGGGGGGGGGGGGGGGTGAATAATGAATGACAGTTCAGTACCCCTCTACATGTCCGCAGTCTCAGCTGGAGGCCTCCCAGAGCGGGACCCATAACCACCTCCCTGCTCCTTACCGCAGAACAGCCATCATCCAGGGCAAGGTTTTAATCCAACATGAGGGAGAGTCTGCAACATTTCCTCCGGGAAAAATACATCGAAAAGTGGGGACCGTTGATGTCATTGGTCCGGGATTTGAAACATCATCCATTGGTCTGATTTGGTAAAATGTAAATATGTAA
>PIJE02000026.1:972812-982812 GCA_002895965.2 Coryphaenoides rupestris
ATTAATAGATGGGTTAATGAATGGATGGATTAATAGATGGATTAATAGATGGGTTAATGAATGGATGGATTAATAGATGGATTAATAGATGGGTTAATGAATGGATGGATTAATAGTTGGGTTAATGAATGGATGGATTAATAGATGGATTAATAGATGGATTAATAGATGGGTTAATGAATGGATGGATTAATAGATGGATTAATAGATGGATTAATTAATAGATGGATTAATAGATGGATTAATAGATGGATTAATAGATGGATTAATAGATGGGTTAATGAATGGATGGATTAATAGATGGATTAATTAATAGATGGATTAATAGATGGATTAATAGATGGATTAATTAATAGATGGATTAATAGATGGATTAATAGATGGATTAATTAATAGATGGATTAATAGATGGATTAATTAATAGATGGATTAATAGATGGATTAATGAATGGATTAATAGATGGATTAATAGATGGATAGATGGAGAAACTGGCTTCTTAATCCACAGATGGTGGTGGTTCAGTTCATCTGTTATTTCGTTAAAACCTTTATTGCACTCATCCACTGCAGCAGTGTATACATTGTGAAGTGTGAGTGAGTGTGTGTGTGAGTGAGTGCGTTTTCAGCATAACATGATCCGTTCAATTGCCATTACCTACGGAAGACTAATGCATTCACTTGAGATCAAATGTTTGACCCTGTTTTTCTGAATGGCCGAGATATAAATCATCTCCGGATTTCAGAGCAAAATTCTTATCTCATAATTCTTCCATAACTACCCATGTTGTGTCGATGGATATATATTTTTTTGTACATTGTTAATTGAAATGTCTCTTTCTAATTATTTTACTGTCCTGTAATTCCATTGCTGTGACACCCACATTTCCCGTCTGCGATGATTAAAGTTAATTGTTGAATTATTACATTTGCTTTATTGTTCCACGTTATCGTTATCGCACGCACGCACGCACACACACACACACACACACACACACAATATTCCCAACAGGCACTTCCAGCATCCACTGCTGCTGGAGTGACTCAGGCCACCGGAAACCACTCATAATTATGTTTCGAATCCAAATGATTTTAACAACGGATGAAGACACAACACTGAATTCAAAGACAAAAAATGAACAATTAAATACACATCTCGTTTTTTTAACGCCCCCCCCCAACAAAGCTTGGCCATCCACTCTTATCCAGTTCAGAATTTCGACTGCTGTTTTCAATAAATGTTAACAAATAATAAAAAATAATCCATCTGTGTGTGCATCTGTGTGTGGACATCAAACAGGTGATAGATGGACAGAGAGATAGAGAGAGATAGTGAGCTAGAGAGAGGGGTATGGGTATGGGTAGAGAGATAGAGATAGATGGAGATAGATGGAGATAGATGGAGATAGAGAGATCAGAAGATAGGTAGATAGATAGAGCGAGATAGAGATATATAGAGATCGATAGGGAGATAGAGATAGAGAGATCCATAGATAGGTAGATAGATCGATAGGGAGATAGAGAGATAGATAGATATTTATAGTGTATATATATATATATATATATATATATATATATATATTTACAATTGTCGTCTTTGAATTGTCATAGCGGCGTGTGTCTCTTCCCAGTTAAAGTGGTACTGGTTTCAGCTCATCGCGGCGCATTGCTGGCCTCACCCGCTGGTACAGCTCCTGCTCCTGCTGCGTGAGGATGCAGGCGATCTCCTCGGGGAACTGGGCCAGGGGCCGCAGCTCTGCCAGCTCCCGGCCGATCGCCCCGGGGCCCACGGGGGCCGGCATCGCCACGGTGACGCCGCCACCGCCAACGCCACCGCTGCCCCCCGTCATGATGCTGCCCGAGAACGGTCGCTCTGCAGTGGGGGAGGGAAGATTTACGCAAAACTGAATAAAAAGACAGACAGGCAGGCAGGCAGACAGGCAGACAGACAGACAGGCACACATAAGGAGGACTCATGCATTAGAATTAAAATAAATCAATATCTCTGAGGTGGAATCAGCCCGGTAGAGTTGCTGGTCCGATTCCCAAGTTCCCTGTAATGAAGTCACAAGCCACCGAGTCTGTCAGCACTAGTGTAGTTTGGATGCCTTCATCATTTGCCAAATATTTGTCAACTCAGTTTGTTATGCTGCTATACTGTCCTGCTGCTTGACTAAACTAAGTGCTACTGTTGTCCTGTTGCTCATATTTGTCTTTGCTACGGCGGCCTCTGCTCATATCTCTTTGCGTATGTCTGTTTTTTGAAGCTGTTCTGTAATTTAAGTCGTCCTGAAATTGTTTGTCTCTCGAACATATCTACTCTGCTTCTATTTGCTGCCCATGTCTGTGTTCTGCTGATGTCTGTCTGTCTTCTACTTTTACTGTAATTAACTTACTACATGACTATGGTTTTAAATGTGTTACATTAAAATTTTAGCTGCCAACTTCACACCTGGCCAGGGACTACAGATGAAAACTAGCCTCCTGGCTAATTCTGGCATATTTACAATACTGTCTATTAATATGCACTGTCCCTGACAAAGTAAATAAAT
This sequence comes from Coryphaenoides rupestris, assembly GCA_002895965.2. Lineage (NCBI taxonomy): Eukaryota > Metazoa > Chordata > Actinopteri > Gadiformes > Macrouridae > Coryphaenoides > Coryphaenoides rupestris. Next base: position 975,362 of record PIJE02000026.1, read on the forward strand.
AAATAAAATAAAATAAAGGGAGGCAAGAAGCACCTAATGAACAATCCCAATTGAAGCTGGAGCTGTTCCCTTGCACGGGTGACAACCCACTGTCACGTATACAGCAATGCATATACAATTTACCATTTTTGAAACATTTATGATGGGCCCAATATTGAAACCCTGCGCCCTGCTGGTGGACTTCATCACTATTGACTAGAACAGCAATCATAGGCAAAAAAGGGAAATGTAGCTGTCCGCCAGTAGCCATTTGAATTGTAATAAAATGTGATGTGCAATTTATTTTTGTGACAGTATTTCCTGTTATTCCATTATATTTTTTCCGTCTGTGAAGTGCCTTATGTCCGTGTGGCTGTTGGGAGTTTGGGGGGGGGGCCAGGGACTACAGATGAAAACTAGCCCCCTAGCTAATTCTGCCGTATTTACAGGACTGCCTATTAATATGACAAATAATAGTAGAAATACAGTGAATAAAAAGAATTAGGAGGAATGAGACACAATCCTTCTGCTTATTATCAACTGTCACACACACACCACACACACACACACACACACACACACACAATTACTCATGCACATGTGCGCACACACATGCGCCGCACACACACACACACACACACACACACACACACACACCACACACACACAAGCATGTCATGCACATACACTTTTATAACGTAATGTACTGGGCAACCCTTGAGATGTGCTCGAGGTAACCAATGGTAACCAGTAACTGCTCAACAGGAAGAAAGAAAAACATGCTTATTTACACACTTTGATTTATAGATCCGGCCTTTTGGCTCCTGTAATGAACTCTGCGGGTGCACGTGTGTGGGTGTGTGCGCGCACATGACTGAGTGTGCGTTGCGTCTCTTAAATCCTTTCTTCGCACTGCAGACTGGTTATGCGTCGGACGACTCAGCGATTGCAGATCGAAGCAGATACTTCAGACATTATTGATCAAATTCAGTTACAGCCCAACAAAAACACAGCAGAGCACTCAGGCGAGTATCGAGAGCGAGAGCGAGAGAGAGAGACACCACACACACAGACGAAAAGAACCTCCTTTAACATAATTCAGGTTTTGTTGTCGCAGATAAATCAGATATAAATCAGATGGCAGACACACAAACAAGCTGACAAGTTTATCTACCACTTCTGACTCACATCATCAATTTCAATTTCAATTTGCTCATGGAGGCCTACAGGCAGGGCTGCGGACATCCAGAATCGAACCCAGTCACTTTTTGACTGGCTGTCCACCACACCCTCGCCACCATATAGTCAGAGGAACTATAGTATTCCACATACAGTATGAACAAACTAAGCATTCTATAGCTTCCCCTCCTTACCCCCACCACCACCTCGCCTCCCTAACTCACTCCCACTCACCCTGACCAGGGTTTAATCCATCCCCTCTTGAATCCCGAGCACTCGTACTTCCTGCTGCTGAAACATAGTGCTTAGCATCGTGTAACCTAGCAACCGAGCAATCACGTGTGCGTCAAATCTTACTGTACAGAGAGTGATGTATTGTTGCGTCAAGCCAAATGCCCTGGATGTAAAGTACAATGTATGTATGTAGGTTCTGTCTTTGCTCCTGGCTGCGGATAGATGTGGCCGCTCAGAAGATGTGCACGTGGGTTAGAGGAGCAGGTCTCCAGCAGGAGGGGGTGAGGGCCTCGTGCACAGCCCTAGACGTCAGGGCTCGTACCTGGGCTTCCCAAACAGCGCCGGGCCTCCTTAGGTTGGGTCATCTGACCTGGCCACCATTTATCATCATAAAAGTCTCCTCTTTGCTGACTTAGGTGTGATTATCTCATGTGAACTTCTCTAAACTAAGATCCGTCATCTTTATCTTTTCATTCTTAACTCGTTGCTCAACTCAGACGTTCCGACTGTGTTTTGAGGAGGAGGGGGGGACGACTTGTGTATACAAAAATGAAGCTTTTGTATAAATAATGTTAGTTGCTGTGCGGGTGTTGTCATGTTGTGAAGCTAGCGGCTATCACACAGCGATCTGGCAGGAGAGAGGCGGGGAAGCAGCTATGCACGCACACGCGCACACACGCCATTCATCTTTATGCATGAGCACCGGCCATCTGCATACAGAGCCTGTGTGTGTGTGTGTGTGTGTGTGTGTGTGTGTGTGTGTGTGTGTGTGTGTGTGTGTGTGAGAGGGTCTCAGAGAGAGCGAGAGAGAGAGAGAATGAGAGTGCTTGTGTGCATCTGTGTGTGTGTGTGTGTCTGTGTGTCTACTGTAGTCCTCAGTCGTGGCTCTGGGATCAGTGGCTCATCGCTGCCGTTCCAAACATCACATGAACACAGGATGCATGGCCCACAGGAGACCATGTTAATACAGAAACACACACACACACACACACACACACACACTCTCTAAATAGGCTTGTATAAAACAGTGAGACAGGTGCAGCAGGAGGGCTGAACCAGCATTAGATATTATACATTATATGACATTTCATTGGACAGGGAATTACTGTTTGCTATAAAAACATGTCATAATCTATTTAATTACCCAACCAAATGTACCATTTGTGATTAATAAAGTGCGTTATGATTAAACAGAAGCAGTTTATGCTAATGTTTATGTTTTATGTTTTTTATCTGTCATGACCCGGTCTAGAATCATTCTGAACTACCTTGGCTATAGAATACGCAGAAATCCACACAAATACATTATTTGTATGATGGTGATCAATATATTAATCATATATTGGTGATGGGTGAACAATATATTATTATTTCAAGAACAACCTTTGGAGATGTAACATGAATGTAACATGAATCTTTGCAGACCAGAGAACACACACGCACGCATGCACACACGTGCGCAATAAACAAACCCCCAACAAGCAAGCGCTGACAGAATACACACTAACAAGAAAACACACACACACACACACAGACATACACACAGACACACACACACACACACACACAGTTTAGAGTTTATCCTTGACTAAATACAGCAGCTTTCTTCGTACTAAGCGTACGGATCAGCAGGTATCAGAGAATACAAAAACAAGCGTGTTTATTAGAAGCCCACTAGCCGATGATAAAACACACTGAACAGGGAATAGACTTCAACTCAACAGCAAAAAAACCCCAAATAAAGTCTGTTGACTTTTCTCATCTCTAAATGTTTTTAATTTTCACGCGACATGCGAGTGTGTCCATGTTTCAGTAAGAAAGGGTGAAACCAAAGCAGAGACAGATTACGAGTCAACTTTGAGCGTTCCCGTCTCTGCGTGTTCATCTTGTGGGAGATCTTCCCAACGTCCTGTGGGTCAAAGTTCAGTCCCGCTCACACCGCCGCGCTCGCCCTCGCCAAGCTCGGTTACTCAGTTACCAAACGCTGCCGCGCCGGCGATCTGAGCTGCCGAACGCCGACCGTTAAAAACACACCGCGGCAAAACACAAACACAGCCTCGCACCAAACACACAACAACAACAACACACACACACACACACACACACACACACCCCGGCCGCACAACCACACCGCACACACGTCCAACTCACCCAAGTGCAGAGACAACTCAACGTACACTTGAGTCGAGCGCACGCGCACACACACACACACACACACACACACGCACACACACACACACGCACGCGGCTAACTTTAACTCTTCTAATCTACAGATCAGCCCCTTCTCTCAGTGAGAGTACTGTCGACCCTATGAGTCTATGGTGCAGGGGCTGCAGTGGGGGGGGGGGGGTACTCACTGGCAAGCTGGGGGTCTTGGTCTCCGTGGGAGGGCTTCATCGTGTGTCTCCCCCCACCCCCCTCTCTCTCTCTCTCTCTCTCAGTTTAAGCTGGAGCGAGTCCGGTCAGCGCTCAACCGCTCTGGGAAGTGAGGAGAGCGTGCGACGGGCGGCGAGCGAGCAAGAGCGAAAGAAGGAGGGAGTGAGAGAGAGAGAGAGAGAGGGAGAGAGAGAGGGAGAGAGAGAGGGAGAGAGAGAGATAGCGCCGGCAAGATACATTTCAGTTGACACCCCACGCCCCCCTCCACCCTCCCCTTGTCTCTCCCCCCTGATCCAAGCACTGCGTCGTCTATAGCAGCTGCTCTCTCTCCCTCTCTCTCTGTCTCTCTCTCAGACAGCCCTCCTCTCTCTCTCTCTCTCCTCTCATTTCTTGCTCTCCATTTCGGTTGCACTTGCTTTATTTCAAAGTGTCTGTCAGAAGAAATGCCTCTCTCTCGCTCTCCCTCCCTCCCTCCCTCCCTCCCTCCCCCCCACCTAGTCTCTCTCTATCGGCTGTCACTGTACATAGTTTACAACCCTGTGCTACAGTTAGACCGCCCAGCTGTAGTCACACGTGCACACATCACACACACGCACGTGCACACACACACACCCAAAATGTTTGACCCTTGAAACCCACACACACAAATGCATGTGCGCACGGACACACGCAACGCACGCACACACACACACACCACAATATAGAGTGGTGTGAGGCGGTTACTCCCACCTCCTCAGTGCAATGCAGCGTGAGACAAAGGAACCAACCGATAACTTGTATTTTAACTTGAAACTGAGAGGCGTTGAAAACGAAGGAAAAGGATGGATTATACAATAATAAATACATAAATACAGAATATTTAATCAAGGCTCACACACACATACACACCACGTACACTCTAGCCACACACTCCTCTGCTCTTCCGCATCACCTTGACCCCTGACCCCCTGAACCCTGATCAGTGCGGGCGGCGACAGCCAATCCAGTCGTCACTCAGCTCCAACACTATTCCACAGCTTTGTGGGTGTCAAGCACTTCCCTGTAAAACCACACACACACACACTCACACTCACACAAACACGCGTGACCGTGCACGCTGAACCCGAAGGCATGCTTAGAAAGCCTTCTGCTGCTCCCCGGTAGCATTAAAACCCTCAAAATACCCGGGAGACTCCGGCCGTAACCCAGTGAAGCGCTGGAACCCGGGGCCGCGGACACACAGCCTCACTCTGACCACGCACAGCACGCTACGACGACCCACATCCACAATAAAGTTTAGCATCGCAAAACCATTAGCGCTGCAGCATGTCGCAGCGAGGTAAACTAGGTTAGGCTAGGCTAGGCACATTGTGAATCCTCTAATAATCAAAGCCCACACAGAGATAACAATGATCAATCAAAACAAAGAAGCCGCGTTGCTTTGAGGCGCTGCGGCAACAGGCGAGACAAAAGACAGAGGAACCGTCACCATATATGGTCGTAGAACAATAAGCATCCCCTGCCAAGGCCAAAATGGCCCACGATGCAATTGAACGGTCCTGGATGGAAACCGATACGCTCTCCCAGACCAAAACTGTTAAAACCCCCTTTTTTCTGTTCTTTTTAAACCTAGCCAACAAGACTACACCGCTTCCAGCTGTGGACGTGATCAACACCGAGAACACAGCATAACGTGCATCTTCTTCTATCTCCCATCCGTCTTCTTTTCCAAAGGTTACGCTTTCTGTTCAAGGTCTGCGGTGTCGTCTTTATTATGGTAAGTATAAAGCGATGGACCCCCTCCACGACGGAAGCCCCCGCCACGCGCAGGAGACAGGAGAGGGGAGTGTGTTTAAGAGGAACAACTCGTGGAGTTATCTGGCCGCGGGTTCGACGGGCCGCTGGGTTCCCGGCAGAGAGCAGGTGGACCTCATCCAACTTGATGACTTCAACACGGCGCGCGCGCGCGCGTGTGTGTGTGTGTGTGTGTGTGTGTGTGACTCAGCCAGTGGATAATCGTGTGAATTCCTCTGCCGATCATCTTACACATGCCTCACACACCACCATCACAAACACAGACATACATGCACACACACACACACACACACACAACACACACACACACACACACACACACACACACACACACACACACACACACACACACACACACACACACACACACACACACACACACACACACACACACAAAATACCAGCAGCGGATTGGTTGGGAGAGAGAGAGAGAGAGAGAGAGAGACAGAGACAGAGAGAGAGAGAGACAGAAAGAGAGAGAGAGACAGACAGACAGACAGACAGAGAGGAGGGCAGATTGCCGGAAAGCAAAAAAAAATTGGTTGCGACCAATTTAATATAATTGACAACCCACAACAGTGACTTCATCACACCGGTCTGAGTGCTCCATTGCACCACGGAAACCGCGAAGCACATATTGCCGGGATGACTGTTGCTGAACGGAAGAGCAGATCAAGACTACGGAGACGACAAAAGATATTAGAGAGGATTTTAAATAATATATACTATAATATATAATAATATAAAAGTACATGATTATAATTCCCCTTTCCCACCCTCAAGCAGCATTTTCTAACAATAGATGCAGAAATGTAAAAAACGTAAGTATCCAGTGAAACGTAAAATTTTTAGAACAATGTTGTCAGCTTGTCTGCTTTAAACAAAAGCAGATAAGTGTGTGTGTGTGTGTGTGCGCGCGTGCGTGTTCGACTCTCGTGTACGAACATATTTAATAAAGCGTCATAGATAGTCTCAAAATCATGCCGGACTCGAACCCCCGGGCTCGTGGGGTGAAAGTCCTGTCTTTAACCCATTCACCCACCACTTACATGCTCCTCCCTGCAGGTACTCCTTTTTCGCTCTCCATACAACGTTACCTGACACTTGATGGGGCCGTTACAGGAACGCCCGATGTATAATTCCAAACGACCAATTTATATGAACGCCAGAGAGAGAAGAACCAACGGATAAAGCCTCACACTGTGTTTCTATGTGACATTTTCAGGCTCCACGGTATTCCTTCCAAGTCTATGAGCCGAAGCAATCAAATATGTGCAAGTTGAATAATACTAATTGAATATCAACAAGTCTAAAAAGGATTGGGGGGGGGGGGGTGGGGCGGCCGCATTAAGCCACCGCAATGCCCCTCATTCAAACAGACACGCCGCTACTGATGGGCCAGATGATGCCATCAGCGAGTGACATCACCCGGCACCAATTAGAACCAAAAACCAGAGATGGCGTAACAACCATCCGTTGTTGTCTTTGCTGATGTATACTTTGATGGGGTTCTTTATGGAATTATATAAATGAATTAGCCATTTGTTTGGCCATTCAATTAATTAAGCAATCACAATAGCTGTTTAGTTGAAAGATTATGCAAAATATGAATAAAAAAGCAAATTTTAATAATATGTAAAACAACATGACCAGGAAACACATCAAAGGTTAAGCCCATTAAAATCTAATTTAAGATTAGATTTCCCACAATGCCTCCCTCTCCAAAAGAGTATAAATTGGAGACTTATACATCTGCGTATATCTATACAAACGTGTGCACGTACGTACTGTAGCAATACGGGGGTTCGGACCCGCACGGCCCCTCCCTCTTGAGCCCCAGGGATCGCAGCTGTCCCCTATCGGCTAATTAGGAGGCCAAGGGGGACAG